>JAINUW010000745.1:0-107262 GCA_020205615.1 Panax quinquefolius | reverse complement strand
AAATTTGATTATAGCTTGTAAAATCGCCCGTTTGTGGATTTCGGTCAATTTCTGTTTGGAATTTGGAAAAACTTTCTTCTGTAAAGTTGTAATGAATTGAATTTCCTATAAAAAGTTGCGAGTTTTGAATTTTCTGACAAAAGGGCTATTTATTGTGAATTATTGAAGTTCCGAAGCTCCGAAATAATTGATTTTTGAAAGTTTAAATTATTTTAAATTAGAAAAACATTTTTTCTTACTTTTTCTAGAAGGTGGCATGTGCTTATTGAGCTGAAATCAGATTTCAAGAGTGGCGTAGGAATTTTGATATATATATTTATATTTTATTAAATTTTCTACTTTGGTGTTCTAAGTATTTTCTTATAAATAGGGTCTTAGGTTAAATTGAAAATCACAATCTAAATCAAAATTTTCTCTCTATATTATCGAGCGTATTCTTGTGAGTATTTTGAGTATTGCTATACGGTTGCAAGTTCAAGTCATAGCCTATATCCTGTTTTAATTAAAGTCTTGATCTTTCGAGGTAAGGGATATTTTTTTTTTCGTAATGATATTATTTCTTCAATATCATTATCTTTGAAATATCGATCTGAAGTTTTTATCAAATTTGGAACTTTTGGTGTTGGAGTTACTATTCACGTTATACTGGCACTATTCACGATATATGACACTATTCACGAATACGACACTTATTCATCGAAAAAATGAAAATTTTCCTTTTAAGCCTAAAATATCTATTGTGGATACTAGCTTTGATTGTATCCATGTTACGATCATTTTGAATTTTACACCACTATGATTATTTTGAGGTATTTTTGGACATGGATAAAACAAAGTACGAATCCTTAATCCTTGTCATTTTGTTTCACTAGATTCGCTTTCTTTAAAAATATTTTTCATCATCCTCGCCTTAAATGATGATATTATTGAATATCTTTGGCACATGGTGCAAAGATGAATGATTTCGATAAATATCTTTGGCCCGTAGTGCAAAGATGAGCAGTGTTTAGATGAACATGACCAATCGATGAATATCTTTGGCACATAGTGCAAAGATGAATATTTGATTCCGATATATATCGATTGATGTTACGGGGATAAAAGATGAGCGATGAACTTTTAAATTCATACATAGAAGATAGTAGTTTGCATTCTCTACTTAACTCTTCTAATGAATTATTATTTCAGTTGCGAATATTGATTTAAAACTTGTTGTCTATTGTATTCTATTAGATTTTTCCCTGTTGAAGACTAACGATAATTTGTTGTATATTATCTTAGTCATAATATTCTTTACTTGGCTAGTTGAGCTCACCCTTTTCCTTTTTGTTCCATTTTTCTTCTCAGGAGGCGAGAATATAGCGAGTACGAGTCGGGGTATGGAATGAAGGTTCTAGAGAGAGTTGTTTAGTAGTCCTCACCATTTTTGTAAAATAATGTATCAATAAATGTGATGAGGATTTATTTGAGTATAGATATTGTCTAGAAGATAATATTTGTATTCAAACTCACGCTTTTCTTGTTGTAATAATAAAGTTGTAGTTGTTTACGTACCATGTATTGACAACTCGTAATGGGTGATGTATACCTATTTTGGGGCGTCACATTGGTATCGTAGCTTAGGATATTATCTCCATGGCGAGATCGGGAATAGAACTAGGAAGGGAGAGACGAGTAAATCCTTCGCTAGTGTGTCCTCCTAAGCTTATTTGTTAGTTGGTCAAGATATAGGGATATTATGTGATATATTGATTTCCTTAATTAACCCTAGTTTTATGACGAGATTTGAGAATGTCGATTGAGAATATTAACAAATGGAAATGAGGCGTGGAGACGCTGTGTACTCATCAACGAGGAGAACGTGTAACAGTCGGCAATGTTCCTCCCGCGAACAACACCACCGAAAGCGATGATGAACGAGGGGATGTTTAGAAGCTTTTTGCGTTCATGCAAAATCGATCGAGGAGGAGACTCGTGTTCAAAATACAGGAGGAAATGATAGCAATTCACGGGTTGTCACAACCAAGCAAGTTCAAAGAGTTGGGACCACGAAATTTAAGGGAAAGCGGATCCGATCATGGCGGAAACATGGGTCAAGCAAATTACCAAGATATTCGATGTCTTGGGATGCACGGAGAACAAGGTTCCATTCGCCACCTTTATGTTCCGTGTGGCGGTAGGTAGACTCATGGTGGAGAGTGCGTGAAGCGTACACATCCAAATACGCATTTCGGCATGTCTTGGGAGACGTTTGAAAACTATTTAATGACAAATACTTTCCTCGAAAGTGTTAAATCATATGAAGGAAGTGGAGTTCATCGATTAGAACAAAATAACATAACTGATTGTCTCAAAGACGAGGCAAAGTTTGTAGAGTTATCCAGTTTGCATCTCATTTGGTAGAGAATGAGGAACGATGACGCGGATGTTTTTGAGAGGTTTGAAACCCTAAGATACGACAATATCTCATTTCTCATAAATTTTCTCTCTATTCGGATGTTGTAAAATGTGGGCTCAATTATTAGAGTGAGATAACGAGTACGGTCAACTGAGGGACCACAATCAGGATCATACCGGAGATAGCAGTCAACAAAACAAGGATAACCAGCGGAGAAAGAAAAAAGACAGACAAAAATGGTAACCACTCTGGTGGTAATCATGGCCATAAAAATAGAAGAAGTGAGTCGGGAGGAGATTTTATAAAGAGGAGATTTAACAACGACCATGTGAAGACGATAAAGGCTTAAGGCGTGAATCGGTTTTAAGGAGGAGAAACGACCACCGGTCATATGCTATAAATGCGGAAAGAGATACATATCACCAAACCGCCTGACAACAGTTCAAGGTATGCTATAATTATGGAAAGGAAGGACATATCGCTTCGAGATTGTGCGGTGAAGAAAACTAGTTCAATGGGGACCGGTGACTCAAAAGATCATCCCGAGAAAAGTCAAAGTCAACGATTCTCGGAAGAAATGTTTGTTGTGATCGGTCAAAATGCGAGGAACCCAAACGAGGTGATCACGGGTAAGCTATTTATAAATTCTTGCGAAGTTTATACCTTACTTGATACGTGCTAAGCTACCCATTCATTTATCTCTCCCGCTTGTGCTCAACATTTAAACTTGACTCGGAGAAATTAGACTTTGACCTATCTGTGAAAACTCCGTTAGAGAAACTTTCATCATATCCAATCGCTTATAAATCTTGTTTGATTTAAGTTGGCACCATCACATTACCGTTGACCTTATCTCTTTAAAGATACTTGCCTTTGATGTGATTTTAGGGATTGATTGGTTAACTACTCATCATGCCAAAATTGATTTTTTTCGTAAGGTTGTTAGTTTTCATATTCCTAACCAACCCGTTGTACAAATTCAAGCAACTAAACCATTAAAATCAATCATCGTCATATCTAATCATAAAGCTATTCGCTTATTGAAAAAGCGGATGTCAAGCTTTCTTAGCCCATGTTATGGATTTGAATAAAGACACGCCAAATTTGGATAATATTCCCATTGTTATTGACTTTCCGACGTATTTCTGAAGAACTTCCCGCCTACCCCGAACGTGAAGTTGAATTCTTTATTGATCTTGAACCTAGTACAAGCCCATTTCTAAAACCCCATATCGAATGGCTCCTATTGAACTTCAGAGTTAAAGGTCCAACTACGAGAATTGTTGGACATCGATTTCATTCGTCCTAGTACATCTCCTTGGGGTGCTCTTGTTTTATTCGTAAAGAAGAAAGACGGGAGTATCTTGACTTTGTATTGACTATCGGAATTGAACCATGTCACCATCAAGAATAGGTATCCTCTACCTCGTATTGATGACTTGTTTGACTAGTTGTAAGGCACAATTTTTTCAAAGATCGATCTTAGCTTACGGATATCATCACCAAGATTAGAACTGAGGATATTCCAAAGACTGCCTTTAGAACTCGGTACGGGCATTATGATTTCTTAGTCATGTCTTTCGGATTGACTAATGCTCCTGCGACTTTCATGGATATGATGAATCGAGTATTCAAGGAATATTTGGATCAATTCGTTGTTGTCTTTATTGATGACATCCTCATATATTCCAAAAGCCATAAAGATCATGAGCACCATTTGAAGTTGGTACTCCAAAGGCTTCGTGAAAACAAGCTTTATGCCAAGTTGAAGAAATGTGAGTTCTGGCTTGAGGAAGTAGCATTCCTTGGGCACGTGGTGTCGAAACATGGAGTATCTGCTGATCCGGCCAAGATTAAAGCAATACAAAGTTGGGAGCAACCAAATGCGGTGGTGAAGTACGTAGTTTTTGGGCTTAAATGGTTATTATCGGAGATTCATGGAAGGGTTTTCTCTAATCGCTACTCCATTAACCCAGCTAACTCGGAAGGATACAAAATTCATTTGGAGCGAAGAATGCGAGAAGAGTTTCCAAGAGCTTAAGAGGAGACTTATTTTGGCACTGCTCTAACAATACCATCCGGTTCGGATGGATTTGTTATCTACAAATGATGCTTCGAGCAAAGGGTTAGGATGTGTTCTCATGCAACGTGGGAAAGTCATAGCCTATGCCTAGCGACAACTTAAATAATATGAGAGGAATTATCCTACTCATGATCTAGAGTTAGCGGCATCGTTTTACGTACTAAAGATATGGAGGCACTATCTATATGGGGAGAAAGTGGAGATATATTCGCACCATAAAAGCCTTAAATATTTCTTCACTCAAAAAGAACTCAACACGCGACAATGACGCTGGCTCGAGCTATTGAAAGACTACGACCACACTATTCAATACCATCCCGAAAAGCGAGCGTGGTGGTAGCCGACGCGTTGAGTAGAAGATCATATGCAGGAATGGGTGCAATGATGTCAAGTATACGACAGAGCCAACTTTAATAGAAAAAGTTAAGGTTGCTCAAGCCACCCAATTCAGGCGTCGTATGAAGAAGAAAGTACAAGAAGGTGCTATTCCTAAGCGAGAATTGATGAAGAGGAATACTTGAGTCCACTCCGCACTTTGTGTTCCTAACGACTCGATTTGAAGTACAAGATTATGATGGAGGCACACAATACACCATTTACATCCATCTGGAAGTACCAAAATGTATCGTGATCTTTGACATACATTTTGGTGGAATAATATGAAGAGAGAGATTGCAAAGTTTATCTCAATGTGTTTAACTTGTCAATGTGTAAAAGCGCGAGCATCTAGTACCTAAGGGTCCGTTGCAACCACTTGAGATTCAAATGGAAGTGGGAACACATTACCATGGATTTCGTTTCGGGTCTTCCTACGGTTTCTCAAGGCATCAATGCTATTTGGGTTATTGTTGATAGATTAACTAAGTCTCGCTTTCATTTCTTGCCGATACAGAGACTTATTCCCTTGAACGTCTTGCTAGTATATATGTAAATGAGATTGTGAGGTTACATGGCATGCCAGTATCCATAGTTTTGGATCGTGACCCAAGATTCACTTCAAGATTTTGGGTTAGCTTGCAAAAAGCTATGGGCACGGATTTACGATTCAGTTCGGCATACCATCCTCAAACGGACGGACAATTAGAGAGGACTATTCAAACTCTTGAAGATCTATTAAGACTCTATGTCCTAGACTTCAAGGGAAGTTGGGATAAGTATTTACCATTGGTGGAATTCTCCTACAACAACAAATTATCGTGCAAGTATAGGTGTGGCTCCATTTGAAGCATTATATGGACGAAAGTGTCGCTCTCCAATATGTTGGGATGAGGTGGGTGAATCAACATTGTTGGGACCCGAGTTAGTACGTATGACTACCGAAAAGATCCAAATGATTCGACAATGTATACAAACGGCACAAGATCGACAAAAGAGTTATGCGGATCTTCATCGAAAGGACGTGGAATTTAGTATAGGGGATCATGTATTGTTGCGAGTTGCTCCATGGAAGGGAGTTACAAGATTTGGGAAGATAGGAAAGCTCAATCCACGATTTATTGGTCCATTTCAAATTCTTGACCGAGTAGGAAATGTAGCCTATAGACTCGCGTTACCTCCGAGTATGTCTCGTGTTCATAATGTGTTTCACATATCTGTACTTTGTAAATATATGAAAGACCCAAACCACGTTATAGAGTTAGAACCGGACGAGATAGCCGAAGACTTAACGTATAAGGAGGTATCTATAAAGATCTTGGATAGGAAGAAGCATGTCCTACGCATAAAGGTCATACCACAAGTTAAAGTTTTGTGGAGGAATCATGCTATAGAGGAAATGACCTGGGAATTGGAAACGGAAATGAAAGCGAGGTATCCTCACCTTTTCAAACACAAGGTAGTGTGACGTCAATTTCGAGGACGAAATTTCATAAGGAGGGGAGGTTGTAAGACCCCAACTTGTTATTAATGAAATTTAATTTTCTATTTATTATTTTGAAATAGTAAGGGTTGATTTGATTAATGTGGATAGTTATGGGTAAAATACGCAAATATTTCAAAATAAGCAAGTGGTTATAAAATATTCATTGTTGTTTGGGAATATTTGTTTGGTCGTAGAATATTCAGATCGTTGTCGGGGAATATTCGTACGATGGCGCATCCATGTATGGGCCCCATAACGAAAAAGCGATTGGATGAAGAAAACGACAAATATAAGTTGTTTAAAAATAATCGTGAGTTATTATCAATTAATCTTCGTTAAAATACTTCTAATTGGTTAACACACGAAGACACTTTGCAGTGATTGCACCAATTATTGATTCTTACGTAAGAAGGCACTACTCAATAATGGTTATAGTACTTACTTATTCAATTATTTTATTTTATTGATTTAATAATTGCTTTGCGTTGATATTTTATATTCTTTGTTGTTTCAATAATTGTCATTACACAAGATTTTTCATTATCGAAGCAATAATTCATATTATCTGAATAATATTATTAGATAACATTATTGGCAATGTCTAGAAAGTTACATAAGGAGAGGTTTGGTCACCTAATTGCGCCGCCAAGAAGGAAAAATTCTTATTGAAAGCCCCTCTTCTCTGAACCGCTTTCTTGGTTGTCATATCATTGTGATTCTATAATATTATTTGTGAATAATTAATTATTGATTCATATGATGAGGAAAATATTGATTTTATGTGGATATAGATGGAGAAAATTTTAATGTGACAATTGTTGAAAATTGAAATTTTATCTTTTTCGATAAAATAATTCATTTAAATATATTATTATATTTTAATAATATAATAATGATGATATTTTTACGATGAATGTGGGATATATGAGTATATGTGGAGGAGGAGTATTTTTGTTACCAAAAATATTTAAAGCATGTTTTATGTGTTTGGGGACCCCATTTCTTGATCGAAATTTGATTATAGCCTTATAAAATCGTCTGCTTGTGGATTTCTTGTCAATTTCATTTAGAATTTGGAAAAACTTTCTTCTATAAAGTTGTAGAGAATTGAATTTCCTATAAAAAGTTGCGAGTTTTGAATTTTCTGACAAAAGGGCTATTTATTGTGAATTATTGAAGTTCCGAAGCTCCAAAATAATTGATTTTTGGAAGTTTAAATTATTTTAAATTAGAAAAACATTTTTTCTTACTTTTTCTAGAAGGTGGCATGTGCTTATTGAAATTTGAAATCAGATTTCAAGAGTGGTGTAGGAATTTTGATATATATATTTATATTTTATTAAATTTTCTACTTTGGTGTTTCTAAGTATTTTCCTATAAATAGGGTGCTTAGGTTAGAATTGAAAATCACACCGAAATCAAGTTTTCTCTCTATATTATCGAGCGTATTCTTGTGAGTATTTTGAGTATTTTTGAGTATTGCTATACTTGCAAGTTCAAGTCATAGCCTATATCCTGTGTTTAAATTAAGAAATCTTGATCTTTCGAGGTAAGGGATATTTTTTTCGTAATGATATTATTTCTTCAATATCATTATCTTTGAAATATTGATCTGAAGTTTTATCAAATTTGAAACTTTTGGTGTCGGAGTTTATTCACGTGATACTGACCTTATTCACGATATTTACACTATTCACGAATCACCTTTATTCATCAAAAATGAAAATTTTCCCTTTTCGCTCTAAAATATCTATTGTGGATACTAGCTTTGATTGTATCCATGTTACGATCATTCTGAATTTTACACCACTATGATTATTTTTGAGGTATTTTTGGACATGGATAAAACAAAGTACGAATCCTTAATCCTTGTCATTTTGTTTCACTAGATTCGCTTTCTTTAAAATATTTTTCATCATCCTCGGTCTTAAATGATGATATTATTGAATATCTTTGGCCTATAGTGCAAAAGATGAATGATTTCGATAAATATCTTTGGCCCGTAGTGCAAAGATGAGCAGTGTTTAGATGAACATGACTTAATCGATGAATATCTTTGGCACAGAGTGCAAAGATGAATATTTGATTTCGTATATATATTGATTGATGTTACGGGATAAAAGATAGAGCGATGAACTTTTAAATTCATACATAGAAGATAGTAGTTTGCATTCTCTACTTAACTCTTCTAATGAATTATTATTTCTATGCGAATATTGATTTAAAACTTGTTGTCTATTGTATTCTATTAGATTTTTCCTGTTGAAGACTAACGATAATTTGTTGTATATTATCTTAGTCATAATATTCTTTAATGGGCTAGTTGAGCTCACCCTTTTCCTTTTTGTTCCATTTTTCTTCTCGTGAGGCGAGAATATAAAGAGCACGCAGCCTGGGTATGGAATGAAGGTTCTAGAGAGAGTTGTTTAATAGTCCTCACCATTTTTATAAAATAATGTATCAATAAATGTGATGAGAATTTATTTGAGTATAGATATTGTCTGTAAGATAATATTTGTATTCAAACTCACGCTTTCTTCATTGTAATAATAAAGTTGTAGTTGTTTACGTACCATGTATTGACAACTCGTGAATGGGTGATGTATATCTATTTTGGGGTGTCACACTTTGCATGTAATTTAATTTTCATTTAGTTATCTTTAACCTGAATCGTATATATGGACTAATGAGTTGTGTATCAATAGGGTGACGAAATGGATGATGAGCGGAATGATGACGATTTTATACTCCGAGCAAATACGATGCCCTTTGATGATCCTCCTCACACCGGGGGCTCTACTAGCTTGACTTAGTTTACATTCTTTTGTATTAATTTTACATAACTTTTGACGTACATATTGTAGTTTAAACTTTATCATTAATTGCTTTGGTTTTGTTGCGGTTTGACACTTAGCTTAATGGGATGTTTGTTATAGTTAGTTTAGATTAATGGGATCTTTTGTAATTTACCTTAGTTTAATTTACTTTGATTAATGCGGTTCTTTAACTCATTACTTTGGTTTGTTGCGGTTATGCTAGTAGTAATGGGATGTTTTTGACATTTAGTTTGTGTATGTGATGTTGGGAAAACAGGTACAGGTACAAGATGTGGGTTAAATCCCTGGATATTGCAAAAATAAATAAAATATTTAAAAAAAACATTAACCTCGATTTTAATAAGGTTATTTTCGACGGACTTCCGTCGATGTTAAGGTGTTTCCCATTTTCAGCATACTGCCACGTGGCATCTATATCCTCGACCGAATATAGGGTCGACGGAATTCCGTCATGCTTAAGGTCTTTTCCCATTTTGTCAGGCAGCCACGTGGCATGCTTATCTCCGACCGAATATCCTCGATAGACACATTTCAGTTGGGGATATATTAAATCCGACCGAATGTTCGGTCGACAATAAATCCGTCGAGTCTATGTATCCCCGACCGAAAGATCGACTGACTTAATTTCGACCTGCTTATATACGACCGAATTTCCGACCGAATATTTGGTCGGAAATAAGGTTAACCCCGACGGAATATACTTATGACCGACCGAATATTCCGTCGGAAATAACCCTTTTTGTTGTAGTGATTGTTGGCAATGTCTAAGGAAATGGGTTTGGTCATCTAATTGCGCTCCAGTAAGGAGAAATCCTTATCTGAAAACCCCATCTTTTTTCTGGGAATGACCTCGGTTTGTCGATGATTGTGATTTCGTAATATTATTTGTGAATAATTAATTATTAATTTTATGATAAGGAAATATTTATTTTTATGTGGATATAAATGAAGGAATTAATGTTGAGGTGTTTTATCAGTATTTTGTCGGAATGAAGGTATTAAAAATTATCCGTATGTAGATTTCGGACATTTTCTGTTTGGAATTTGAAAAAACTTTCTTCTACAAAGTTGTAGAGAATTAAATTTCCTATGGAATGGACATAAAATTCATATTTTTCTGATAAAAGGGCTATTTATTATGAATTATTGAAGTTGCTGATTATTATTTTAATTTAAAACATTTTGGAAATTTTCTAGAATGGGTGGGCCCCTTTTTTGGTTGGTGAGAAATGTGCTGAAATTTTATTTCAAAAATGGTGTGCGTGGATAGTAGTAGGTAAAGCCATCAGGTAGCATGTGACACCCCCAAAATAGGTATACATCACATATTCTGAGTCACCAAATACATGGTACATAACTTAAATACAAACTTCATTTATACAATACGACAAAACGTAGCTAAGAGTTTCAATATGGATATTATCTCGTAGAGAGTATCCAAACTCAAATTCAATCCTCATTATAATTATTATCACAATATCTCATAGAATAATGATGACTACTATGGCAACCATTTCGGACCGTCACTCCATTCCCTGACTAGTCCCAGCTATATTCTCGTTTCCTGAAGAGAACAGTGAAAGAAAAGGGTGAGCTCAACTAGCCTAGTAAAAAATATTATGACTAAGATAATGCAGAATAAATAATCCTTAGCCTTCAACAGTGTTAAACTGATAAAATACAATAAACATCAAGTTTAACTACAGCGGAACAAGCAATCCATTACAAGAGTCAAATAGAGCATGATATCTATTATCTTCTATGATTTAAAAAGTTTATCATCAATTTTATCGCTGAGACTCAGTTTAATAAATAATCCACATCATCGAATCATCCCTGCACTACGGGCCAAGGATATTCATTAGTATCACGACAACGAATTATCCATGCACTACGGACCAAGGATATTCTTGTTTTCATTAATGGTCATGATCATGCCAATAACTGTCCACCAATGCACTACGGGCCAATGAGGACTTTTACCACATCATTTGTAACATTACATGTCATGATTATACCGAATGATCCCTGTCATAATCATACCAATCAACAGTCCATCTATGCACTACGACCAAAGATAAATTTCATCACAATATAAGTATGAGGATGATGACAATGAAATAAGAATTCAATTAAATGAAATCAAAGGATAAATTTTAAAGATTTATAATTTAATTTATCCAAAATTCAATAATGGCTAAATTGTCAACATGATACTGCTTTGTGGAGTAAAATTCAAGAATAATATTGTATCAAAAATGATTTGGACCGAAAAGAAATTAATTTTTATCATGAATAGTAGTACTCTGGGTGAATAGTACTTTGTGAATAGTACTCTGTAAATAGTACTTTGTGAATAGTACCTCGTGAATAGTATTATGACATAAAAAGATCAATAATTATCAAGAATGCTCAGAATAATATTTTCATGAAAAGATACTGGATGAATCGCAAATATCAAGGATATTCTATTAATTTCACGGAGTATAGAAGCAATACGTCAACAAAATAAGTGTAGAATTAGGGATACGAAATGAAATAATATTACTCACATACTACAGAGTATGGAAGAAAATATTATATCTTATGAATACTGAAAAATAATATCCCTTACGAATACGAAAGAAATAATACTCCTTACCTTAGAAGAAGACTGGATACTGGAATGGTGAAGTAGTAGAATACTCTTCTTCTTTCTCTCTATAGCTTCTCTCTCTATAATTGCTCTTGTGAGTCTTAGTGAATTGGTAAGAATGAAAGAAGAATGAGCTTTTATTTATAGGAAAATATAGTTTCGATAATTGCACATTTTGGGGCTCGAATTATTACAAAGATAATACCTTCATTTTTCCCTTCATTTTAATTTAGTCCTACAAGTATTATCAAACTCAGCACCACCTCCCCTAATAGTACATGCATGTGAACAATATTATATGCATGTGAATTAATAGTTCCATACATGTGAACAAACAGTTACAGTATAGTACCTTCATCTATACCTCTATTTTTAATTTAGTCCTGCAAGTATTATCAATCTTGCACCACCTCCCCTAATAGTACATGCATGTGAATCAATAGTACATACATGCGAACAAATAGTTATTAACATGCGAACTAATAGCAATTAATTGCTCATTTATCCGATTAATTACCCGATTGGTCAATATAACCTCCACAAATCAATTATTATCGAAATAAATATCGATTTCCACTAACACTAATAATCCCAACACAATGGAAATATCAATTTCATTTTTAATCAACACGAACTTATTCATCATTAATATTATAACTCATAATATTTAACAACCAAATTCATTCCCAAGAAAGATGAGATTTTTCGATAAGGATTTCTCCTTATTATGCGCGCAATTAATTAGGTGACCAAACCTCTCATCGACAGAACTTTCTAGACATCGTTAATATTGCAAATAATAATATGAATAACTTTGTCGTCTCAATTATTGATTTAATAATATAAAATATTATACAGATGATACTATGACAATAATTGAATTAATAATATGAGAGATATTATCGCAAAGAATCACTATAGCAATAATTGAGTATAACCGAGTGACTTCTCACATAAGCATCAATAATTAATCTGGCTGTGCTACTACGCAACCACGCCAGACATCGTTTCTTTTTACCACCGGATATTTCAACAGCTTAACAAAGAAAACTTTTGCCGTTATTTTTATAAAAATTATTTATGTCATTTTCTAACTCAAGAATTAATTAATGCGGGTCCACTTAATGATTGTGCTTGAGTCATGCGGATATTCCTCGACAAAAAGAATATCTTTCGACCAAAACGAATATTTTATGATGACTTCGCATACTTTACAAAATTTGTAACTACTACCCACAACTATAACATTATATCAAATCCACACCATAATATTCCAAACAATATTTCGAGAAAATTAATCTTTATTCATAAAAGTTTGGGTCTTACATATGAGTTAATCTACGCTTTGGCGTTCTAAGATCTTCCTATAAATAGGGTGCTTAGTTAGAATTGAAAATCACGCCAGAATCGTAAGTTTTCTCTCTCTATAATATCGGCGTATTTTTGTGAGTGTTTAGATACTTTGAGAGTTCTTATTCTATGAAGTTTCCTTGAAATTTTATATCGATATTTCGATGTAAATCTTGTTCTTTTGAGGTAAGAGATGTTATTTTCTTCGTAAATGATATTATTTCTTTCAATATCATTATACCAAAATATTGGTATGACTTTTATTGTGAAATTTTACCTTTTTATATTGAGGTTACTATTCACGTGATACTCAAGACTATTCACGATGCGACGAATTATTCACGAAATACTTTAGTTATTATTCACGAAGTACTATTCACGAAGTATGATTTTTCTTGTGGGATTTTTATCTTTTTGCGTCGAGATTCTTATTCACGATATCGACACACTATTCACGATATATGACACTTATTCACGAATACGACACTATTTACGTGAAAAAGTAAAATTTTCTCTTCTTTTGTCCAAGATGTCTATTATGGTTACTTATATTTGATTGTATCCAGTGTTTTGATCTTCATTCTTGAATTTTACTCCACTATGATTTATTATAGAGTATTTTTGAACTTGGATTATCTAAAGTACGAATCCCTAATCTTTGTCATTTTATCTCATTTGGATTCGCTTTTTTTAAAATATTTTTCATCATCCTCGATCCTAAATGGTGATATAATTTGAACATCTTTGGCACGTAGTGCAAAGATGAATGATTATCGATGAATATCTTTGGCCGTAGTGCAAAGATATAGATATGTGTTGAGATGAACATGACCAACCCAGTAATACAAATGAATATCTTTGGCATGTAGTGCAGCATTTGATATTTGATTCAAGATGTATATTGATTGATGTTATAGGGATAAAATATTGATGATGGACTTTTAAATCATAGAAGATAGTAGACTTCATTCTCTACTTAACTCTTCTAATGAATTATTATTTTTTCGTTCATGAATATTGATCTAAAATTTGTTGTCCATTATATTTTATCTGATTTGTTGAAGGCTAACGATAATTTGTTGTTCATTATCTTAGTCATAATATTCTTTACTTTTTGAAATTAGTTGAAATCACCATTTTTCTTTTTGTTCTATTTTTCTTCTCGGGGAGGCGAGAATATAAGCGAAAACTAGTCGGGGTATGGAATGATGATTCTAGATAGTTATTTTAGCGATTCTCACTATTTTGTAAAATAATGTATCAATAATTGTAATGAGAACTTATTTGAGTGTGGATATTATCTGAAGCACAATATTTGTATTTAAACTCATGATATATGTATTGTCGTATTTTTTGCACGACAATTGTAATAATGAAGTTGTAGTTATTTTCTGCATCTTACGATTCGTTTTACTCAAAACGAAATGAGTTGTGTGACCTATTTTTAGAGTGTCGCATTATATGTTGGGAATTTAGATTGGGTGTCAAAAGAAAAGTTGTAGATACGGAAGTTAGCTAGCAAGCCCCACAAGTTTGAACAAATTCTTTAGAATAGATTAACTGGTATGATTTTTCTAGTAACAGATACGGAACCAGACTTTCGGAAAAGTTTAGTACTTAAAAACTAAAAAATTGTAGTTTATGATTTTCGAAATTATGGGACGCGTGAAATATGTTAAACGTAGCTTACCGTACGAAAAATGAGAACGCCTTGAAATTATGTCAAATATTAATTAATAATTTATGCAAGTTTGGATAGATAAGGCTAAATGAAAATTTTGTAAACATAATTAAGAAAAATATGGACAGTTCCTAAAGATTTTCTGAAAGTTTGAAAGTGTAAGTTAAAAGAGAAAAGAAGATAAATGAATATTTAAGCGTGTAAGGAAATAACTAATTTAAGAAAACTGGAAAAATGTAAAATACATTTTTCTAAATAAATCTGTTAAATAAAACTTATAAAATCCAATTAAGGGTAAAAATATAATTTGACGAATTAAATCATGAAAATGCTATAAAGTGATAAGTAAGTTGTAGTTGTAATACTCGATAATTTCCAAATTAAGGATTTGGGTAACTACTGACAAGAAATAAGATTGTTAGAAATGAAGAAATAATAAATTTATATATATATATATATATATATATAGACCCTTCATGAATGATGTAGGTCAATTGCAGAAAGATTTATTTGAGCTAGAAAGTAGTCATTAAAAATTAGTGAAGTTCCCTAACTCAGCACATTTTGCAAACTATGCAATTCTTTTATGTTGAACACGTTCTTTATTTAAGTAAGTTCCCGCACTCCTGTACATTTGAACTTCGCTCATTTTTAAAACCGTAAAAAAAAATTTAAAAACTTCTTGGACCGTCTATAAAAGGAGTTTATGTCATTTGTTCGACTAAATTCAGTTGTTTTGTTTCTACCAATTTATTGAACTGTTTATGATTCTTTGGTGATATGTTAATCTAATTCAAATTAATTTGGTGCGGATCCTTGGGTTTTGACTGAGTATGAAGAACCCTATAAATAGAAGTATTGTGTTAAGGTCGAGTAACCGACATTATCATGTTGTATAAATACAATATGATTAAATGTTACGCGTAACATTGAGGTATTATTAGGTTGATCGCCTAATGATACTCCTTGAACTAACCATATCGGAGGCATTTCGGTAATCTTATGTACAATGAGGAAGTAAATATACACCTAAAAGTGTTAGTGCAATGGTTTCACAATTATGGTAATACAGTAAAGCTAAGTTTGTTTGTAAAAAATATGTTTGAGATTTAACTATTTGTCTTAATTTAACATCACTTCCTACTATTTTATCTCATGATGGGGATTAATAGTCCTTTAAGTAGTTCTTTGGACTATTTTTAATTTGTCATTTTCTAAGGCTATTTATAAGGAATCATATAATCTCATGATGAATGTGGATTAATAATCTCTCCATTTTAAATTATCAAATGACTTTATGAGACTAAGTCTCACATTAAGGGACTACTAATCCATTATCAAATGATTAAATAGTTCAAATAATGTTAAATTAAAATAAATAGTTCAATCTCAACATGATTTTTACAAACAAGCATATCCTTAGACTTATAAAAATGATAAACTTGGAATTAAATGAAATTTTTCATTAATATTAGGATTGTCCAAAATAAAAATTTGTACTATAAAATGGATCTGCATGAAGATAATAATTTTCATTGCAAAAGAGTGAGACGTTGAACGAAAAAGAGTTAAGATGGGGAAGTTTGCTAAGGTGCTACTAATCTTCATTGTCATTATTGTTGTCTTCAAATCAATATCAATCGTCGGGGCCGAATTCTAGTTTTTCAGGCCTAAAAAGCGAAAAAAATTGGGCCATTTGTGAATTGTTATTAAGATAGGTATAAAAAAAACTAAGAACTTTCTCTGAACAAAAGAGCATAAATACAAAAGAATACCAAATATAATAACCGACTATTTCAATATTTTCAAAGTATCATTCAGATATCACATTATCACTAATTCAAAAAAGTAATCAGTTCAAAGACATAATATCATCAACAGAGGGGTGGATAATATCATCAATAACTCCTCTTGAATAACACTCACTTATAATGGGCAAATTATAAATAAAGAAGCATAAAATTTTATAGTTCAGGTAATGGAATGTAAACTTACTAAATTTCAAATAGTTTCACAGAGATCAATCAGGGGGTGACATATCCAAGCTATGACAAAAGTTAACTTTGTTTTGGTTATTCTTAAAATAGTACCCATGGTAGATAGTGTAAAACTCAAAATCTTTCCAAAGAAGAGTTTACCTATTTTCTTTTGTATTATATTGGCTATATTATGACCTCAGTCTTTAACTGTCAAATTTTAATACCAATAAGTAAAGTACGCATGACCCATAGTCTATTAATAGAGATAATCGTAAAGTCTGCACTAGCCATATTAAGAGAAAAAAATGGGATTATACATATTTGCAAAGAAACACAAGAATGAGTAAAGACATAATTATGATGGACAAATGCATGTAGACAACAAGGATTAAAATTAATTGAGACATATTGAAGTAATTATTTTTAATTTATGTGAACTGGTTGATATTTTTTAAAATGTACATATTAGAATTTTTAGTAGTGTTGGATCTAGTTTTACTTATGTAATAATTTTATTTGTCAAAATTTTAAATATTTTAGAGAATGATTCTACATAATCAATTATACTCATCCATTAGAATAAAACTACCCATTTACCTCGATTGTATGATATAAGAAAAAGGGGTCCTAAAAATTTTGGGCCTAAAAAGTTCGGCACTCTGGGCTTTAGCCTGTACGGCTTGGTCGTCATCGTCGAAGGAGGACGAAGTGATCACCATCGTCGAAAGAGGACGAAGCATCAAGATCAGCGATGAGAATGATGATGATCGAATTTCCCACGTGTTGTACTTTCATTATTCCATCCCTCAATATTCCAAAATACCTCATTTTTTTGGGTTTTCACTTCCTAGCTCAGGTCCCACTGAATTCCTTCAGGATCCAGTTGGATCTAGTGGATCCCTTCTCATAGGTAACTTTTCGAATCCTATTCGGAAAAGAATTGCTATTATGGAAAGGAAGTTATCCTATTTTAAATAAATGTCCTATTATGAGAAGGAATTTTATTTTTGGTAGGAATATTATTTTGAAAGTAGTTTTATTTGTAGTAGGTATAGTTATTATGTGAGAGTGTCTTACTTAGATTAGAAAAAGGGGGTTGTGGGTACACTATAAATAGAGTCTTGTGTTTAAAGAAAGAAAAATAACAACAAAGAGCTAGTAATATCTTAGAGAGTTGAGAGAGGGTGTAATTGGGTCTTGGGTTGTTATGTGAGGAGGGTTTTTCCAGCTTTTTATTCTCATGCAAAAAGTTGCAAAAAATCGAGATTAATATATTGAAGTTGGTTTTGTGGATTAGGTCATTGAGGACCAAACCACGTTAAATATTGTGTTATTTTTCTTTCTTAAGCGTTATTATTTATTTTGCGACTTAATTCCCAACAAATGGTTTCAATTGCTAGGTTGATTGGATCCAAGGTAGAGGGAATTATTTTGCCTAATACGATAGCGGCGAATTTGGGTAAATTTGAGTTTTCAATCTTCGATGGGAAATTTTTTTTCACAATGTGGCAGAGTAGCGTGCAAGATCTTTTGGTATTGTAATTAAGGACTTGATCAAATTTTGGAGGAAAAATAACCAGCCGATGTGAAAGATAAAAATCGGCAAACAATTCGCAAGAAGGCGGTAAGCACAATACGTTCGTCGTTAGCACCTAAAGTATGATGTGATGAAAGAGACTGCTCTAAAGAAATTATGGGAAAAGCTTGAGAAGAGTTATGCTTCGAAGTCCCTAACCAACAAATTGTGCTTAAAGATGGAATTGTACTCCTTGAAGATGGATGAAGGGTCGAATCTCCATGATCATCTAAATGCTTTTAGCAGGTTAGTATCTCAATTGTTGAATACGAATGAAAAATTGGTAGATGAGGAGAAGTCATTGATCTTATTGTCATCTTTGCCCAAGTCTTACAAGTCGATGGTGCAAACACTATTCGTGGAAAAATCAACTTTGATTATAGATGAGGTGGTTTCGCTTTTACGAGAAGAGTCCTTACAGGGGGGACCGATTTCGGCCAAGGGGTAGTGACCAACGGAAATTATTTTATTTTATTTTATTTTTTTAGCTTTTGACTACAAAATAATTAATGTGATTTATTGAATCGAAATTTTACAAAATACGGTGATTTAGGTTTCTTTTTGATACATAACAAAATGAGGGGTATACAATCTGCATAACCCCTGTTTTTTCCTCGTATCCAAATGATACCTAAATCAACGCATTTTGTAAAAAATTTTAGTTCCAATAAATCACATTAATTATTTTGTACACAAAAGCAAAAAAAAAAAAAAAATTACCATCACCACCGTCCCGTATTTAAAAAGCCAGTCCCCTAGACTTATTATTACGAGAAAGTCAAAAGTTGATGGGAGGAGCAATAACATTGATGAGCAAGCACTAACCGTGGAGGGTTCTAATTGAAGGAGACATCAATGGAGAGATAATAGTAGAGAAGATCAAGATCCGGATCAAGAGATTACGGAGATAAAGAGTGCTACTATTGTGGAGAGAAGGTCACATCCAATACCAATGCGAAACATTAAGGGAGGACATGCATGATGAGTTTACGGAAGTATCCAGAAAAATTGAAGGATAAAGAGAAATTTGAATATGCTAATTTGCTTAGTGAAACTGAAGAAGAAGTTGTTTTAATGATTAAGAGTGATTATAATGAAGATGGATGGGTATTGGATTCTGCAGCTTCTATGCATATTTGCAAGGAGAGAGACTGTTTTAAGAGTTTACAGGAAGATGGAGAATTTGGCTACGTTAATGCGGTGAATAAAGGGAGAGTGAAGATTGAAGGCGTTAGAAGTGTTCGCTTCAAACTTCATGATGGTTCTACGAAGATTCTTGAGAAGGTATGTTATGTCTCTGGTTATGGTGAGAATACAATTTCTTTGGGAGAATTATCCTCACGTGGATATACAATATGTGGGTCAAGTAAATCGTGAAAGGTGTTCAAGGAAGATAAATTAATTCTCCAAGGTAGGAAGAATGGAAAATTAATTTGTGTGTAAGATGGATAGTGTCTGCGTGGAAAGAAGACCAAGAAGAGCAACCATCGAGTGAAATTCAGAGATGAAGTGAAGTGTTTGGGGATTCAAGTCAATGGAGGAATTGTTAGGTAACTCCTCGAATTCTATTCAGAAAAGAATTGCTATTATGGAAAAGAAGTTGTCCTATTTTGAATAAGTGTCCTATTATGAGAAGGAATCTTATTTTTGGTAGGAATATTATTTTGGAAGTAGTTTTATTTGTAGTAGGTATAGTTATTATGTGATGGTGTCCTCATTAGATTAGGAAAAGGGGGTTGTGAGTACTCTATAAATAGTCTTGTGTTTAGAGAAAGAAAAAAAAACAAAGAGGTAGTAACATCCTAGAAAGTTGAGAGAGGGTGTAATTGGGTCTTGGGTTGTTGTGTGAATAAGGGTTTTTCCAGCTTTTATTCCATGCAAAAAGTTGTACCATTGAGATTAATATATTGAAGTTGATTTCGTGGATTAGGTCATTGAGGACCAAACCACATTAAATATTGTGTTGTTTTTCTTTCTTAAGTGTTATTATTTATTTTGCGTGACTTAATTGCCAACACCTTATCTTTCGATTCGAACGATTTTAGGCCCCATGTTTTCGTCCCCCACTTGTTCGTCCCCTAAGGTTGTATAAATTACTCTAGAAACAAAATATTTTCAACATTAATTAATTAGATGAACTCCACGCACCACAAAATATAGGTATCTTTATGCTACGTTTGGAATTTGCAAAATATAAAGAATAAGATCACAAAAAAGGGATTCAGTTATCATGAAGTTAACTTCATGGTAAATTGGTCAATTGATCAATACAGTACTGACACGCAGAGCGAGAGATCACTTCTAACCTGCGTGTTGACACTGTATTAGTCAATTCACTAAAATTAACTTCATGTTAACCACTCTTGAAAAAAAGGATAAGAAATTAAAGAAAATATAAAAATTTATTTTTCCAATGTCCTACCAATAATGGGGTTGGGTGTTTTTATTCTTTTTTTATCATTCATTGATTACAAGTTTTACAATATTAATTATTACTCCAACTGTCCCATAATATGACGTTTTAGATTATTTTATTTTTTTTAAATTATTTGTCGTTTTATATAATTTAAGAGAAATAACTATAATTTTTTAAAAATTACTCCTCATGGGAAAATGTTACAGATGAGAGATAGTATAGGCTAAGTATATGGTAAAAGGTTATTATAAATAATTAATATTATATTTAATATTATACAATTATTTTATTAATTCTTGTTCACAACTCTAAAACGTCATATATAATAGGACGAAGGGAATATAAGCAAGTTTTTGGCGGCTTGTATTTTCGTAATTGGGAAATCGATCACCGTCTTCTACACAAATGGTTGGTTGCTAATATACTAACTAATTCATCGTTCTTTAATATATTATGTAACACCCCAAACCTGATATAGGCCCGAAGTGCTACACGTCGCAAGCCTAAAGGCCCTCAAGGCAATAATATCAATAACGAGCAGCCCAAACAAAACAACTCAACAATAATCTTAACTTAAAACCCAACAATAAATATATTTTAAATCAATCCAAATGAAATACCAATAAATACCACATTCAAATAACGGAGACGCAGCTCCTCGAAACTAAGAGTTTTATCAAAAATTCATCAACAAAAGAAATAATATCTAAAATTAAACTCCAGCTATTCTAAGCGTATCAAATAAGTGCTCAGCTTTCAACGATGGGACCTGTAAAAATCTATAAGGCGGTGAGCGATGAAACCCAGCAAGTAGCAATCCTTCCTATCTAGCCGAATCAAGTGCAATTTGCAAAACACTTTTTCGAAATAATTTTTTGTTCAATAACAATAGTACATAAGCTTTCAAAACTAAAACAATTCAAAATTGTAACTTTTTCGAAATTATTTTTGTAGGTTATTATACTGATTTTTGCAAGATTGCTCAATTTAAAAAGTATTCAGTACCAATGGGACATGAGGTACTACTTATCTTATTAGTTTTTTTTACACTCATTTGTTTAAACTAAGTAAACAGGTTTAGAAAAAACAACCCCAACTTGTACCGGAAGATGGAAGCAACGCTCCAATTGACTCTACTACTTTAAGGTAAAAATATCTTATCATTCTATTAATTTTTAAATTTAATATTTGATATAACTGCAAAAATAGAGAAAAAGAAGGGTGGATTTAAGAGAGTTATTGAATTTTGAATTTGGAGGTTGGAGGTTTGGAGAAAGAGGGAAGGGAGGGTAGGTCTAGGACTAGGTCTAGGTCATAGATTATTATTTTTATAGGTACTAAATATATATATTTATACTGTATAATAATACGTTATCATCCTACTGAGTTACTAAGTTCTAGTATAGTAGTTTAGTGATACCCTTTTTGAGGAAGGAGAATGTACATTTAATCTTGAACCAAAAAATTCCAAACAATGTGTGTCAAAGAGCTATGAATAAATAAATGGTCCATAAATTCTTGAGTAGGATATGGACAACATCATATAGGCACAATTTGGATACTTAAACCTAATTAACATGATTCTAAGATACTTATTTTGAAGCCTTGTTTCATAACACAGGTCAACCAAAAAACTTGGGTGGAGAAAGTTGGGGGACTAATATATAAAAAAAAATGAAAGAACAAGATGATGATACTAGAGATGATTCTTCTGTGGGAGAAGAAACCAAGAATTGTTTGGAATGATGGTATGCATAAAAAGTTCATGGATGCCATTGAACAAATTGGCTATGAAAATAAGGATTTTTTTTAAAAAAAGATTTATTTATGACTCCCAATTTCTTTATCAAAATGTTATTTTTTTTAAATTCTTTTATTAGTTTTTTAAATTATTTATGAATTTTTTACTTGAATGGATACAGAGGTTGTTCACAAGAAAATAGTTGAAGTTATGAATGTCTTAGGATTGACAAGGGGAAAAATTGTCAGCCATTTGCAAGTTTCTTCTTATTCATATTTTTAATTTGTAATTTTTGTAATTAAATTTGTGTGTTATGTATATGGATTTTGTTGGAGTGAATTGAAAAGGAAGAAAAATTATTATTTTTTATTATTATCTTAAAGAATTAATTACATAATAGTGCGATAAAATTATGTTCATGTGACTATTATATATTGACTAGAAAATCAGTGACATTATTATATATATATATATATATATATATATATATATATATATATATATATATATATATATGGGCAATGATCCATAACATGTATTTGCTATAAATTTAATAAATTTAGAAATTTTAACAAATTGTATATATGTATAAATTTACAACTTAAATCTTGTAAATTATAAATTATATAAGAACTTATAAATTTTACGTCCTTAATTTTAAAAATTGTATGTACAAATTTTACAACTTAAATCTTGCAAATTATAAATTATATCATAAATTATACATTTTATGTCTTAAATTTAACAAATTGTATATATAAATTTTACAACTTAAATCTTGCAAATTATTAATTATATCATAAATTATAAATTTTACGTCTCAAATTTTATAAACTATATCACAACTTAAATTTTACAAATTTTATTTATAATTTTACAAATTTTATTTAGAAATATTTATACTTTTAAATTGTAGAAATTGAAAAAAAACTGACTCATTTGCTCTCTCTCTCTCTTCCTCTTCCCTAATCCTTCAAATTTTTTAGTTCCTTCAAATTTAGAAATTTTAGCAAATTGTATGTATAAATTTTACAAATTATATCACAACTTAAATTTTATAATTTTAATTTTATAAATTGAAATATAAAAAAGAAAAGAAAATGACCCATTTGATCTCTCTCTCTTCTAATCCTTCAAATTGTTTTATTCCTTCAAATTTGTAAATTTTAACAAATTGTATATATAAATTTTACAACTTAAATCTTTCAAATTATAAATTATAAATTTTATGTCTTAAATTTTACAATTTGTATGTATAAATTTTACAACTTAAATCTTGCAAATTATAAATTATAAATTTAATGTCTTAAATTTTAAAAATTGTATGTATAAATTTTATTAAACATTTTAAATTTTATGTCTTAAATTTTACAAATTGTATGTATAAATTTTATAACTTAAATATTGCAAATTATAAATTATATCATAGATTATAAATTTACGTCTTAAATTTAACAAATTGTATGTATAAATTTTAAACATAATTCTTGCAAATAATAAATTATATCATAAATTATAAATTTTACGTGTTAAATTTTACAAATTATATCACAACTTAAATTTACAAATTGTATTTATAATTTTATTATAAATTTAAATTGTATTTATAATTTTATATCTTATTTTTATGGTATTAGTTACTTTTTTAAAGGTATAAAAAATATTATATTTATAATTTTTTTATAATTTTATAATTTTAAAATTTTAATACTTTTAATCTTTTTCTTTGGGGGCCGAATCATGAATATGGGTGTACTTGTTGTAACGGAACTGTAAATAGCCCTTCTTTAAATGAAGTTAAATCGTATATTTATATGGTCAACTGATATTAAATACACAAAATCCGATCAAATTCTTGGGCGAGTCGAGTATTCCTGTCAATTTTGGCTGGATTCAAAAATTAGGGGCTAAATTGTATCAAATTAGGTACTTGATGTAGTAAATTGCAAGCCCAAATTCTTTGGGGGCTAAATTATGAATTTGATGGTACTTCATGTAATAGAAGTGTAATTAGCCCTTATATTTAATGTAAGACTCCAACTTTTTATAAATAAAATTGAATTTTCTCTAATTATTATTTTGAATAATAAGGTGTTAATTTGATATAATATTTTGGTTATGGGTGAAATGTGCAAATTTTGTAAAATAAGCAAGTGGTTATAAAATATTCATTGTTGTCGGGGAATATTTATTTGGTCGTGGAATATTCTTGCTGTCGGGGAATATTCGTACGATGACGCAGCCATATGTGGGCCCCATAACGGAAAACTATCAGATGAAGAAAACGACAAAGATGAGTTTTTTTTTTTTATAAATAACGACGTATTTGTTACCGTTAACACTATTAGAATATCCGATGGTTAAAGTACAGTAATAAGTGTGGTTGTACAGTAGCACATGGTATTACACAATATTTTTGGCTTATTGATTCTTGCGTAAGAAGACATTACTCAATAATTGTTACAGTAAGTAATGTTCAATATTTTATTGATTCAATAATTGCTACGTTGATATTTTATATTATTGTTGTTTCAATAATTGTCACTGCACAATATTTCCCATTATCAGATCAATAATTCATATATTATTTGAATAATATTTTTAGATAACATTATTGGCAATGTCTAAGGAAGTTCTGTCTAGAAAAGGAGTTTGGTCACCAAATTGCGCGCTAGTAAGGAGAAATCCTTATCGAAAGTTCGCTTTTTCACGAATCCGACACAGTTTGTCATTATTGTGATTCTGTAATATTATTTGTGAATAATTAGTTATTGATTTATATTTTAAGGAAACATTTATTTTATGTGGATATAAATGAAGGAATTAATGCTGAGGTGTTTTATCAGTATTTTGTCGGAATAGAGGTATTAAAAATCATCAGTATATGAATTTCGGTCGTTTTCTGTTTGGAATTTGGAAAAACATTCTTCTACAAAGTTGTAGAGAATTAAATTTCCTATGGAATAGACATAAAATTCGTATTTTTCTGATAAAAGGTCTATTTATTATGAATTATTGAAGTTTCGTAAATAAATATTTTTATTAAAAACATGGGTGTGCCCCACTTTTGATTGTTGTGGAATTTTCTGAATTTGGCGGGCACCACTTGTGGTGTGCTGAGTTTGGTCAACTGGTGTGCGTGAATTTATTTATTAAAATATTATTTTATGAAATTTTAGTTTGCTTTGGCGTTATGATATTTTTCTATAAATAGGGTGCTTAGTTAGAATTAAAAATCACATCAGAATCAAAAATTTTCTCTCTATAATATCGAGCGTATTTTTGTGAGTATTTAGATACTTTGAGAGTTGTTATTCAGTGCAAGTTTCCATCAACATTATATCTGATATTTCAGTCAGAAGTAATGTTCTTTTGAGGTAAGTGATGTTATTTTCTTCGTAAATGATGTTATTTCGTTCAATATCATTATGTCGAAATATTGGTATGAATTTTTTACCTTTTCATGTCGAGATTACTATTCGCATATACGGCACTATTTACGTATACGACACTAATCATAAATACAGTATTATTCACGAAGTATGATTTTATTATGAAATTGTTACCTTTTCGTGTCGGGGTTACTACTCACTTATACGACACTATTAACAGAAAAATTAAATTTTCTTTTCTTTGTCCAAGTTGTCTATTATGGTTACTATCTTTGATTGTTTCCATGTTTTGATCTTCATTCTTGAATTTTTCTCCACAATTGATTATTATGGAGTATTTTTGAACTTGGATAAACTAAAGTATGAATCCCTAATCTTGTCCTTTTATCTCACTGGATTCATTTTCTTTAAAATATTTTTTATCATCCTCAGTCCTAAATGGTGATATAACTGAATATCTTTGGCCTGTAGTGCAAAGATGAATGATTATCAAATGAATATCTTTGGCCCGTGGTGCAAAGATGGACAGGTGTTGAGATGAACATGACAAACTGGTGATACAAATGATTAATATCTTTGGCCCGTAGTGCAAAGATAAATATTTGGTTCAAGATGTATATTGATGGAAGTTACAAGGATAAAATATTGATGGACTTTTAAATCATAGAAGATAGTAGACTTCATTCTCTACTTAACTCTTCTAATGAATTGTTATTTCCGCTGCAAATATTGATCTAAAACTTGTTGTCCACTATATTTTATCTGATTTATTGAAGGCTAATGATAATTTGTTCTACATTATCTTATTCATAATATTCTTTACTGGGCTAGTTGAGCTCACCTGTTTCCTTTTTGTTCTATTTTTCTTCTCAAGAGGCGAGAATATAATGGAACTAGTCCAAAGTGGAGTGATGGGTTCGTTACAATTGTTTTAGCAGTCCTCACTATTTTGTAAAATAGTATATCAATAATTGTAATGAGGACTTATTTGAGTTTGGATATTATCTAGAAGACAATATTTGTATTTAAACTCACAGCATATGTGAGACCCCAAATTTTATGAAATGAAAGTATTCAATTTTCTTATAATTATTATTTTATTTAATAAATGGTTAAATTGATAAAGGTTAAATTTAAGAGTGACATGTGAAAATTTTACAAAGTAAGCAAGTTGATATAAAATATTCGTTGTGTCGGGGAATATTCGTTTTAATAGGAAATATTCGTACGACGACATAATCATTGATGGACCCCACAACGAAAGTATTGTCGTAGTTAGAAAATGACAGAAATATCTTTTTATAAAAATAACGGCGAAAGTTTTACCGGTAAACTGTTAAAATACCTGGTGGTACAAGAAATGCGAATACTGGCGTGGTTGCATAAGAGTACACACGGTATTGATTATTGATGCTTACGTGAGAAGTCACTCAGTTATACTCAATTATTGCTACAGTAATTGCTGCATAATATCTCTTATATTATTGATTCGATTATTATCACAATATCATCTGTATACTATTTTATATTATTAAATCAATAATTGAGATAACATAGTTATTCATATTATTATTTTCATTATTGACAATGTCTAGAAAGTTCTGTCGAGGAAAGGGGTTAGGTTATTTAATTGCGCGCCAATAAGGAGAAATTCTTATCAGAAAGCCCCTTCTTTCCCGGGAACGACCTGGTTGTTAAATATTGTGAGTTATAATATTAATGATGAATAAGATCGTGTTGATTAAAGATGAAATTGATAGTTCCATTGTGTTGGGATTATTAGTGTTAGTGGAAATCGACATTTATTTCGATAATAATTGATGTCTGGAAATTATATTGACCAATCAGGTAATTAATTGGATAAATGAGAAATTAATTGCTATTAATTCACATGCTTATAACTATGTGTTCACATGTGTGTACTATTGATTCACATGCATGTACTATTAGGGAGGTGGTGCACGATTGATAATACTTGCATGACTAAATTAAAAATGGAGGTATAGATGAAGGTACTATACTGCAATTATTTTTTTCACGTGTATAGAACGATTGAGTCACATAATTGTACTATTGATTCATATGATATACTATTAGGGGAGGTGATGCAAGTTTGATAATACTTGCAGGACTAAATTAAAAATGAAGAAAAATATGAAGGTATTATACTGTTATATTTCAAGCCCCAAAATGTGCAATTATCGAAACTATATTTTTCTATAAATAGAAGCTCATTCTTCCTTCATTCTCACCAATTCACTAAGACTCACAAGAGCAATTATAGAGAGAGAAGCTATAGAGAGAGAAGCTTTAGAGAGAAAGTAGAAGAGAAGTATGCTACCTCACTATTCCAGTATCTAGTCTTCTTCGGAGGTAAGGGATATTATTTTGTTCAGTAATCATAGGAATAATATTTTCTTCCATACTCTGTAGTATGTGAGTAATATTATTTCGTCTCGTATTCTTGATTATACCCTCATTTTGTTAAAGTATTGCTTCTATTCTTTGTGAAATTAGTAGAATATCCTTGATATTTGCGCTTCATCCAGTATCTTTTTATGGAAATATTATTCTAAGCATTCTTGATAATTATTGATCTTTTCATGCCGGAATACTATTCACGAAATACTATTCACAGATTACTATTCACCCAGTTACTTTCACTCGAATATTATTCACTCGGGTATTCGGGGCACTTTTCATGTCAGAGTACTATTCACGAGTTACTATTTACCCGGTTACTATTCACTCGAATATTATTCACTCGGGTATTTGGGGCACTTTTTATTCTGGGGTACTATTTATGAGGTACTATTCTCGAAGTACTATTCATAGGGTACTATTCACCTAAAAATATATTTCTTTTCTGTCCAAGTTATTTTTGATACATGAATATTATTCTTGAATTTTACTCCATAAAGCAGTATCATGTTGACAATTTGGATATTTATAAACTCTGGGTAAATTTAAAGTCTTTAATATTTATCCTTGATTTCGTTTGATTAATGCTTATATCATTGTCATCATCCTCATGCTTATATTGTGATGAAAGTCATCTTTGGCTTAAGTGCATAGATGGACTGTTGGTTATTGGTTTTACAGTTTTATGTCTTTGGACCGTAGTGCAAAAAAGAACTGTTGATTGATATCTTTGGTCGTAGTGCAAAGATGAAATGTTGATTGATAGCTTTGGCCCGTAGTGCAAAGATGAACAGGTGTATGACATGATCATGACCATTGGTGATACTAACGAATATCCTTGGCCGTAGTGCATGGATAATTCGATGATGTGATTGGCAGGATCATGACCATTAGTTAACAGTTGAATGTCTTTGGTAGTAGTGCAATCGACAGTAATTGATTGATTGGTATGATCATGACCATTGGTTTTATTGTTGAATATCTTTGGCTTTGGCCCAGTAAATGATTGTATGATCATTGTTATTAACCCAATATTGGTATGATCAGTGTTATTACATTTGAATATCTTTAGCCTTTGGAGAAACTCTTGATTTACATGATTACAAATATGAATTGTGGATTTAACTATAATCTTTGGTGGTTTAGGTGAAGACAGGTGATGAGAGTTCTTTTTGTCTTGGGTATAACAAAGAACTATTAATGAGTATTACATGAATGAAATATTAATGATGGACTTTTAATCTAGAGGAGATAGTAGACATTATGTTCTACTTGACTCTTCTAATGGATTGCTTATTCCACTGCAGTTGTTGATCTAAAACTTGTTGTCTATTGTATTCTATCAGTTGTTATACTGTTGAAGGCTAAGGATAATTTATTCTGCGTTATCTTAGTCATAATATTTCTTACTGGACTAGTTGAGCTCACCCTTTTCTTTCACCATTCTCTTCAGGAAATGAGAATATAGCTGGGACGAGTCGGGGAATGGAGTGATGGTCTAAGATAAATGGCTATAGTAGTCCTCACTATTCTATAAAATAGTGTGATAATAAATGTAATGAGGATTGAATTTGAGTTTTGATATTATCTATGAGACAATAGTCGTGTAAAAACTCAGCTATGTTTTGTCGTATTTTTATACGACAGTCGTATAAAAGAAGTTTGTAGTTGTATTATGTACCATGTATTTGGCGACTCAGAATGGGTTATGTATACCTATTTTGGGGGCGTCACAATTGGTATCAAAGCTTAGGGATATGATTCCTGGCTGAGATGTGAGACTAGAACTAGAAGGGGAGAGACGGGAAATTCCTTCGCTAGTATGACATACCTAAGTTATTTGTTATTTAATTGGTCGATCATAGTATAGGGATAATATGTGACATGTCAATTAACCTTTGTTTTGAAGATATATTCTAGAATGATATCTGAAATACAGGAGATGAGTAATGAGGAAAATTATGATACAGAGGTAATAATCGGGAAGGTACAATCCGAAAATAAAGCAAGGTATTCTCATCTCTTCGAACTACCATGTACGTAAATTTCGAGGGCGAAATTTCATAAGGAGGGGAGATTGTGACACCCCGAATTTTATGAAATGAAAGTATTCAATTTTCTTATAATTATTATTTTATTTAGTAAATGGTTAAATTGATAAAGGTTAAAGTTAAGGGTGACATGTGAAAATTTTACAAAGTAAGCAAGTTGATATAAAATATTCGTTGTGTCGGGGAATATTCGATTGGTCAGGGAATATTCGTTTTAACAAAAAATATTCGTATGACGGCATAATCATTGATGGACCCCACAACCGAAGTATTGTCGTAGTTAGAAAATGACAGAAATATCTTTTTATAAAAATAACGGCGAAAGTTTTACCGGTAAACTGTTGAAATACCCGGTGGTAAAAAAGTACAATAATACGGCGTGGTTGCATAAGAGTAGCACACGATATTGATTATTGATGCTTACGTGAGAAGTCACTCGCTTATACTCAATTATTACTACAATAATTCTTTGCGTAATAATATCTCTCATATTATTGATTTGATTATTGTCACAGTATCATCTACATTGTATTTTATATTATTAAATCAATAATTGTGATGACATAATTATTGATAATGTCTAGAAAGTTCTGTCGAGGAAAGGGGTTAGGTTATTTAATTGCCCGCTAATAAAGAGAAATTCTTATCGAAAAGCCCCCTCTTTCCTGGAAACGACCTGGTTGTTAAATATTGTGAGTTATAATATTAATGATGAATAAGTTCGTGTTGATTAAAGATGAAATTGATAGTTCCATTGTGTTGGGATTATTAGTGTTAGTGGAAATCGACATTTATTTCGATAATAATTGATGTTTGGAAGTTATATTGACCAATCGGATAATTAATTGGATAAATGAGCAATTAATTGCTATTAATTCACATGCTTATAACTATGTGTTCACATATGTATACTATTGATTCACATGCATGTACTATTAGGGGAGGTGGTGCAAGATTGATAATACTTGCATGACTAAATTAAAAATGGAGGTATAGATGAAGGTACTATACTGTAATTATTTTTTTCACATGTATAGAACTATTGAGTCACATGATTGTACTATTGATTCACATGATATACTATTAGGGGAGGTGGTGTAAGTTTGATAATACTTGCAAGACTAAATTAAAAATGAAGGAAAATATGAAGGTATTATACTGTTATATTTCGAGCCCCAAAACGTGCAATTATCGAAACTATATTTTCCTATAAATAGAAGCTCATTCTTCATTCATTCTCACCAATTCACTAAGACTCACAAGAGCAATTATAGAGAGAGAAGCTATAGAGAGAGAAGCTTTAGAGAGAAAGTAGAAGAGAAGTCTGCTACCTCACTATTCCAGCATCCAGTCTTCTTCTGAGGTAAGGACTATTATTTTGTTCAGTATTCATAGGAATAATATTTTCTTTCATACTCTATAGTATTTGAGTAATATTATTTCGTCTCGTATTCTGATTATACCCTCATTTTGTTAAAGTATTGCTTCTATACTTCGTGAAATTAGTAGAATATCCTTGATATTTGCATTTCATCTAGTATCTTTTCATGGAAATATTATTCTGAGCATTCTTGATAATTATTGATCTTTTTATGCCGGAATTCTATTCACGAGTTACTATTCACGGATTACTATTCACCCAGTTACTATTCACTCGAATATTATTCACTCGGGTATTCGGGACACTTTTCATGCCGGAGTACTACTCACGAGTTACTATTTACCCAGTTACTATTCACTCGAATATTATTCACTCGGGTATTTGGGGCACTTTTTATGCCGGGGTAATATTCATGAGGTACTATTCTCGAAGTACTATTCACCCAAAAAATATATTTCTTTTCTGTCCAAGTTATTTTTGATACATGAATATTATTCTTGAATTTTACTCCACAAAGCAGTATCATGTTGACAATTTAGATATTTATAAACTCTAGGTAAATTTAAAGTCTTTAATATTTATCCTTGATTTCGTTTGATTAATGCTTATATCATTGTCATCATCCTCATGCTTATATTGTGATGAAAGTCATCTTTGGCTTAAGTGCATAGATTGACTGTTGGTTATTAGTTTTACAGTTGTATGTCTTTGGACCGTAGTGTAAAGAAGAACTGTTGATTGATATCTTTGGTCGTAGTGCAAAGATGAAATGTTGAATGATAGCTTTGGCCCGTAGTGCAAAGATGAACATGTGTATGACATGATCATGACCACTGGTGATACTAACGAATATCCTTTGCCGTAGTTCATGGATAATTCGATGATGTGATTGGCAGGATCATGACCATTAGTTAACAGTTTCATGTCTTTGGCCGTAGTGCACTGACAGGCAATTGATTGGTATGATCATGACCATTGGTTTTATTGTTGAATATCTTTGGCCCATAGTGCAAAGGTAGACAACTGATTGGTATGATCATTGTTATATTTGAATATCTTTAGCCTTTGGGCTAAGGATATTGAGTAAATGTTCTATTAAGCCTTTGTGGCAAGGAGAAACTGTTGATTTACATGATTATAAATATGAATTATGGATTTAACTATAATCTTTGGTGGTTCAGGTGAAGACAGGTGATGAGAGTTCTTTTTGTCTTGGGTATAACAAAGAACTGTTGATGAGTATTACAAGAATGAAATATTAACGATGGACTTTTAATCTAGAGGAGATAGTAGACATTATGTTCTACTCGACTCTTTTAATGGATTACTTATTCCGCTGCAGTTGTTGATCTAAATCTTGTTGTCTATTGTATTCTATCAGTTGTTATACTGTTAAAGGCTAAGGATAATTTATTCTGCATTATCTTAGTTATAATATTTCTTACTGGGCTAGTTGAGCTCACCCTTTTCTTTCATTGTTATCTTCAGGAAATGAGAATATAATTGGAACGAGTCGGGGAATTAAGTGATGGTCCAGGATAAGTGGCTATAGTAGTCCTCACTATTCTATGAAATAGTGTGATAATAAATGTAATGAGGATTGAATTTGAGTTTGGATATTGTCTATGAGACAATATTCATGTAAAAACTCAGCTATGTTTTGTCGTATTTGTACACGAAAGTCGTATAAAAGAAGTTTGTAGTTGTATTTATGTACCATGTATTTGGCGACTCAGAATGGGTGATGTATACCTATTTATGGGGTGTCACAACATATGTGTTGTCGTATTTTGCACGATAATTGTAATAATGAAGTTGTAGTTATTTTCTGTACCATGTATTTGGCGACTCAAAATGGGTTGTGTGGACTTATTTTGGGGGCGTTACAGTTGGTATCAGAGCTTAGGGATATGGTCTCTGGCAGAGATCGGGGAATAGAACTAAATCCTTCGCTAGTGTGTCATACCTAAGCTTATTTGGTATTTAATTAGTCGGTCAGAATATAGAGATAATATGTGGTATGTCAATTTCTTTAATTAACCCTTGTTTTATGGTAGTATTTTAGAATGACAGCTGAAAATGTTAACAATGGAGTGAATGAGACTGTGGCGACACCTTTAATCACTAACCAGAAGAACGTGCAACAAACTGACAATGTTTGTCCTGTAAATAACACCATTAATCAAACGATAAATGATGTGATGTTTATAAGCTTTTTGCAGTTTATAAAAAATTAGACAAGGGAGACTCATGTACAAAATACGGGTGGAATTAATAGCAACGTGCGGCTTGTCACAGCCAAGCAGTTCAAAGAGTTGGGACCACAAGAATTTTCGGAAAAGCCAGATCCGATCAAGGCGGAAATATGGGTTAAGAAAATTACCAAGATATTTGATGTCTGGTATGCACGGAGGAACAAAAGGTTCCATTCGCCACCTTTATGTTTCGCGGTGAGGCAGATTACTGGTGGGAATATGTGAAGCGTACCCAGCCTGCCGCACTCAACATGTCTTGGGAAATGTTTCAGAAACTATTCAATGACAAGTACTTTCTTAAAAGTATTCGTCATATGAAGGAGGTAAAGTTTATTAGACTGGAACAGAACAACATGACTGTGTTCTAGTACGAGGCTAAGTTCACAGAGTTATCCAAGTTTGCACCTCATTTGGTAGAGAATAAGGAATGTATGACGCGGATGTTTCTGAGAGGTCTGAAACCCAAAATTCGGTAATATCTTATTTCTCACAAATTTTTTCTATATTCAGATGTTATGAACAGGGCTCAATTATTAGAGCGAGATAATGAGTATGTTTAATCGAGGGACCACAACCAGGGTCATACATGTGGCAGCAGTCATCGGAGCAATGACAACCAACGGGGTGGAAAATATCTGAACAAAAGCAGTAACCACTCTGGTGGTAATCGTGGCCATAATAGTAGAAGAAGCGAGTCGGGGGGAGATTTCAAAAAGAGAAGGTACACTAATGACAATGTGAAGATGTCAACACCAACATCAACTGTTCCTAGGGGAGGAAAACGATCACCGGTCGTATGTTATAAATGCAGGAAAGAGGGACACATCAGCCCAAACTGCTCATAACAATCCAAGGTATGTTATAACTGTGGAAAGGAAGGTCATATAGCTAGAGATTGTCCTATAGCGAAACCAAGTCCAGCGGGAATAGTAACTCCAAAGGCTGTCCCGGACAAGTTAAAATCGGTGGTTCCTAGAAGAGCGTTTGTCGTGACTGCCCAAAACGCGAAAAATCTGAACGAGGTGATCACGGGTAAGCTAATCATAAACTCTTGTGAAGTTTATACCTTACTAGATACCGGTTCTTCCCATTCTTTTATCTCTCCTCCTTGTGCTAAACGTTTGAACTTGATTACAGAGAAATTAGACTTTGACTTATCTGTTGAGACTCCGTTAGGAGAAACTTTCATTACATCCACTATTTATAAATCTTACTTGATTCAAGTTGGGACCATCACATTACCTGTCAATCTTATTTCTTTGAAAATGATTGCATTTGATGTGATTTTAGGGATTGATTGGTTAACCACTCATCATGCCAAATTTTTTTTTCTTCGTAAGGTTGTTAGTTTTCATATTCCTAACCAACATATTATGCGAATTCAAGCAACCAAACCACTAAAGTCAATCACTGTCATATTAAGCTATAAAGCCATTCGTTTATTAAAAAATGGATGTCAAGCTTTCTTAGCCCATGTCATGGACTTGAACAAAAATATTCAGATTTGAATATATTTCTGTTGTTAGTGAATATCCTGACGTATTTCCTGAAGAACTTCCCGGTCTACCCCCAGACATGAAGTTGAATTCTTTTTGACCTTGAACCTGGTACAAAACCCATTTCTATAACCCCATATCGAATGGCTCCTATTAAACTTTAGGAGTTAAAGGTCCAACTACAGGAGTTGTTAAACATAGGTTTCATTCGTCCTAGTACATCTCCTTGGGGTGCTCCTGTTTTATTCGTAAAGAAGAAAGATGGGAGTATGCGACTTTGCATTAACTATCGAGAATTGAACCATGTCACCATCAAGAATAGGTATCCGCTACCTCGCCTTGATGACCTGTTCGACCAGTTGCAAGGAGTATAATTCTTTTCAAAGATCGATCTTCATTATGGATATCTTCAGCTGAAGATTAAAACTGAGGATATTCAAGACGCCTTGAACTCTCGATGAGGGCATTATGAATTCTTAGTCATGTCTTTTGGATTGACTAATGCTCCTGCTGCTACCATGGATATGATGAATAGTGTGTTCAAAGAATATTTGGATCAGTTCATTGTTATCTTTATTGATGACATCCTCATCTATAACAAAAGCACTGAAGATCATGAATACCATTTGAAGCTGGTACTTCAAAGGCTTCGTGAAAATAAGCTATATGCCGAGCTGAAGAAATGCGAGTTCTAGCTTGAGGAAGTAGCATTCCTTGGGCACGTGGTGTCAAAACATGGAGTATCTGTTGACCTGGCTAATATTCAAGCAATACAAAGTTGGGAGCAACCGAAGTCGGTGACCGAAGTATGTAGCTTTCTGGGCTTAGCTGGTTATTATCGGAGATTTGTGGAAGGATTTTCTCGAATCTCTACTCCGTTAACTCAGCTAACTCAGAAAGATACAAAATTCGTATGGAGCGAGGAATGCGAGAATAGTTTCCAAGAGCTCGAGAGGAGACTCATTTCGGCAGCTGTTCTGACAATACCATCTGGTTCAGATGGATTTATTATCTACAATGATGCTTCAGGCAAAGGGTTAGGATGTGTTCTCATGCAACATGGGAAAGTCATAGCCTATGCCTTGCGACAACTCAAAGAATATGAGAGGAATTGTCTTACTCCTGATCTGGAGTTGGCAGTAGTCATTTTCGCGTTGAAGATCTGGAGATACTACATGTATGGGGAGAAAGTAGAGATCTATACAGATCATAAAAGTCTCAAATATTTCTTCACCCAAAAGGAACTCAACATGTGGCAACGACGTTGGCTCGAGCTGTTTAAAGATTACGATCATACCATCCAATACCATACTGGAAAAATGAACTTAGTAGCTGACGCATTGAGTAGAAGATCATATGCAGGTACGAGTGCGATATTGTCAACGCAAATGCCCATTTTGTATGACTTGCAAAAGATGGAGATAGAGTTAAAGGCTCCAAGTACCCACGTGATGATATCAAATATATGAGTAGAACCGACTTAAATCAATAAAGTTAAAGTTGCTCAAGCTACGGACCTAAAGCTGATGCGTATGAAGAAGAAAGTGCAAGAAGGTGCTATTCCAGAAGTAATAATCGATGAAGAAGGAATACTTCGAGTCAACTCCAGACTTTGTGTTCCTAACGATTCTGACTTTAAGCATAGAATCATGATGGAGGCACACAACACATCATTTGCAATCCATATTGGGATTACTAAAATGTATCATGATCTTCGATATACATTTTGGTGGAGCAATATGAAGAGAGAGATCGCGGAGTTTATCTCGAGGTGTTTAACTTGTCAACTTGTAAAGGCGGAGCATCAAGTGCCAAAGGGTCCATTGCAACCACTTGAGATTCCAAAATGGAAGTGAGAACACATTACCAAAGATTTCGTTACGGGTCTTCCCAAGGTTTCTCAAGGCATAGATGCGATTTGGGTTATTGTAGATTGATTAACCAAGTCTGCTCATTTCTTGCCGATACGGGAGACTAATTCCCTTGAACGTCTTGCTCGTATGTACGTGAATGAGATTGTGAGATTGTATGGCATGCCAGTATCCATAGTTTTGGATCGTGACCCAAGATTCAATTCATAATTTTGGGTTAGTTTGCAGAAAGCTATGGGCACGGATTTACGATTCAGTTCGGCATACCATCCTCAAACGGACGGGCAATCAGAAAGGACTATTCAAACCCTTGAAGATCTATTAAGACTCTGTGTCCTAGATTTCAAAGGCAGTTGGAATAAGTACTTGACATTGGTGGAATTCTCCTACAATAACAGTTATTAAGCAAGTATAGGCATGGCTCCATTCGAAGCATTGTATGGAAGAAAGTGTCAATTTCTAGTATGCTCAGAAGAGGTGGGTGAAGCAACCTTGTTGGGACCAAAATTGGTACGCATGACTACAGAAAAGATCCAAATGATCCTATAACGTATACAAATGGCACAAGATCGACAAAAGAGTTATGCGGATCTTCATCGAAAGGACGTGAAATTTAATATTGGGGATCATGTATTGTTACGTGTTGCTCCATGGAAGGGAGTTATAAGATTTGAGAAGAGAGGAAAACTCAATCCATAATTTTTTGGTCCATTTGAGATTCTTGACCGAGTAGAAAATGTGGCCTATAGACTCGCATTACCTCCAAGCATGTCTCGTGTTCATAATATTTTTCACATATCTATTCTTAGTAAATATGTAAAAGACCCAAACCACATTATTGAGTCAGAACCAGATGAGATAGCCAAAGATTTAACGTACGAGGAGATACCTGTCAAGATCTTGGATATGAAGTAGCATGTCTTACGCACAAAGGTTATACCACAAGTCAAAGTTTTGTGGAGGAACCATGCTATTGAGGAAATGACCCGAGACTTGGAATCGAAAATGAAAATGAGGTATCCTCACCTTTTCGAAACACCAGGTCCGAACGTCAATTTCGAGGACGAAATTTTATAAGGAGGGAAGGTTGTAACACCCCAACTTTTTATAAATAAAATTGAATTTCCTCTAATTATTATTTTGAATAATAAGGTGTTAATTTGATATAATGCTTTGGTTATGGGTGAAATGTGAAAATTTTGCAAAATAAGCAAGTGATTATAAAATATTCATTGTTGTCGGGGAATATTCGTTTGGTCGTGGAATATTCTTGCTGTCGGGGAATATTCGTACGATGGCGCAGCTATTTGTGGGCCCCATAACGGAAAACTGTCGGATGAAGAAATTGAAAAGTATGAGTTTTTTTTATAAATAACGGCGTAGTTGTTACCGTAAACATTGTTGAAATATCCGGTGGTTAAAGTATAGTAATACGCGTGGTTGCACAGTAGCACACTGTATTGTACAATATTTTTGGATTATTGATTCATTTGTAAGAATACACTACTCAATAATTGTTACATTAATTACTGTTCAATATTTTATTGATTCAATAATTGCTACGTTGATATTTTATATTTTTGTTGTTTCAATAATTGTCACTGCACAGTATTTCCCATTATGAGATCAATAATTCATATTATTTGAATAATATTATTAGATAGCATTATTGGCAATGTCTAAGGAAGTTCTGTCTATGAAAGGGGCTTGGTCACCTAATTGCGCGCCAGTAAGGAGAAATCTTTATCGGAAAGCCCTTTTTTCCTAGGAACAACCTGGTTGTCATTATTGTGATTCTGTAATATTATTTGTGAATAATTAATTATTGATCTATATGATAAGAAAGTATTTATTTTATGTGGATATAAATGAAGAATTAATGCTGAGGTGTTTTATTAGTATTTTATCGGAATGGAGTATTAAAAATCACCCGTATGTGAATTTCGGTCATTTTCTATTTTGAATTTAGAAAAACTTTCTTCTACAAAGTGTAGAGAATTAAATTTTCTGTGGAATGGACATAAAATTCGTATTTTTCTGATAAAATGGCTATTTATTATGAATTATTGAAGTTTTGGAAATAAATGTTTTTATTAAAAATATGGGTGGGCCCCCACTTTTGGTTGTTGTGGAATTTTCTAAATTTGGTGGGTTCCACTTGTGGTGTGCTGAGTTTAGTCAAGTAATGTGCGTGAATTTTTTTATTAAAATATTATTTTATTAAATTTTAGTCTACTTTGGCGTTCTGACATTTTTCTTATAAATAGGGTGCTTAGTTAGAATTGAAAATTACACCAGAATCAGAAGTTTTCTCTCTTTATAATATCGAGCGTATTTTTGTGAGTATTTGGATACTTTGAGAGTTGCTATTTAGTGCAAGTTTCCTATAACATTATATCCGATATTCTAGTCAGAAGTACTGTTCTTTTGAGGTAAGTGATGTTATTTTCTTCGTAAATGATGTCATTTCGTTCAATATCATTATGCCGAAATATTGGTATGAATTTTATTATGAAATTTTTACCTTTTCATGTCGAGGTTACTATTCACGTATACAACACTATTCACGAATATGACATTATTCACGAATATGACACTATTCACGAAGTATGATTTTTATTATGGAATTGTTACCTTTTCGTGTCGGGGTTACTACTATTCACGTATACGGCACTATTCATAGAAAAATTAAATTTTCTTTTCTTTGTCCAAGTTGTCTGTTGTGGTTATTATCTTTGATTGTATCCATGTTTTGATCTTCATTCATGAATTTTGCTCCACAATTGATTATTATGGAGTATTTTTGAACTTGGATAAACCAAAGTATGAATCCCTAATCTTGTCCTTTTATCTCACTGGATTCGTTTTCTTTAAGATATTTTTCATCATCCTCAGTCCTAAATGGTGATATAACTGAATATCTTTAGCCTGTAGTGCAAAGATGAATGATTACCTGATGAATATCTTTGGCCCGTGGTGCAAAGATGGACATGTGTTGAGATGAACATGACCAACTGGTGATACAAATGAATATCTTTGGCCCGTAGTGCAAAAATGAATATTTGGTTCAAGATGTATATTGATTGATGTTACGAGGATAAAATGAGATTTTTGTAATTTAATTTTAATATTTATTGGATTAAATAAATATTTTATTTTCGATGATTTAATTATTAGATTAAATAATTAATTGATGAAATTGTGGTAGATTAATTTAATTATATGTGTTATATTTATTAAATTAATGTGGAGAATTTTATTATTCGATGTATGTAATTATGTGAGCTTATTATATTAAAAGAAATATTTAATAAGCTATTGATATTTTTAATTAATTTAATTATTAATTAGAGATTTAATAATTTGACATTTTATTAAAAAAGAAATTTAATTATATGATTATGTGAATTTATGATAAATTATTATATTTTATTTAAAGTAAATTAAATAAATTAATTGATTATTTTATAAAGGTGTGACATTATTTAAACTATATGATAAAATAATTTTATTAAATTAAATGGGATTTTTGAAATTTTATTAACTAGCCAAACATGGCCTTAGTGGAGAGTTATCGGCGATTACCCATGATTGGGTTAACTAACCATTATCTTGTCGTCGCTTTTTTTTTTTTTTTATTATATATTCTTTTTTTCTTCTTTTTTTTCTAAGTCGCAAAAACGAGAGAGGAGAAAAAGAGAGAGAGTTTGAAAGTTGAGAGAAGTGTTAAGAGATTGTGAGAGTTAAGGAGAAATTGGGAAAAGTTTCATCCCTTAATTAATCTACGCTTGGGTAATCTCTTGACCCAATTCTTATTTTACGTCTTTTAAAGTTTTATAAAAAATATGGCTTTCAAGTTTTTTTGTAAAGCCTACATAAAATGGAAAGGGTAGTATGGATTATGTATATATGTAATAATATGTTGTTTTAAAGTGTTTCTATATATATTGCATATGGTTCTCTATCATCATTTTGACATTATATTACATATATATGATTGATTCAAAATTACGAGTTTGGGTTTTGGCCATATGGCCCTTATATGTAACTTTAATATATCAAACATAAATTTTTCTACAAAAAATTCCACTTGTATATGATTATGCATGCTAAAATGAACAAAATGAAACTTGAATGGTTGGATTTGGCCTTATAACGAATCCATGGCGTTGAATTTTAGGAATTTATGTTCAACACTTCAAGAACATCAAAACGATACAATTTGCATAATTTAATTATGTGATTATGTGTTTTAATGGGTTAAAATCACTCTATAAATGTTGGGTATTGATTATATATGAATTCTAACATGTGGGTATGTTTAATTTGGAGAATTAATGATTATGTAGTGTTTATTTTTAAAATTATGTTCTTCGTGAAATGAAATTCAAAAAAAGCGGAGTGTCGTGGCATGGCCAACTCTAGTTCATTTCCATGTGCATGCTTGCTGCCATGTACCATAGTACCGAGACCTTACCATGAATGCAGTGACCAGACCGATACAAAAAGTGGTGCCCATGGCCTACTTAGCATGAAATATCCGAAAAATGAATTTTTTAAAAATTTCAAGTATAGAAATGTGTTAGTAATCTAGTCTAATGAACATAAAAACTTGTTAGACATATAATGAGATATTAAAATGAATTTTTACCAAGTCAAGAAGACAATTACATGTTGATTGAATGATTGATTATGTAATTAACTTGTTGTTAAATGTAGTATAATATTATGATGAAAACAAGTATAGTAATTTGACTAAGTATAGTCATGAATTGAGTTAGAAAAAGAATAAACTTATGATGTTTAGTACGTTATTATTGATTTGGTATTGTGAGCGTAATTGATATGTAGGATTTAAATCAAAACGAGTTTAGTTAAAAGTGTAATCTCTACATTGAGAGGCAAGTTTCCTAACCCTACTTGTTATCGTTATATAAGTTGATTAATTCACCTTTCTACATTGAGCAAGTTCTCATTATTATTGATCAAATCATCTTGTATATTAAAGTTATTAATCTTTCAAGCATGATCTTTGTTATCAATACTTATTATATTGTATACCTTTTGAGATTCTATTCAGTTAAGTTATCAATTATTGTTAAACCTTGTTAGACTAGCGAACCCTTTATGATTCGACTAGTCCATAGTTGATGAGCGTTCTAAATTTCAGAACCCTTGATGAATTATCCAAACCAAACTTCCTTTGGTGCGGACTCGAATGTCAAACTGAGATGAACAACCCTGTATAGGGGATTACTTATGCGTTAGCGTTAAGATATTGTGCACGATGTATGGTACTAAGGGTGATCCCCCCAAATGCGAGAAGAAGAGTCCATAGTCTTATGATATTAAAGGTTTCAAGTATAACCCTTGATAACCTAGGACATAGTTCAAGTCTTATGACCCTCGAAATCTTTTGATTCTTGTTATTCATTCTTGATTCAAAAGTTGAGCTTTTATTTGAAGTCTTTGATTTATTCACATGTTATTATTTCATTATTATATTGTTATACTTGTGGGCAATCGTGCTCACTCTCTTAGCGTAATAATAACATTGCGATTAAGAACGAAAAAGCGAGACAGAACCTTCCACTAGTAAAAGCGAAAATGGCAAGCTTAGCAAGTAATGAAGATTGATTATTTATGTGGTTATGTAATGATAATTAGAATTGATGTTACTTAAGACTTATTTGTTTATGTTTTCATTACGAGATGATTTAAGGTTAGAGTAACACAGGATTTATTTATTATGTAGTTGATGTAACCCCATAAGGGAGATTTATTATTATTTCTATCTATTGCATGGTTTGCATTTATTTATGGGTAGATAGATGGATGATGTTTGTCAGATGAACACCAAATCTGTGGAAATGGAAGTCTTTAGGATTTGGGGTGTCACGAGTTGGTATCAAAGGCATGAGGTTATGAACCTTAGGTGGGGAACAACCTTAGGTAGTAGCCTTATAGAAAGAATATAGTGATGGAAAACTCTTATCGAGTTCTAGGAAATGAATTTTGTAATTCATTGAAGATAATAAAAGACTTTATGTGCTTATGTGTTAAATTATGTGCTCACTAAATGCGACTTAGTAACTAAAACTTAAAATTTTGTTGTCGGGGATGTCGGATGTTGGAGGAACTAGTCGGCGGGGAGGAGGAACCCGTACCTTACCTACAGTACCTACCTATGAGAGGAGGAGCCGAGAGACATTCATGTCGTTAGGGAGCGATTTATGCAGAGAGAGTCATCTCCATTGATCATTGTTGTTGGTCGGGAGCATGAACACAGGATTGATCTGAGGAGGATCTGAGGAATTTGAGAGAAGGAAAGAGGAGTTCCACAACACTCCATTGATCTTTGAGATGTCTGACACGTTATCTGATAAAAGCGTGGAGATTTCGAGATGAGGTCTTGAGGATTTGGTGAGCGGGCGATTATTCATGATTACTCTTGAGGAAAAGGAGAGGAGATTTCGACTCTTCACTCACGGTGGAAATGTAGAATGGGATTTGGTCCACGAGAAGGTCAAACCAAAGAAGATAAGACCCGAGAGATAGAAAAGTTGAAGAAGGAACTGAAGGAAAGCTCTAAAAGGCTGATCATAGCGAGAGGAAGAAATTGGGTAAGAGAGTCACGTCGTCTTTGATCTTGCGAAAGAGGATGGTCGTGCAAAAAGAAGGCAAAGCTTGGAGAGACATACTCTACACTTAATCATGCAATGGATGAGGCCCAGGATCGAGTTTTGAGGTACCCCATCCGATTCGAAGGACTTCCATCGTACATGCTGGATCGCAGGACGATGTCTCGTATCATGGAAGAGGAGCGTAGCAAATTATATTCGGCGCCTTGACAGACGATGATAGAATTTGTTTAATTATGTGAAAGACTTAACTAGTTTTTATATGTAAAATTCGATGTGTTTATGAGCGAAGGAATATGTTAATATTTTAAATCCTGTAGATTCTTTATCTCAGGATAGATGATGTAAATAGCAGTGATGCTATCGTTTGAGGTTAAAACTTTTAGTTTGAATGAATATATATCAAGTTGTTTGAGATGATGTGTTATATAAGTATGTTAAATTGTTGAGTAATGTCTTAACTATTTAGAGAAATAAATAAAGATCTAATAAGCATATATTTTAACGAAATTATGCACTTGAAAGAAAACAACAACGTCAACCAATTTCGGGAAGAGAGTCTACAAATAACAACAATAATGCCAATGCTAATCTGTTTCAAAGAATTGGTTAACTTGCTAGTTGGAAGCAATGAATAATCAACCTCAAGCTCCACCAAATACTACATTTAAGGATTTCAAAGGCGGTGGGGCCGCTTGAGAATTTAAAGGTTCCATGAACCCGATCGAGGCTCAAACATGGGTTATGGAAATGGAGAAGGTTTTCGGCGTCGCTAGGGTTAGAAGACCAAAAGACCGCCTTTACAACGTTTATCTTTGAAGTCGAAGCTAGCTAGCTATTGGTGGCAAGCAAACAAAGTTACGAGGGAGGTGAAGGTGTAATTACTTGGGAGAGATTTAAAGAGATGTTCTTGAGATGTATTTCCCAACAAGCTCATGAAAACGGATGGAGGTTTCAATTTACGGAATTGAAGCGAGGAAATATGGCGTGCACTGATTATGCGGCTAGATTCAACGAGTTGGCGAGGTTACGCCAATATCAAGTACACACAGACGAGAGAAAAGCGAGAAGATTTGAACAAGGACTAAAGCCTTGGGTATATAGTAAAATATCGATGTTTGAGATAAACACTTTTCTTTGAGTACTAGAAAAAGGCCATCCTCGTTTGAAGGTGGAAGCGATCACGGTGACCAAGTATAATCAAGAAGCGAAGAAGAAGAAGAAGAGAATGAGAATGAAGGTAATAACAAGAAGTGGGGAGTAGCACTTGGGGGTAGTCATAATCGAAGAGGAAGTGGATGGATAACTTCGTCAATTTGGAAGTCAACAAGGAGGCGAAAGAAGAAGATCAAAGCGTGCTCAAGTTGTGGAAAAAGCTCATTTGGGAGTTTGCATGAAAGGGAAGCGAGTGTGCTACAATTGTGGTCAGGAAGGCCACATAGCACCAAACTGTCCAAACCCAAAGAAGGGTGCTTGTTTCACTTGTGGTTCGAAGGACCATCTGGCAAGAGATTGTCTAAGAAGGGATCGGGAGGTCGGGGATCGAGGAGAAACCGGGAAATAACGGTGGAAATGCCTTAACTATCACCGGACCAACCACAACAAAACCAATGCCAAGCCGCGGGACTTTCAACATGACGGTGCGCGGATGCGATTCGATCTCGTGATGTGGTGTCGGTATCATTCCGATCAATAAAATTAATGCTTATGTTTTATTTGATTCGGGTGCTACTTGTTCCTTTATATCAGATGACTTTGCTAAAATTTAGATTTGCCTAAGGATGAATTGGATTACCCATGAACATAGAAATTGCGAATAGAAAATAATCCTGTTAAATGCGTGCATAAGAAGCGTAGAGTGGATATTAAGGGTAATATCATGAGCGTAGATCTTATCCTATTCGACTTGGAGAATTTGATGTTATTTTGGGTATGGATTGGTTATCCAATTATAGGGAAGCGATAATTGATTGCCGAAGAAGCGTATTAACCTTATGACTCCATCGAAAGGTTGTGTTTTATGGTAGCAAAATCGCTTGAAACAAGCGAGTTGTCGGCGATGATGCGAGCGAGGAGGTTGTTAAAGAAAGCGGTTGTGTAGGATATCTAGCTTACATAGTCGATAGTCGTAAAGAGAATCCAAAAAATAGATGAGATACCGATGGTGAGAGATTTCACGAGGCGTATTTTTCGGATGATTTGTCGGGACTTCCTCGAGATAGAAGCGATTGAATTAAGTGATCGATTTGGCTCGAGGAATGGCTCCAATATCGAAGGCACCATCTTAAATGGCACCGGTAGAGATGAAAGAACGATGGTCCAACTACAAGAAATTCTTGGACAAGAAGTATATTCAACCAAGTGTATCACCGTGGGGAAGCTGTGGGTTTTATTTGTAAAAAGAAGGATGGGACAATGCGGCTCTGCATAGACTATAGAGAACTGAATAAGGTCACGATCAAGAACAGATATCCATTCTGGGAATCGACGACTTGTTTGATCGATTAAAGGAAGCGAGATACTTTTCAAGATAGACTTGAGAAGCGGTTATCATCAAGTGAAGGGTGAGACGGAGGATGTCTAGAAGGCGGCGTTTAGAACACGATATGGTCACTCTGAATTTTTTGGTAATGTCGTTTGGTCTTACGAATGCTCTGCGACATTTATGGGACTAATGAATGGTGTGTTCAAGCCATTTTGGACAAGTTAAGTAGTGGTATTTATAGATGACATTTTGGTATATTCAAAAACCAAGGAAGAACATGAAGAGCATTTGAGATTAACATTGGAAGTATTGAGAAGGAGAAGTTGTATGCCAAGTTTTCAAAATGTGAATTACGGATCGAAAGGTACAATTTCTTGGACATGTGATTGATAGAAATGGAATTTGGTGGATCCTCCAAAGTCGAAGCTGTGATTAATTGGGATCAATAGAAGACAAATCGAAAGTAAAAGTTTTCTTGGATTAGCGGGTTATTACTGAAGATTTATTCAGGATTTTCCAAGATCGCAACTCAGTTGACGAAATTGACTAGGAAATCGGTGAAATTTGTTTGAATGGAGAAGTGTGAGAAAAGCTTTCAAGAATTAAAGAAGAGGTTAAGTTAAAGCCGGTGTTATCTCTTCTTCAGATGACACAAAAATTTTGTTGTTTATAGTGATGCGTCGCATAAAGGACTTGGTTGTGTCTTGATGCAAAATGGCAAAGTCATTGCTGCATGCATCACGACAATTGAAGGATTACGAGAAGGATATCAGACCCACGACTTGGAGTTAAATGCGATTGTTTTTGCTTTGAAAATTTGGAGCACACTATCTCTACGGGGAGAAGTGTGAAATATATCTGGACCACAAGAGTCTGAAAATATATTTTCACACGAAGGACTTGAATATCGTCGAAGAAGGTGGTTGGAGTTAATTAAGGACTACGATTGTGAGATTTTATACCATCCGGGTAAAGCGAATGTGGTTTGTTAGATGCCTTAAGTAGAAAGGGTCGGGAGAAGTTGATGATGTTGTTTGCTCGGGGAGGAGCTAATTGCGAAATGGAGAAAGCTGGAATTGGAAGTGAAGTATCCTATGGAGATTGATGAGAAGCTATTTCGGATGCAATCTGGTACAACCCTCTTGGATAAAATTAAGGAGGCTCGACTTGAGACGAGGAATGCAAAAAGGTGATAAGGAAGATATCTGAAGGAACCGAACAAAGATTTAAGATGGATAAGGAAGGAATCTTTGAGATTTGAGAAGCGAGAATTTGGGTACCGCTTGATCTGAGAGATTAAGGAAGACATTTTGAGCGAAGCTCATAGTTCACGATATTCGATTCACCTGGTAGTACCAAGATGTACCAAGATCTTGACAACATTTACGGTGGCCAAATTTGAAACGTGATGTTGCGAGAATGTGTTGCCAAGTGTCGACACATGTCGAGAAAGTGAAAGCGAGAACATCGAGAGACCAAGTGGATTACTACAACCGTTGGAGATCCCGAAATGGAAATGGGAACATATTACAATGGACTTACGTGGTTTTGGCCTTCCGACGACTCGGAAAGGCTACTGACGCGATATGGGTTATCGTTAATGGTAGCGAAATCCGCACACTTCCTTCCGATCAAAATCGATTCAACTTAGATCGGTTGGCAAGGTTATATGTGAAAGAGATTGTTTGAGGCACGGAGTTCCGGTGTCAATTGTTTCGATAGAGATCCGCGCTTTACATCGAATTTCTAAAACGTCTACGAGAATGCATGGGTACACAATTGCGAATGAGTCTGACATACCACCCTCGAATGAGATGGACGAGTGAAAGAAACGATTGAGACATTAGAAGATATGCTAAGAGCACATGTGATGGACTTTAAAGGAAATTGGGATGATCACCTACCGTTAGTAGAGTTCGGTTTCTGACAACGATTACCACGCTAGTATAGGCATGCCACCTTATGAAGCGTTATCTGGCGAAAAAGTGCGAAACTCCACTTTATTGGGATGAAGTTGGCGAAAAAGACAATTACTAGGCCCAAATTGAGTACAATGAGACAGCGAAATAGTCAAAGTGATCCGAACACGATTTGTAGCATTTCAAAGATGATGAGAAGAAATCTGATGATCCACATCGTAAAAATGTTGAATTTGAACCTGGTAGTTATGTGTTTTTAAAGGTCTCTCCCTGGAAGGGAAAGATCAGGTTCGGAAAGAAAGGAAAATTAAGCCCAAGATTCATTGGACCCTTTGAAGTTCTGAGAAGGGTCGGAGAAGTTGCTTATGAGGTAGCCTTACCTCCAGCTCTAGAGAATGTCCACAATGTTTTCCATGTCTCAGTCCTACGACCCTACAAACCCGATTACAAGCACGTCATTGAATATGAACCCCTACATTTCGACAAAGACTTATCTTACGAAGAAATTCATGTTCAAATTATCGACGAAAAAGAACAAGTTCTCGAAAATAAAGTAATACCTTACATTAAGGTAATTTGGAGGAACCACAATATTTGAAGAAGCTACGTGGGAACTTCGAAGAGAATATGATGAAGAATTATCCTCATTTATTTACTTAGATTATTATAAGCGATTACGGGGACATGAATCTTTGTAAGGGGAGAATGTAGCAGGTTGAATTTATTGAGTTGTGATTACGGGGACAGAATCCTTTTAAGGGGAAAATGTGACAATGACGAGATTTTTGTAATTTAATTTTAATATTTATTGAATTAAATAAATATTTTTGATGATTTAATTATTAGATTAAATAATTAATTGATGAAATTGTGGTAGATTAATTTAATTATATGTGTTATATTTATTAAATTAATGTGGAGAATTTTTATTATTCGATGTATGTGATTATGTGAGCTTATTGTATTAAAAGAAATATTTAATAAGCTATTGATATTTTAATTAATTTAATTATTAATTAGAGATTTAATAATTTGACATTTTATTAAAAAAGAAAATTTAATTATATGATTATGTGAATTTATGATAAATTATTATATTTTATTTAAAATTAAATTAAATAAATTAATTGAGTTATTTTATAAAGGGTGTGACATTATTTAAACTATATGATAAAATAGTTATTAAATTAAATGGGATTAAGTTTTTTTAAACTAGCCAAACATGGCCTTAGTGGGAGTTATCGGTGAGTTACCCATGAATGGGTTAATCCCACCATTATCTTGTCGCTTTTCTTTTTCCTTTATTATATTACGTATTCTTTTTTCTTCTTTTTCTAAGTCCGGCAAAAAGAGAGAGAGAGAGAGAGAGAGAGAGAGAGAGAGTTTGAAAGTTGAGAGAGTGTTAAGAGATTGTGAGAGTTAAGAAGAAATTGGGAAAGTTTCAATCCTTCTAATCTACGCTTGGGTAATCTCTTGAACCCAATTCTATTTTTACGTCTTTTAAAGTTTTATAAAAAATGGCTTTCAAGTTTTATGTAAAGCCTCTTGTAAATTGGAAGGAGTATGGATTATGTACATATATGTGTTAAGATGTTGTTTTAATGTGTTTCTCTATATATTAGATGGTTCTCTATCATCGGTTTGATATTATATTACATCGTATATGATTTTCTTCAAAATTATAGAGTTTGGGTTTTGGCCATATATGGCCCTTATAAATAACTTTAATATGTCAAACATAAATTTTTACTAAAAAATTTCCACTTGTATATGATTATGCATGCTAAAACGAACAAATTGAAACTTGAATGGTTGGATTTGGCCTTATAACGAATCCGTGGCGTTGAATTTTAGGAATTTATGTTCAACACTTCAAGAACATCAAGAACAGTACAATTTGCATAATTTAATTATGTGATTATGTGTTTTAATGGGTTAAAATCACTCTATAAATGTTGGGTATTGATTATATATGAATTCTAACATGTGGGTATGTTTAATTTGGAGAATTAATGATTATGTAGTGTTTATTTCGCTGAATTCTGTGTTCTTCGTGAACTGGGAATTCAAAATGCTGAGTGTCGTGTGTGCGCGTCGCAACTCTCTAGTCATGTCATTTCCATTATGCTTCATTTATGTATATGCATGGCCTGAGACCCGATACAAATCTGTAAAGTGTCCAAGCATGGCTTCACTTAGCGAATGTCCGAAAAAATGCATTTTCCAAAATTCAAGTATAGAAATGTGTTAGTAATCTAGTCTAATGAACATAAAAACTTGTTAGACATATAATGAGATATTAAAATGAATTTTTACCAAGTCGAGAAGACAATTACATGTTGATTGAATCATTGATTATGTAATTAACTTGTTGTTAAGTGTAGTATAATATTATATGAAAACAAGTATGGTAATTTGACTAAGTATAGTCATGAATTGAGTTAGACAAAGAGTAAACTTATGATGTTTAATGCGTTATTATTATTGATGGTATTGTGAACGTAATTGATATGTAGGATTTAAATCAAAGAACGAGTTTAGTTAAAGTGTAATCTACACGCGAGGCAAGTTTCCTAACCTACTTGTTATCGTTATATAAGTTGATTAATTCACCTTTCTACATTGAGCAAGTTCTCATTATTATTGATCAAGTCATCTTGTATATTAAAGTTATTAATCTTTCAAGCATGATCTTTGTTATACAATACTTATTCTATTGTATACCTTTTGAGATTCTATTCAAGTTAAGTTATCAATTATTGTTAAACCTTGTTAGACTAGCGAACCCTTTATGATTCGACTAGTCCATAGTTGATGAAAGCGTTCTAAATTTGAAAACCCTTGATGAATTATCCAAACCAAACTTCCTTTAGTGCGGACTCGAATGTCAAATTGAGATGAACAACCTGTATAGGGGATTTACTTATCGTTAGCGTTAAGATATTGTGCATATGATATGGTACTAAAGTGATCCCCCTAAGTGAGAGAAGAAGAGTCCATAGTCTTATGATACTATTAAAGGTTTCAAGTATAACCCTTGATAAACTAGGACATAGTTCAAGGTCTTATGACCCTCAGAAATCTTTTGATTCTTGTTATTCATTCTTGATTCAAAAGTTGAGCTTTTATTTCATAAGTCTTTGATTTATTCACATGTTATTATTTCATTATTATATTGTTATACTTGTGGACAATCGTGCTCACTCTTGCGTAATAATAACATTGCAGTTAAGAACTTAAGAGCAGACAAACCTTCCACTAGTAAAGGCAAGGGCAAGCTTAGCAAGTAATGAAGATTGATTATTTATGTGGTTATGTAATGATAATTAGGATTGATGTTACTTAAGACTTATTTGTTTATGTTTCCGCACAGATGATTTAAGGTTAGAGTAACCTGGGATTTATTTATTATGTAGTTGATGTAACTATCTATTGCATGGTTTGCATTTATTTAGGGTAGATAGATGGATTGTTTATCTGATTATCTATGGAAATGTAATCTTCTTATCTATCAAACGATAAATGATGTGATTTTTTAGCATTTATTTATGGGTAGATAGATGATGATGTTCGAAGAGTTGGGACCACCGAATTTTTGAAACACCGATCATCGAAAGCGTGGAAGCAAATTACTAAGATATTTGATGTCTTTAGATGCATGGAGGAGGTGAAGGTGACAAGTAATTTCACGAAAGTATTAAATCATTATATGAAGGATGTAAAGTTTATTAGACTGGAACAGAACAACATGACTGTATCCAGTACGAGGCTAAGTTTGCAGAGTTATCCAGGTTTGAACCTCATTTGGTAGAGAATGAGAAATGTATACGCGGATGTTTCTGAGAGGTCTGAAACCTGAAATTCGACAATATCTTATTTCTCAAAAAATTTCTTTCTATTCAGATGTTTAGAACATGACTCAATTATTATAGTGAGATAATGAGTATGTTCAACCGAGAGATCACAACCAGGGTCATACTGGTGGTTGCACTCATCGGAGCAATGACAACCAGCGGGGAGAAAAATATCCGGACAAAATCGTAACCACTCTGGTTGTAATCGTGGCCATAATAGTAGTGTATACACTCGAAATTTTCTTTGCCTGTTACTAACCATGCAGGAGGGTAAAAGAATCTTTTTCACATTCCAGAGATAACCCTGGAGGACCACAACATCAATTTTAACCCCGAATATAGCCACGGGAGATCCAGTTTCCAACCCCGGGAAAACAGTTTCCAACCCCGGGAAAGTCAGTTTCAACCCCGGAGATAGCCCCGGGGGATTAAGATCAAAGCCTGAAGATAGCCCCAGGAGGTCAAGACAACCTCAAAGATGACCCTGAGGACACTCAGAGTCAACAACAGGTCAACCCCAGAGATAACCCTGAGAAAAGACTACTACAAGTGCGCGAAAATCGGAGATAACCCCGGGAGGGGAAAATGGTCATTTTGCCAGCTCAACTTTAAATCACATCAAATCAAATCATTTCAACTCAAATTATTTCAATAGAAGTCCCACGCGAACAATTTCTTAACTTTCGAGCGCAAACTACGCAAAACGGCTCAATGAACTACCTAACGGAAACCCGGGAATGCCATTTCGGTCATGGACCCATCTTCCTAGAATCAAAAAGGGAAAATCCTATGTCATTATGTAGCTCTCGAAAAGAGATTTCTGGAATAGTATGGCACGCTTCCATCAGACTCCCGGATTGAAAGTTATGAGCGATCAAAACGAGCGGAGGCGTTATGCGAGTGTACGTGCCGACGACACGACAAGACCCACATTGCTCGGCACACCGAAAGCGGTAGCGTGTACACACGCTTACGAGCCGCGCAGTACACCGCTTTGCTAAGCCATAGGTACACCTGCGGCTCCCCCCTCTATAAATAGAGGGCTTGGGGTGGCCATTTTGAAAAGAGAAAGAGCGAGGAAGCCCTGTCCAATTTGCTCCGTACTTGCAATATACTGAGTGCTTTCCCATTTTAAACACTTGTGAGCTCATATATAGCTACTTTTTTACCGGTGGGAGCCGAGTTTCATCCACTTTAAAGATATAGAAGCTTTCTTTGGTATCCCACTATAAGAATTCTCACACACTTTAAAGCCTTTCTCTTCATCTCTGCGCACACCCTTCTTCACGTTGAGAGTCGTGTTGCGTGCATTTTCCCGGACTTCGGTCCGTGGTTTTATTTTCGGTTTGTATATACATTATTATATATATATATATATATATATATATATATATATTTATATATATGGACTAACATTATCGAGTTATGCCTTGATTGAGCCTAGACTTTGATGCAGAGCATTTGTTTGCTTTAATATATATATATATATATATATATATATATATATATATATTAACCGTGTGTGGGACTTTTGTTCGATGAGCACGGATTTTACATCCTAGGCGTTTACTAATATATATATATATATATATATATATATATATATATATATATATATATATATATATATATATATATATAGAGCCCTTCCATATGATAGGTTCTTATGGTACTGTATCTGACACCCCTTTTTGGACCGTTGATAAACTTATTGGAAGAATTTGAGATTGAAACATAAATATACCCAGTAGTAACTTGACTTGCAAACTTTTATTTTAATATGAGGACCCCACCATAGTCGACATGTTGTCGGTTTGTTTAACTAAAACGATTTTTAATATTAAATAATACATTAAGTGCGACATGTAGAACTATAAAAAAAAAAAAAAAAAAATTTCCAACCGTAAGAGCCTCTTCCTACACTAAAAAAAAAAAAAAAAAAAAAAATCCCAACAAGTAAGAGCCTCTCAAACTACAAAAAAAAAAAAAAAAAAAAAAAAATACAATACAGACGCCTTCTTTACGACACAAAAAAATCACTAACAAATATTTGTTATAATAACAAATATTTTATTATAAAATATTTTATAATAACAAATGTTTTTATAATATATTTTATAACAAAAATAAAACATTTGTTATAAAATATTTGTTTTATAAAACATTTTTTTTATTTTTACTAGGTAGAAAATAAAAAAAATTTTTATAAAACAAATATTTTATAAAAATATTTTTATTTTATATAAAATATTTGTTTTTATATAAAATTTGTTATAAAATATTTGTTTTTATAAAACATTTGTTATAAAATATTTGTTTTTATAAAACATTTGTTATAAAATATTTGTTTTATAAAACATTTTTTTTATTTTCTACTAAGTAAAAATAAAAAAAATGTTTTATTAAAACAAATATTTTATAAAAAATATTTTTAATTTTATTATAAGCAGTAGAAAATAAAAAAAAATGTTTTATAAAAACAAATATTTTATAACAAATGTTTTTATAATATATTTTATAACAAAATAAAAACATTTTTATAAAATAAACAAACATTTGCTATATTTTATAACAAAATAAAAACATTTGTTTTATAAAAACAAACATTTGCTATGGATTTTTTTTTTTTTTTTTTTGTAAGTAGTAAGAGGCTCTTACAGTTGACATTTTTTTTTTTTTTTTAGTAGCCGATAGAGGCTCTTACGGTTGGGATTTTTTTTTTTTTTTTTTTTATGTAGGAAGAGGCTCTTTACGGTTGGAAATTTTTTTTTTTTTTTTACATTCTGAATGTATATGCAATTATCGTATTATTTAATATTAAAATTCGTTTTAGTTAAACAAACCCACAACATGTTGACTATGGTGGGGTCCTCATATTAAAATAAAAGCCGAGAATTCTCATTACTACCGGGTATATTTATGTTTCAATCTCACCTTCCAATAAGTTTATCAACGGTCCAAAAAAGGGGTGTTGCATGTTACCCCATAAAGAACTTTGCCATATGGAAGGGCTCTATATATATATATATATATATATATATATATATATATATATATATATATATATTAACTCGAACTTAACTCATTGATGAGCACGGATTTTACATCCGAATGCGTTTATTGCTTTATATATATATATATATATATATATATATATATTTTCATCCCACCACAGTTCACTTACGTGGTTGTTGATCGCTTTTACAGCTTTCTTTACGTTTCGTCCTGCCTGGAGTTTACTTTGTGGCAGTTGATCGCTTTTACTGCTTTATTTACGATTTGTCCCGCCTGGAGTTTCCTCCATAGTGGTTGATAGCTTTTACAGCTTTATTTACATTTTCGATCCCCATGGAGGTGCTTCGTGGTTGGTGATCATGTCTATATATATATTCTGACTTTTATATATATTCACGCTTCTTCTTTTTTATACAAATTGCGGTATCATATGCTTTAGGAATCATGTGATCACTGATTCAACTTATTGAATCTAGATTCGGTTCCGTGATGGACATTTTCAATTTGTAAGCGACTTGTAAATTATTCTGCATGTATCGAATTTCCTCAGATGGTTTTCATACCCACGAGGAAATCGGCATTATTTTTGTACATTATTTTCTTATAGATGCTTCGCATCTCGGAAATAAAAATCAAGCAAGCCGAACACTTAATAAAATGGAAGTGTACAATGTCTCAATTACTATTGAGCATCAGGGTTTGAAAAACCTTTTATTATAAAACATCATTGCTATATCTTGCTAAAAACTAAATTTTTACATAAATTCAAACCCTGTGTATATAGGTGCGAACGAGGCCTCGCACCACTTCTAAATAATAGCACATTGACCAACACATACACACACACATTCAAATAATAATTTCTTGAAAAGAGGTGGTCACCGTGGTAACACGGATGTCGGGGGGTGCCTAACACTTTCCCTCCGCATAATCAAGTCACCGTTTAGTAGTGTCACATCACTGGGTCAATGTGCAAACCTTTTCTCGGTTGTGTTGGTACAACCATATAAAAAACCAACTGGTGACTCTCACAGTCCAATCATCGACATGATACATGTCGAACCTTTTTCACTTGTTTTTTCAAACAAATCTCACCTAACATGAGAACACCAAAGAACAAGTAATGAAAAGGGACAAATAAAAATCCCGACGTCGACAGATGGCGACTCTGCTAGGGACACCTGTAAGAGGACTTAAGACGCTATTACAAATCTTTTCAAAACGGTTATCTGGTTGTGTGTGGATGTTGCATTTACATTTATGATGAATGTGTATGAATGCATTTACTTATTACACTAAGTGCTTCGCACCATATCTGCTTGTGATATTAGTGCTTCGCACATGTCATCATTTCCATACGGTGAGACTCGATGTATGTGAATGTATGTTGTGTGGTCCCTCCACCAGGAGGCTATCCCGTCGGTGTTTGATTACTGGACTCGTGGGAAGACTAATTCCCCGAGGCTCAGGAAAGGCACCACCCAAATTCGCTCCAGTTGAAAGACCGGATTAATTTCCCGTTGAATAAATTGCGATAATTTGGGAACCTTCATGCCAAAAAGCCGTGAGAGTAACCTAAGATAGGTCAGCCTCTGATATACCCAAAACGGAGGAAAGTCTCTTCATGCTCTCCCATTTCAATTACTTGTAAACACAATTACTTGTAATTTCATTCCATATCTATCTCCATGTAATGAGAAATATGAAGAAATGTGTACACATACAAATTGACATGCTACAAACAGCTGACATCCGTTTTGCAGGATAAAATTCCTAAACTGGACACATCACATAGCATGTTATTATGCATTCCCTAAAGACTAAACTATGCAAGTCTTTCGCAGTGAACCAATTGGACCTACTACCCGGTCAAAATCCAAAAAGGCTGCAGGTGTGACGCCCCCAAAATAGGTATACATCACCCATTCTGAGTTGTCAATACATGGTACAGAAACAACTACAACTTTATTATTACAACAGTAAAACTGTGAGTTTAAATACAAATATTATCTTCTAGACAATATTTATACTCACATAAATCCTCATCACATTTATTGATACATTATTTTACAAAAATGGTGAGGACTACTAAACAATCCTTTCTAAAACCTTCATTCCATACCCCGAGTCTAGTACTCGCTATATTCTCGCCTCCTCTGAGAAGAATGGAACAAAAAGGAAAAGGGTGAGCTCAACTAGCTCAGTAAAGAATATTATGACTAAGATAATACACAACAAATTATCGTTAGTCTTCAACAGGGAAAAATTTAATAGAATACAATAGACAACAAATTTTCAATCAATATTAGCAATGAAATAATAATTCATTAGAAGAGTTAAGTAGAGAATGCAAAACTACTATCTTCTATGTATGAATTTAAAAGTTCATCGCCTATCTTTTATCCCCAGTAACAACAATCAATATACATCTGAATCAAATATTCATCTTTGCACTACAGCCAAAGATATTCATCGATTAGTCATGTTCATTTAAACACTGTTCATCTTTGCACTATAGGCGAAGATATTCTTGAAATCATTCATCTTTGCACTCTGAGCCAAAGATATTCAATAATATCATCATTTAAGGCGAGGATGATGAAAAATATTTTAAAGAAACGAATCCAAAGAAACAAAATGACAAGGATTAAGGATTAAGGATTAAGTACTTTATTTTATCCACGTCCAAAAATACCTCAAAATAATCATAGTGGTGTAAAATTCAAGAATGATCAAAACATGGATACAATCAAAGCTAGTATCCGTAATAGATGTTTTGGACGAAAAAGAAGAAATTTTATTTTTCTATGAATAGAATAGTGCAGATATCGTGAATAGTCTCAGATATCGTGAATAGTGCTTGATATACATGAATAGTAACTCACACCAAAAGATAGAAATTCCACAAAAAACATTTTCACGCTTCAGAATAATAGTACTCGTGAATAAGAACTTCGTGAATAGTAACTCATGAATAGTAACTCGTGAATAATAACTCATGAATAGTAACCCCGACATGAAAAAGTTCCAAATTTGATAAAACCTCGGATCAACATTTCAAAGATAATGATATTGAAGAAATAATATCATTACTGAAAAAATAATATCCCTTACCTCAAAGAGTCAAGATTTTTGGAAGGAAAGGTCAAGTGATCTTTGAATGAAACTTATCTTGACAATGAACTCTCAAAGTATCTAAATACTCACAAAATACGCTCAACAATATAGAGAGAAAAGAGAAAACTTTGTTTCGGTGTGATTTTCAATTCTAACTTAGCCCTCTATTTATAGGAAAATGTTAGCCCGTACCAAGCGAGACTTGACTGCTACGATGGCTTTACACTGCTACTATTGCCACCCACCACATTTGAAATAAAATTCAGCACATTTCTTCACCAACCACAAGTGGGGCCCACTTAATTCTAGAATTTTCCACCAAAATCAATTATAACCCCGATTTAGAATCGAGACACCTCTTAAAATTCATAACAAATCATTCGTGCATTTTAACGGTTCAAAATTTGTGGACATATACTCAACTTATGTATGTATAACATACCCAAAAATTACCACAATCCAACGGTAGGATTAAAAATTATAACCCCATGATATATCTCAAAACCCACGATTTAATTTTTAATACCTCCAATCGGTAAAATACTTGATAAAACACCTCAACAATAATTTCTTCATTTATAACCACATAAATAAATCCATCATTTATATCCACATAAAATAAATATTTCTTTATCATATGAATCAATAATTAATTATTCACAAATAATATTACGTAATCACAATTATAACAACCAAAGTAGTTCCTGGAAAGGGGCTTTTCAGATAAGATTTCTCTTCTTGCGCGCAATTAGGTGACCAAACCTCTCCTCGATGTAACTTTCTAGACATTGCCAATAATGCTATCTAATAATATTATTTAAATAATATGAATTATTGATCCGATAATGGAGATAATGTGCGGTGATAATTATTGAACAACAATAATATAAAATATCAACGCACAATTATTGAATCAATAAAATAAAATATTGAACAAGAACTACTGTAAAAATTATTGAGTAGTGCCTTCTTACGTAAGGATCAATAATTCAACAATCTTTGTACAATCTGGTGTCTTCTTTATCAACCACGCGTATTCATCGTATTTTAACCACCGGGTATTCAAATGTCTTAATTGAATAACAACTACGCTTATTTTTAACCAACTTATATTTGTCGTTTTCCTCATCCAATCGCTTTTTCGTTATGGGGCCCACACATGGTCAAGCTTGTGTCGCATTTAATATTCCCAAACAGATCTAATATTCCACGACCAAACGAATATTCCCCACAACAATGAATATTTTATAACCACTTGCTTATTTTGAAATATTTGCGTATTTAACCCTTAACTATCCACATTAATCAAATCAACCCTTACTATTTCAAAATAATAAATAAAGGAAATTCCTTTTATTTAAAAAAAATTCGGTCTTACAACCTCCCTCCTTATGAAATTTCGTCCTCGAAATTGGCGTCGTACTGGTGTTTTCAAAAGGTGAGGATACCTCGCTTTCATTTCGTTTCCAATTCCTGGTCATTTCCTCTATAGCATGATTCCTCCACAAAACTTTAACTTGTGGTATGACCTTTCATAGCGTAGGACATGCTCCTTCCTATCCAAAATCTTGACAGTACCTCCTCATACGTTAAGTCTTGGCTATCTCGTCCCTGGTTCTAACTCAATAACGTGGTTCGGGTCTTTCACATATTTACGAAATGCGGATATGTGAAACACATTATGAACACGAGACATACTCGGAGGTAACGCAAGTCTATAGGCTACATTTCCTACTCGGTCAAGAATTTGAAATGGACCAATAAATCGTGGATTGAGCTTTCCTCTCTTCCCAAATCTTGTAACTCCTTCCATGGAGCAACTCGCAACAATACATGATCCCCTACATTAAATTCCACGTCCTTTCGATGAAGATCCGCATAACTCTTTTATCGATCTTGTGCCGCTTGTATCGTTGTCGAATCATTTGGATCTTTTCGGTGAGTCATATCGCATTAACTTTCTCGGGTCCCAACAATGTTGCTTCACCCACCTCATCCCAACATATTGGAGAACGACATTTTCGTCCCATATAATGCTTCGAATGGAACCATGCCTATATTTGTTTAATAACTATTGTTGTATGAGAATTCCACCAATGGCAAGTACTTATCCCAACTTCCTTTGAAATCTAGGACACGAGTTTTAATATATCTTCAAGAGTTTGAGTAGTCCTTTACGATTGCCCATCCGTTTGAGGATGGTATGTCAGCCAAATAAATCAGAATTGCGCCCATAGCTTTCTACAAACTAACCCAAAATCATGAAGTGAATCTTGGGTCACGATTGAAACTATGGATACGGGCATGCCATGCAATCTCACAATCTCATTTACGTCATATACTAGCAAGACGTTCAAGTGAATAAGTCTCCGTGTCGGCAAGAAATGAGCGAGACTTGGTTAATCTATCAACAATGACCCAAATAAAGCATTGATGCCTTGAGAAACCGTAGGAAGACCCAGAATGAAATTCATAGTAATGTGTTCCCACTTCCATTCCGGAATCTCAAGTGGTTGCAACGGACCCTTAGGTACTAGATGCTCGCCTTTACACGTTGACACGTTAAACACATCGAGATAAACTTTGCAATCTCTCTCTTCATATTGTTCCACCAAAATGTATGTCAAGATCACGATACATTTTAGTACTTCCAGATGGATTGCAAATGGCGTATTGTGTGCCTCCATCATAATCTTGTACTTCAAATCGTAGTCGTTAGGAACACAAGCCTAGAGTGGACTCAAGTATTCCTTCTTCATCAATTCTCGCCCTAATAGCTCCTTCTTGTACTTTCTTCTTCATACGCATCACCTCGGGTTGGGTGGCTTGAGCAACCTTAACTTTTTCTATTAAAGTTGGCTCTGTCGTATACTTGACATCATCGCTTTTCGTTCCGCATATGATCTTCTACTCAATGCGTCACCTACCACGTTAAACTTTACCGTGATGGTATTGAATAGTGTGGTCGTAGTCTTTCAATAGCTCGAGCCAACGTCATTTTGCCGCGTGTTGAGTTCTTTTTTGAGTGAAGAAATATTTAAAGCTTTTATGATCCGAATATATCTCCACTTTCTCCCCATATAGATAGTGCCTCCATATCTTTAAGCGCTGAAAACGATCACGCTTAACTCTAGATCATGAGTAGGATAATTCCTCTCATACTCTTTAAGTTGTCGCGAGGCATAGGCTATGACTTTCCCACGTTGCATGAGAACACATCCTAACCCTTTGCACAAGCATCATTTGTAGATAACAAATCCATCCGAACCAGATGGTATTGTTAGAACAGTGCCAAATAAGTCTCCTCTTAAGCTCTTGGAAACTTTTCTCGCATTCTTCATTCCAAACGAATTTTGTATCCTTCCGAGTTAGGCGAAGTTAATGGAGTAGCGATTCGAGAAAACCTTCCACGAATCTCAAATAATAACCAAATAAGCCCAAAAACTACGTGACTTCATCACCGACTTGGTTGCTCCCAACTTTGTATTGCTTCAATCTTGGCGGATCAACAGATATCTCCATGTTTTGACACCATGCCCAAGAAATGCTACTTCCTCGCCGAACTCGCATTTCTTCAATTTGGCATATAGTTGGTTTTCACGAAGCCTTTGGAGTACCGACTTCAAATGGTGCTCATGATCTTCACGACTTTTGGAATATATAAGGATGTCATCAATAAAGACAACAAAACTAATCGATCCAAATATTCCTTGAATACTCGGTTCATCATATCCATGAAAGCCGCGAGGAGCATTAGTTAGTCCGAAAGACATGACTAAGAATTCATAATGCCCATACCGAGTTTCGGCGCGGTCTTTGGAATATCCTCGGTTCTAATTTTCAAATGATGATATCCGAATCGAAGATCGATTTTGAAAAAAGAATTGTGCCCTTTCAGAATCGGTCAAACAAGTCATCAATACGAGGTAGAGGATACCTATTCTTGATGGTGACATGGTTCAATTCCGAGATAGTCAATACAAAGTCGCATACTCCGTCTTTCTTTTTACAAATAAAACAGGAGCACCCCAAGGAGATGTACTAGACGAATGAAACCGATGTCCAACAATTCTCAGAGTTGGACCTTTAACTCCTGAAGTTCAATAGGAGCCATTCGATATGGGGTTTTAGAAATGGGCTTTGTACCAGTTCAAGATCAATAAAGAATTCAACTTCACGTTACGGGGTAGGCCGGAAGTTCTTGAAAATACGTCGGGAAAGTCAATAACAACAGAATATTATTCAAATTTGACGTGTCTTTATTCAAATCCATAACATGGGCTAAGAAAGCTTGACATCCGCTTTTCAATAAACGAATAGCTTTATGATTAGATATGATGATGATTGATTTTTTAATGGTTTAGTTGCTTGAATTAAATACAACAGTTGGTTAGGAATATGAAAAACTAACAACCTTACGAAAACAATCAATTTTGGCATGATGAGTAGTTAACCAATCAATCCCTAAAATCACATCAAAAGCAAGTATCTTTAAAGAGATAAGGTCAATTGGGTAAGGTGATGGTGCCAACTTGAATCAAATAAGATTTATAAACAATGGATGTGATGAAAGTTTCTCCTAACGGAGTTTCCACAGATAGATCAAAGTCTAATTTCTCCGGAGTCAAGTTTAAACGTTGAGCACATGCAGGAGAGATAAATGAATGGGTAGCACCCCAGATCAAGTAAGGTATAAACTTCGCAAGAATTTATAAATAGCTTACCCGTGATCACCTCGTTTGGGTTCCTCGCATTATGACCAATCCACATAAACGCTTTCTTCCCTAATCGTTGACTTTGACTTTTACGGGATAGTCTTTTGAGTCACCGTCCCCAATTTGAACTAGGTTTCGCTTCTGCATAATCTCGAAAGCGATATGTCCTTCCTTTCCACAACTATAGCATACCTTGAACTGTTGTGGGCGGTTTGGACCGATATGTCCCTCTTTTCGCATTTGTAGCATATGACCGGTGGTCGTTCTCCTCCCTTAACCCGATTCTTCTTACGCTAAGACCGCTGTCTTCACATAGTCGTTGTTAAATCTCCTCTTTTAAAATCTCCTCCACTTCGCTTCTTCGCTTTTCACGACCATGATTACCACCGTAGTGGTTACCATTTCGTCATTCTTCTTTCTCCGCAGTTATTATCATTATTCATTGATCGCTATCTCGCAATACGATCCTCGTTATGGTCCCTCAGTGTTGACCGTACTCGTTATCTCGCTCTAATAATTGAGCCTCATTTTACAACATCTCAATAAAGAGAAAGTTTATGAGAAATGAGATCTCGACGTATCTTAGGTTTCAAACCTCTAAGAAACATCCGCGCATCATACGCTCCTCATTCTCCACCAAATGAGGTGCAAACTCGATAACTCTCTGCAAACTTTGCCTCGTCTTCGAGACACCGTCATGTTATTTTTGCTCTAATCTGATGAACTCCACTTCCTTCATATAGACGAACACTTTCGGAAAGTATTTGTCATTAAATAGTCTCTCAAACGCCTCCCAAGACATGCCGAGTCAAATTTGGATGGAGTACGCTTCACGCAGACTCCCACCGATGAATCTGCCTGCCATCGCCACTAACATAAAGGTGGCGAATGGAACCTTCTGTTCCTCCGCAGCATCCCAAGACATCGAATATCTTGGTAATTTGTTTGACCCATGTTTCCGCCATGATCGGATCTGGCTTTCCCTTAAATTCGGTGGTCCCAACTCTTTGAACTGCTTGCATTTGTGACAACCCGTGAATTGCTATCATTTCCTCCTCAGTATTTTGAACACGAGTCTCCCTCGTCTGATTTTGCATGAACCGCAAAAAACTTCTAAACATCCCCTCGTTCATCATCTCGCTCCATGGTGTTGTTCACAGAGGAACATTGCCACTGTTGCACATTCTCCTCGTTGGTAAAATCTGAGGCATCTCCACTGGTCTCATTTACTCCATTGTTAATATTCTCGATCGACATTCTCAAATATCATCATAAAACAAGGGTTAATTAAAGAAATCAATATATCACATAATATCCCTATATACTTGACTAACTAACAAATAAGCTTAGGTAGGACACACTAGCGAAGGATTTACTCGTCTCTCCCTCCTAGTTCTATTCCCCGATCTCCGCCAGAGATCATATCCTAAGCTCGATACCAACCGTGACGCCCCCAAAATAGGTATACATCACCCATTCGAGTTGTCAATACATGGTATGCAAACAACTACAACTTTATTATTACAACAAAGAAATCTGTGAGTTTAAATACAAATATTATCTTCAGACAATATTTATACTCACATAAATCCTCATCACATTTATTGATACATTATTTTACAAAATGGTGAGGACTACTAAACAATCCTTTCTAAAACCTTCATTCCATACCCCACTCATACTCGCTTATATTCTCGCCTCCCGAGAAGAATGGAACAAAAAGGAAAAGGGTGAGCTCAACTAGCTCAAGAAAGAATATTATGACTAAGATAATACACAACAAATTATCGTTAGTCTTCAACAGGAAAAATTTAATAGAATACAATAGACAACAAATTTTCAATCAATATTCGCAATGAAATAATAATTCATTAGAAGAGTTAAGTAGAGAATGCAAACTACTATCTTCTATGTATGAATTTAAAAGTTCATCGCCTATCTTTTATCCCCAGTAACAACAATCAATATACATCCGAATCAAATATTCATCTTTGCACTACAGTGCCAAAGATATTCATCGATTAGTCATGTTCATTTAAACACTGCTCATCTTTTGCACTACAGCCAAAGATATTCTTCAAAATCATTCATCTTTTGACTACACGGGCCAAAGATATTCAATAATATCATCATTTAAGATCGAGGATGATGAAAATATATTTTAAAGAAACGAATCCAAAGAAACAAAATGACAAGGATTAAGGATTAAGGATTACGTACTTTATTTTATCCACGTCCAAAAATACCTCAAAAATAATCATAGTGGTGTAAAATTCAAGAATGATCAAAACATGGATACAATCAAAGCTAGTATCCGAATAGATGTTTTGGACGAAAAGAAGAAATTTTATTTTTCTATTGAATAGTGCCGTGATATCGTGAATAGTCTCAGATACGTGAATAGTCCGTATACATGAATAGTAACTCTTACACCAAAAGATAGAAATTCCACAAAAAACATTTTCACGCTTCATGAATAGTACTGTGAATAAGAACTCGTGAATAGTAACTCATGAATAGTAACTCGTGAATAAGAACTCATGAATAGTAAACTTGAGCATGAAAAAGTTCCAAATTTGATAAAAACCTCGGATCAACATTTCAAAGATAATGATATTGAAGAAATAATATCATTACGAAAAAAATAATATCCCTTACCTCAAAGAGTCGAAGATTTCAAGGAAAGGTCAAGTGATGCCGAATGAAACTTATCTTCAACAAAGAACTCTCAAAGTATCTAAATACTCACAAAATACGCTCAACAATATAGAGAGAGAGAAAGAGAGAAAACTTTGTTTCGGTGTGATTTTCAATTCTAACTTAGCCCTCTCATTTATAGGAAAATGTTAGCCCGTAAAGCGAGACTTGACCAAGCACTGATGGCTTTACCTCGCTACTATTGCCACCCACCACATTTGAAATAAAATTCAGCACATTTCTTCACCAACCACAAGTGGGGCCCACTCAATTCTAGAATTTTCCACCAAAATCAATTATAACCCCGATTTCCTAATCGGACACCTCTTAAAATTCATAACAAATCATTCGTGCATTTTAACGGCTCAAAATTTGTGGACATATACTCAACTTATGTATGTATAACATACCCAAAAATTACCACAATCCAACCACGGGATTAAAAATTATAACCCCGCAATATATCTCAAAACCCCGATTTAATTTTTAATACCTCCAATCTGGTAAAATATCGATAAAACACCTCAACAATAATTTCTTCATTTATAACCACATAAATAAATCCATCATTTATATCCACATAAAATAAATATTTCTTTATCATATGAATCAATAATTAATTATTCACAAATAATATTACGAGAATCACAATTATGACAACCAGCCGCTTCCTCAAGAAAGAGGGGCTTTCCGATAAGGATTTCTCCTCATCGCGCCATGAATTAGGTGACCAAACCTCTCCTCGATGTAACTTTCTAGACATTGCCAATAATGCTATCTAATAATATTATTTAAATAATATGAATTATTGATCCGATAATGGAGATAATGTGCGGTGACAATTATTGAACAACAATAATATAAAATATCAACGCAAAGAATTATTGAATCAATAAAATAAAATATTGAATAAGAATTCACCGTAAAAATTATTGAGTAAAGTGCCTTCACGTAAGGATCAATAATTCAACAATATCGCAAATACCGCAAAGCTCTCTTTGCTGACACGCCAGATTCGTATTTTAACCACCGGGTATTCCAATGATCTTAATTCATAATAACTACGCCGTTATTTTTAACCAACTTATATTTGTCGCTTTCCTCATCCAATCGCTTTCCGCTATGGGGCCTACACATGGTCATACCAATCGCATTTAATATTCCCCACAAAGATTTAATATTCCACGACCAAACGAATATTCCCCACAACAATGAATATTTTATAACCACTTGCTTATTTTGAAATATTTATGTATTTAACCCTTAACTATCCACATTAATCAAATCAATCCTTACTATTTCAAAATAATAAATAAAGGAAATTCCTTTTATTTAAAAAAATTCGGGTCTTACAAAGAAAGCCTACAAATCAATCATGTCATCATCCGACTGCACCGGCCTTAATCCAGCTTTCTCGCAAAAGAATTCGACGGATTAAGCAAACAAATTACAGATTTGGTTGTTCTACTCAAAGAACTACACCAATCTACTCAGGGTACAAGGATACCCGTACATGCTGAATCATCCGCACAAGGAGGAACCCAAGGTCCGGATACTGCTAGTACCAGTCGTAGGAATCCTCATAAGCACAAACAGATTCCATCAGCCACACAGCGATTGTCTCCACCTACAACTCCTGAGTCCGCACAACCTCCTCAGAAGGTGCCACCAACAGAATGGCTATGTTATTTCCCAAGCCGATACCGGTAAGGGAGAAAGAAGTCTTTGTTCCAGACCCCAGAGTGGAAGAAGAGGAACGAAGAATTAAACAAGATGTCATCCGAATGATGTCAGGCGTACGCATCATTGTCCATGATGAACACACAAACAGATACACCCCAGACGTTGATTGCCCAGACGTAATGGTCATCATTCGGGAGAAGGAGAACGATGACAGCCCCTCAATCACTCAGAATCCACCAGATTTTGCCTCGACAATTGAGCAAAGACTCGCATTGGTCGACAAGGGTAAAACGGCGAAACTCATTCTCGCCTTTATAGATATCAATAACTGCTTACTTTTTCTGTACAGTATTAGCAGTTACTTTTGTCATTATATGCTAACACTTTATGTGATTGAACAGTTTCATATATTAAGTGAGAGCATGTTGGTTCAGGACTCTAAAGTTAGATGTGCCTAGACTTGCTGATGAGGTGCCTATTCTCCACAAGGACTGTAACTTTGACGTAAAGTTGGACTCAAACTTGATGGAAATACAAGAGGACTATGAGATACCTTAGGAGATCAAAGAATGGGTCGAAGACAAACCCAAGCTAAATCTTGATCAAACCGCCTCTTTTGGACCACGAAAAACCCAAGCAAACCCAAATTGGTACAGACCTCACTCCAAACCAAAGGAATGACATGGTTACTCTATTGACCCTATTCAGGATGTGTTTGCATGGTCTCACGAAGACATGGTCGGTTTATACACGGACATTGTTATTCATCGCCTTCCCATCAAAGGGGGATTCAAGCCACTCAGGCAGAAGCTCAGGCGATTAAAACCTGAGTGGAAGTTAAAAGTTAAAGAAGAAATTGTGAAACAATTTTAAGCCCGCATCATCATGGTGTCAACATACCCTGAATGGATATCCAACATAGTCCCCGTGTCGAAATCGGGATGGGAGGTGTGAGTTTATGTGGATTACAGAGATTTGAATAAAGTTTGCCTCAAAGATAGCTTTCCCGTGCCATTCATCCACATACTCATTGATAATACAGCTCGATACGACATGTACTCCTTTGCTGATTGCTCCGTGGGGTACCATCAAATCATGGTTGCTGAAGATGATCATGAGAAAACTTCATTCATCACGCCTTGGGGAGCCCTTTGCTACAGATAATTGTCATTCGGCCTCATCAATGCCGGAGCTACCTATCAGTGAGCCATATTGCTCTTTTCCACGATCTAATGCATAAAAAAAAGAAGAAAGAAATAAAAAAAAGAAAGAGAAAAAAGAAAAAGAAAAAAACTCTTTAACAAGTTCTACAGTTGCTGCCTTACCATCGGCAGGTTCTACAAATGGCTTCAGAGTTTGAAGAAAAAAATCCTTCCTCCACATTCCTTGAAATAGGAATGATTTTGCGGATGCGCTTGCAACCTAGGCCTCTTTGATCAACATACATACATGACAAGGAAGACATGCCAACCCTCACATTTGCCCAACAAAAGGCTCCAGCCTATGGGAGTTACATTGGAGAAATATCGGATGAGCTACCTCCCATCCAACACCCTTGATATCAACATATCAATAAGCATACACAAGATAGATCTACACCCGCTGAGGCGAGCCCGACTGAGAAAAAGCGGATCCATCGACTTGTAATAAAATTCTACCTGAGCGGAGATGCACTCTACAAAAGAGATGCAAGACTAAGTCTCCTAAGATGTTTGGACCAAGATTAAGCTCAGAAACTCATGAATGAGATCCATGGTGGAGTCTGTGGCCCACACATGAGCGACCCTCTACTTGTAAAGAAGATCCTTCAACAGAAAAGTCCGACTCCGGCAGTTCAAACAACACGACATGATTTTGAAAAAGATCGTTGACAACCAAGCTCAGTCTAAAGGAAAATTCTCCCCAAACTGGGAAGGCCCGTTTATTGTCAAGGAGGTATTGATAGGAGGCACTTTCAGATTACAGGAAATGGACGGCGATGAATTTCCATAACTCATCAATTTGGACACCGTGAAACGGTACTATGTTTGAGGTTACCATCAAACAAACATCCTGGTTTTGGATCATCAAATCACCAGTCATTTCAGGTTCTTTAACCCTCACTATATACAGCCTTTCCTTTTTACCCATTTTCCCCTCAGGGAAAAACACACTTTTAAACCAGCAGCCTGGTTTCACTTCATTTCATACAACTTCGATTATCCCACCAGGGATCAAACCTTTCACACCTTCAATTTATCCTGTACATGGGATTAAACTTTTCATCTACAATCCACCCTGTACATGGGCGAACTACGTCGACCTGATCTCCCTAATACACGGGAGTACGTAGGCAGCCATGTTATATGGTCCAGTCTCACCACAGAATAAACAAAAATAAACACATTACTATCCATAGCCACATATAGAAATCAGTCCCAAGACACCAAAGATGGTAGGGAATACACACATATCGACGATCCATTCTGAAAATCCTGAGACATCTCACTGTCCATCCATCAAGGAGGAGTTCAGAATACATCCAAATCACAAAGTCCTGGAGAAACAAGCAAATATCAAGCAAGTAGCAAGGCACAACTAAAAGGAAAGTGAATCAACATATATTTCCCTGCCATATATAATGCTGTTTGATATATACAATATGTACTGTACATGACAAAATGGCTAAGCTAGTCTGTGCAGGTAAATACAGGCCCATCTATAAATTAGGGTATATGCGAGCTATCAAGTCCAACATGGATTCCCTCTCAAAAGAAGGAGGTAACGATGTGATCTCCTGCACAAGGGTTTCTACACGAGCTAACAGATCCACCGCTAACTACATGCGATATCTCGGGTAGATATAATAATCATCCTACTCAAAGAATGATGATATCCCTATGAGTTAGATCATCATCTCTCTCACAAAATGACATCTCTACCAGAAAGAGCTGTCAACATCAAATCCCACATCCACTACCAGTTCACCAGATGGTACAGCAGTAAAAGCCTTTTGCGATCTCGGCATCTTATCAACCCATCTATCAAAGCAACTACCCCAGACAACAAGCAAGGCTGGGGCAATTTTAAAAGTGGAGACAACCGGATATTGGATCCCTTACAACAATAGTGGGGGCAATCTCGAAAGCAGCGACAACTCAACACTGGGGCATTTATTAACCATCCTATAGTGGAAAATGCACCAGTCGGCGCCATCAGCATGGTCCATCATCATCTCAATGGCGATTCAGATATTATTCACTCGCGACTTCATCAATAAAGAGAGTTTCTCATATGAACCCTCGGCATCAATATGCGAAAGGACTGGGGCATTTTTCCAATTCCAAGAAATGGAAGGAGCTTAAGGCGAGATCAAGCTTCTCATCAAAAAGAAAGGGGAGAACTCCTGAAAGAAATCATAGCGACATAAGCATGACCCTATGAAAGAAGGGGAAAATTCTCAAAAAAAAAGGTTCTTAACTCAGAAGCAGAAGGTCCACGAAGAAAGGGCTAACGAATGAAATCTACACCATTAACATGTGTTAAGTCCTCACAAGTTGAGGCCTCTACACCGACGTTCAAATCTGGGCACCGAAAGAATGAATTACACCCTCAAGGGATTTTAGCGACATTCAAGTCATCAGTTCAGCCGGGTTGCGAATCAAATGCTCAAGAAAATGGGGCACAAGCACCCAACAACGAAAGGAAACTCCAAATCACCTCAAGAAGGGTGAGACATCTGGTGGTTGTCATCAATCTAGCATAACATCAGGCGAAGTCTAAGTGACATAATCCGTGGATTATTACTTCAGCGAAGGTATCAGAAGATCTGGTATTCTTAAACTATTTACATCAATTCAGCGCGATATCAAGACAGTTTAGCGATGAAAGCTTCGTATACCACCGTTCGAGTGGGAACCCAAAACAGGTTGGCGATCAACAGGGTAGGCACCGTTGCAAACTACCAGCGTATACATCGGGAGGGTCTGGTGATTTCAGAACGTCATCCCCATCAGAGATTTGGAAAACATCTCAATTTATCTTCATCAAACAAGCATCAACGATTAAATACCAAACCATTGGAGTCAACACCAGCATAGGCATTAACAATGATTGGTAAAGGTAAAGAGATTTGCAAAAACATTTTAACATTCATCATAACATTCATTACATTGCGATTTGCGATATGCGATTTGTGATGCGATATGAGAAATGCGATGTGCGAGTTGCGATGTGCGATTTGGCCAAATGCGAAAAGCGAAGTGCGAAATGCGAAAACATTTTAACATTCATCATAAACATTCATTACATTGCGATTTGCATCATTGAAAATACCTGTCATATTTTCAAGTGTCTACTAATCTTTATCATGTCCATTCTGTAATAACCCGATATTTTTCATATAAATAAATAAGAAATTTTGCATATAATTTTTTTTTATTATTTTAATGATGAGAATATGTGTCAAGTAATGTATGATAAATGCAAATATATTTATTACCTATAATTAATTTTTGAAATTTATTACCTATATTATACTCCTATAGTAATTAATTTTTGTAAGCAAAAATGTTTTTATTAATTATTTTCCATGAAAACATGATTTATATTATTTAAATAATATATGAAATGATTATTAAAGTATAATAATAAATGTTTTATTATATGAATTTGTTCGAATATTTAAGTTAATTATTTTAGCTTAATTATTGATGTTGTATATGAAGAATAAATCGATATGGAATCCAAACCCTAAATTTGGGTATTGATCTATGGATGAGAATAATAATATAATATTAATTATATTTTTATTTTCGATTATATAAATATAATCTTGAAATGCATAAACCGATAACTTCAGTAGGCCAAATATGATAAATTGTGGCATAACCCTCATATCGTGTTATTAAACCCCAATTGTTAAACTCATTTATGAGTTCGAGACTATTTGTAGTACTTGTGTTATATGAATTTTATTGTGTATTATATAATTTCGTAATTAGGAGAAACCCTAATTATTATTTGAAAACCCTAATTTGCTAAAATTAGAAACCCTAATTCTTCGCTTTTAGTAAATTATAATGATAATTAAGAAACCCTAATTGTTAATTTGGGAACCCTAATGATGTTAAGGAACCCTAATTATTAAACCATAATTTTCTAGTAAAAACCTTAATTTTTATTAAAAACCCTAATTTAATTAGTGTGTTTAAAATTAAAATTTTATTATACTTTAATTTTTAATTGTCCAAACCCTAGTAATTAATTGAGAAACTTTAAGATGTAAAATCTAGTGAATAAATCCTAGATTAAAGCACCTTGGACAAGAATGCCCTTAAATTAAAATAAAATTATCAAAATACCCTTTTGTCCCATTAGTTGAATTATTGCTAGCAAATCTTATCCAATCTTGTAGCCACCCTACCCTGGACCTACCTACAAGCTACATCACTAGCACATTATCAGCCACTAGCATACAAGTTCATTGCATACATGATTTGCATAATTTAAGAGAGAGAAAGTGTTCATTTTTGGCCTAATTTGTTTACAAATACCTAGCCAGTCTCTCCCAAGCTCAAACCCACGAAATTCCCTTGTTATATCAGTCCATGATCAAGCCCCACGATTACCAGTAGCAGATCAGAAGAACAAAATCAGAATCAAAGCTTAGAAAAGGTACAAAAACCCTAGCCTCAAATCTGTCCAAAAATTATGTGTTAGATGTCAATTTTGAATGTTAGAATATGTTGGTTGTAGTCCATTTTGATGACCTGGGTTGGTAGTTTACAGATCCATAACATCTAAGTCTTCTAATTGATGATTTTTCAAAATCAAAAAATTTGTTTTTAGGGTCCGACAATAGAATGTCGGATCGTCTACATCTTAGTGTGTTTATTTATTTGATATTTTAAGTGTTCAGTATTATAGTATGATATGAGATATTTACTCTGAAAGTTGAATCAAGCTCATATCATAAATAGATTGTCAGATATGGTTGGTCAAAGGTCGTTGACCGACCATGACCAAACCATTTCTGGGCAACCCAGAAGGTCATTTCCAGAGTCTGACAACGTTTTCAATTGCTTTGATCCGGCGGTGTTTTTTGATGATTAGTTGGTGTTGTTGTAATTAGATTGTTGTATGTTGTATAAACTTTAGATCTATGCCTCTAGATTCCTTATTATATCAACAGAATCTTTGTAGTAGATGGTCAAAGTAGACCATTTGGTAACATTTTCCATTTTCTGGAATTTTCAGAAATTGTATGAACGAGTTTTTGACATAGTTGGCCAAGCTACCAGTATCTCGCTTTATTTGTTGATATTATGACAAGGTTATGTGATAGATCTGTAGTCGAGGTGTTGTCTATAAATCGGAATTGATAGATCGCAAAATAATTTTATGTATTACAAGTTATGAGGATCGTAAGTTGTTTACTCGAATTTTTCTTCATTTCGAAACCCGAAATGAAGAAATGACTTCCCCACAAGGTTTTCTGCAGCCTAGATCTTTTTGGTTTCTTATGTTTTGGCCATGTTTCTTGTTAGATAATGTAGTGTTGAATTTTAACTACATGATCTGATGTTTAGCTGTTCCAGAAACATTATAACTTAAGAATTATTGTTGGTCAAACATGCCTACTCGGTAACAAGCTTGAAGGTTCTGGGTTTGACCAAGAACACGAAGAACACCTATAGCGACGGTTCTGTCACTATAGGTGGTCTTTAACGACATTTTTGAATAAAAATTATATTTTTCTTAAATAATTAGTATTAATTAGTTTTTAATTATTAAAAATACAAAATAAATTATTAAAATTATTTTAAATTCTGAAAATTAGTTTTAATTATTTTAAGTATATTTCATAAATATTTAATATTTTGAAATATTATTAGTATTTAATTTATTTAATTATAATATTAAATAAATTAGATAAAAATGATTTTATATTTGAAAATCATTTAAAATTATGTTATGATATAAGAAAATATTTTAAGTTATTTTAAATGACTTTTAATATTTTATGATAAATTTCATTAATAAATTAATATTAATGATAATTAAGTTATTTACTAAATGAATTAAATAAATTAAAAATGATTTTATTATATTAAAATCATTTTACATAATAATAAGGTATTTAAAAATATTTTAAGTTATAAAATATAACTTTCAATATTTCAAGGTAAATTTCATTAATTAATTATTATTAATGATATTAAAGTTATTTAATAATTATATTAAATAATTTAGTTTAAAAATGATTTTAATATTATAATAATCATTTTAAATGAAAATAAAGTGTTTAAAGATATTTGAAGTTATAAAATATAACTTTTAATATTTAAAGGATAATTTCATTAATAATTTAATATTAATAATTAATTTATTATTAATGATATTAAATTTATTTAATAATAAATAGTTTAAAAATGGTTTTATTAATTTCAAAATCATTTAAAAAGGAAATAAATGAATTAAAATATTTAAAGTTATAACTAATGACTTTTAATATTTTGATAAATAATAAATTAATATTCTAATAATAATGATAATTATTTAAAAATGATTTTTAAATGTTTTAAAAATCATTTAAGGTTAATATTAATACTTTAAAAATATTTTGAGTTATTATAAATAACTTTAATATTTTGGCAATGGTTTCATTAATAGTTTAATATTAATTAAATATTAATGATAATAGAATTAGTTAATATTTAAATCATTTAATAATGATTTCAAAGGTTTGAAAATTCATGATAAAGTATAATACTTATTTAAAAATTATTATAAGGCTATGAAAATAATACGACCGATATTTAAAATATCTAAACGAATATTAAACTACACGATAGAGTCTTAGACTCGATATTTACCCGATAAAGCCGTCGGTACACCGAAATATTTTAGAAATTGATCTGGACTTAGATAATGTAATTAGATATGTGATTATTTGTGATTCAATGGTTGTTAAACATAGGTAACAAGGTGATTAGGTTATGTGCTGACTGAAATAGACAGTGTTCTGTGTTACGATATATTATTCTAATCAAACGAATGACCTTATTACTGATAGGTCGCTGTATAAAAGATTAATCTAAGTTACGTTATTGTAAGCAGCAACTCAGGCAAGTATCTAAACCTTATGCACTACTTTTATTTCGTGCAAACAGGTATATCATGTTATGCAAGTTCCTAAACTTACTCCAATTATTATGGTGCAAGATTATTAACTCTGTTATTATTGATTATGTATTCGATCTTTGTATCCATACAAGTTCTTACATTATCCAATCATTGTATTATTGTATAAATTCAGATATTTATTCTGTTCGTTAATTTGTATAGAGTTAGACAAGTGTCCCCACTTGGATAACTATTGTATTTAATCACATGTTGATACATACTTATTGATTTCAAGTATGTATACGTTGACTTAAAAGCCGTCTAAGCTATTTGATTCAGCTAGACATAAGAAATATTGTTGAGCAAGATAGAATGTTATTGTATCCAACCAGATTGTTTTGGTTTGGATTCCCGACTAAGTATGAACATCCCAAATATGGGAAAACTTTTGTGCACCTAAGAAGGATAGAGTGAACGATAATATCGTTCTTGCATGTAGTATTGATCAATACAGGGCATAACGGGCTGATCACCCCTTATAACGGTTTACAGATGAATTTTTGTTTAACCTTTTCGAAAATAGAAAACAATGTTCATAGTATGTTGACTGATCTCCAGTTATAGTCTGTACGTAGTTTCAAAAATTTCATATTGAAATGATATGTTGCTATTATTGGTTCACTTACTTCACAACCACCGATTCGTTTGTAGAAGTGTCTTTCAAAGAAAATATTTAATTCTTTCACTAATATATATTGTTGTTATTACTTCTTTGGGCAATCCAATGCTCATTCTTGCTTTAAATTTAAATGTTTTCGATTAAGTATGATCAACTCAAGGCTCAAGCAAGAACAAGGGAAAGGAAAGTCATATTTAATGAGATTTATAATATGTTGTGTAATAGTTATAGTTTATTAAGACAATGATACTTATTATCTATGATGTAATGAATGTTTAAAGGTCTCGTGCACGGGAGTAAACTTTGATCGCATGTAAATTAAGTTTGAATTTTATATTATTGTTATTATTATTAGTATTATTCAAATTATATAAATGGTATCGTGAAGCCTTAGAGTTCGGGTTTTAAGTACCTAGATTTGGGGGCGTCACACATTCCATCGCAATGCATGAACACGATAAAGAGGGCATCTGTAGACATTCAAAATTTTCTTTGCACATTACTAACCATGCATGAGGGCAACATCGTTTTTTCACACTCCAGAGATAACCTCGGAGGACCACAACATCAATTTTAACCCCAGAGATAGCCACGGAGATCCGGTTTCAACCACGGAGATAACCCCCCGAGAAAATAGTTTCCAACGAGATAACCTCGGGAAAGTCGGTTTCAACCCCAAAGATAGACCCAAGAGGTCAAGCCAACCTCGAGATAACCCCGAGGACACTCGAGTCAACGAGAGGTTAACCCTGAGATAACCTTGAAAAAAGACTACTACAAGTCTTGTGGCCGGAGATAACCGGGAGGGGCAAAATGGTCACTTTGCCGCCAACTTCAACTCACATCAAATCAAATCATTTCAACTCAAATTTCTTCAATAGAAGTCCCACGAGAACAATATCTTAACTTTCAAGCATAAACTACGCAAAACTACTCAACGACTACCCGATGAAAACCCGGAATGCCATTTTGGTCATGGACCCATCTTCCTAGAATCAAAAAAGGGCAAATCCTATGTCATTGTGTAGCTCTCGGAAAGAGCTTTCTAGAATGGTATGGCACGCTTCCATCAGACTCCTGGATTGAAAGTTATGAACAATCGAGCGAGAATGTAAACATTGTCTCTCGAGTGTCGTGCTTGACACCTGGCTGGGACCCACATCGCCGGGGCACCCTGGCACCGCAGTAGTACACCCTCTTCTTTGAGCCGCTTTTGTGGCTCCCACCTCTATAAATAGAGGGCTTGGGGTGGCCATTTTGAAAAGAGAAAGAGCGAGGAAGCCCTGTCCAATTTGCTCCGTACTTGCAATATACTGAGTGCTTTCCCATTTTAAACACTTGTGAGCTCACATATACCTACTTTTGTACTGGCGGGAGCCGAGTTTCATATATATATTTTTTTGTCCCACCTGGAGTTCACTTCGTGGTGGTTGATCGCTTTTATAGGTTTCTTTACATTTCGTCCTACCTAGAGTTTACTTCATGGCAGTTGATCACTTTTACAGCTTTATTTAAGTTTTGTCCCGCCTGGAGTTTCCTCCGTGGCGGTTGATAGCTTTTTACAGTTTTATTTACATTTTCTGATCCCCCATGGAGGTGCTTTGTGGTTGATGATCATGTCTATATATATATTTACAGCTTTTATATATATACCTGCTTACTGCTTTCATACAAATTGTGGTATCATGTGCGCCTAGGAATCATGTGATCACAGATTCAGCCTATTGGATCTAGATTCGGTTCCCGTGATGGACATTTTTAACTGTAAGCATCTTGTAAATTATTCTGCGATTAATCTCGAATTTCCTCGGATGGTTTTCATGCAAGCGAGGAAATCGACATTATTTTATGTACATATTTTTTCTTATAGATGCTTCGCATCCCTAAATAAAAATCAATCAAACCAACACTTAATAAAATAGAAGTGTACAAGGTCTCAATTACTATTGAGCATCGTGGTTTAAAAACCTTTTATTATAAAACATCATTGTTATATCTTGCAAAAAATTAAATTTTTACATAAATTCAAACCACATGTATATAAAAGCGAGCGAGGCCTCGTACCACTTCCAAATAATAGCACATTGACCACACACACACAAATTCGGATAATAGTTTCTTGAAAAAGGCGGTCACCGTGGTAACACGGATGTCTGGGATGCCTAACACCTTTCCTCCGCATAATCAAGTCCCCGATCCTAATGAATCTCGGTTTCACCGACCATGTTTAGATGTCACATCATTTGGGTCAATGTGCAAACCTTGTCTCGATTTGTGTTGGTACAATCATATAAAAAACCAACTAGCGACTCTCACATTCCAATCGTCGACATGATACATGTTAGACTTTTTTCACTTGTTTTTTCAAACAAATCTCACTTAACATGAGAACACCAAAGAACAAGTAACGAAAAGGGACAAATAAAAATCCCAACGTCGATAGGTAGAAGACGCGAGTCAGGGGGAGATTTCAAAAAGAGAAGGTACAATAATGACAATGTGAAGACGTCAGCACCAGCATCAACTGTTCCTAGGGGAGGAGAACGATCACCGGTCATATGTTATAAATGCGGGAAAGAGGGACACATCTATTGTTATAAATCCCAACGTTGTGCTAAATGTTTGAACTTGATTCTGGGAAATTAGACTTTGACTTATCTGTTGAGACTCCGTTAGGAGAAACTTTCTTTACATCCACTGTTTATAAATATTTCTTAATTCAAGTTGGGACCATCACATTACCTGTCGATCTTATTTCTTTGAAAATACTTGCATTTGATGTGATTTTAGGGATTGATTAGTTAACCACTCATCATGCCAAAATTGATTATTTTCGTAAGGTTTTTAGTTTTCATATTCCTAACCAATCTATTATGCGAATTCAAGCAACCAAACTACTAAAGTCAAACACTGTTATATCAAGCCATAAAGCTATTCGTTTATTGAAAAATGGATGTCAAGCTTTCTTAGCCCATATCATGGACTTGAACAAAAATACGTCAGATTTGAATAATATATATGTTGTTAGTAAATTTCCTGATATATTTCCTGAAGAACTTCCCGGTCTACCCCCAGAACGTGAAGTTGAATTATTTATTGACCTTGAACCTGGTATAAAACCCATTTCTAAAACCCCATATCGAATGGCTCCTGTGACGCTCCCAAATCCGGGTCTCTTCCAACCCGACAGATGGTGTTCCATGGTGCTACAGTTCACATAAACATTCAATTGAAATGCCTCAAAAGGACGAATATGTCTTATATATATTCCAAAATAATACTACCATTCCCAGGTTTTTTATAACCGTTACATTTGTTCTTATCATAATATCAAATATTATCATTACAAACCTATACTATTACATAGGTAATCTACACGTTCGCTTTAGCCTTCACTTTAACCTTGTCGAATCCTTCGGTCCATTCGATCTAAGCTGCATTCATATGGTTCAAGCAAGAGTGAGCATAACAAGCTCAGCAAGTATAACAATTTCATTTTAAAAGCATGCTTAAAACATAGGAATCGTATATCTTCAATAACTGGATGATAGTTACGAAGTACTATCAATAACTTAAAATAACGTTTCTTTTCCTTCAAAACATTTTACAATAACAGTATTCATCAATTCCGGTTCAAGACGTGAACGTCTTATAGTTTCTTTGAAAAGGACAACCCGGCACGAAGTCCGTAAGTCTGGCATATCTTACGAGCACTTCTAGGTGATCAGCCTATAGTACTCTATGTTGATCAACACTACATCCATTAAACGTGTGTATGTTTAAGTTGTGGCAACCTCACGTGCCCATCGAATACTCGATGAAAATACATTTGTTTATTCATATTCGTATTTACCTTGAATTAATATCAAATAGTTGGCGTGTAGATAACAAGTAGCAATTCTATATTGAAAGACTTGTAAACAGCTCAATCAATCTATCACGATTAGTCTAAGCAGAGCTAAAAGCGCATCGACTCTTTCTTTAAAACCATACATGCATCTCATAACTTAAATCATTTGAAAACTGGCTAACACGGTTGTTAGACAAGCGTTTAAGAAAAACTTGCCTTCAACGCTCTACAAAGAAAATTACATTTCCTTTGAGTCCTTACGGTCTCTACAACACATAACCACATAACATACCATATTAGGTCATGATTGAACATACATAGTTCTTAAATAATCTTACCCTACTTCTCAATCTAATCCTCAGTATTAGATTTGTTATTTATGGGTTCCGCTTTCATTTCTTTTACATCATTCTTACCAACTACGTTCTTCTTCTATAACTTAATTGAAATTATTTCATTAATACAACTCGGTTCAAGTTAATTATCCTTCCTCACGGTTTACTAACGTCCTTATGTTATTAATTGAAACTTGATCACAATGGTTAAGTACGCTTATCAGATACCGTTTATGCGTTCATCTTTAATTGACTTACTTTAACTCTAAGTGATCACACTTGAGGTTTAGTTATCGATTAACAATATTGTATTAAGTCCCTTAGTTCATTGCTAAACAATTTTCCTTCATACTCTATTTGTAACCATTCTTATGCACATTTATGTTTTAAAATTTGGCATATGCAGTCACGGCTATTATTGATTTGGTGTTGCAACACCATAGCATCACCACTTATACTCAAAAATTCGGACTCGACGCCAAGACACGAGTCTCTGCTTTATATGTCATGTTCGGTATGACTCTCCAAGGGCTGATGGCCACTTTAGTCATGCTGGCGATGAGCTAATTTTTTTCCTTGTCTTTGGCCATGCCACAAATTCTCAAGGCACCCAAAAAAACTTGGATGAGATTTTTCAAAAGTTAAGATTCCTGACTCAGAACTTCTTTGTTATAAGTCCGAATTGGCTCGTTCAAGAGCCTACGGTTCACAAATTACGTACTCTATGCGTTCATGCAAGAATTTTATCTATTCGTCTTCGTTTGCTAAAAATTCACCCATTAGTCCATTTTTAAAGAAAACGATAAACGTTCGTGAACGGTCAACGCTTTCTTTTCTTCGTTCTAAGTCGAATCCTACCATTTTTGAGTCATGAACTCTATAATGCCAAATAATACTTGTCTCCATTGAAAACCAACGTTTCCAAACTCAATATCAAAATTCGACTTTCATTCCGAAATTTCACGAATTCGACGATTATCGTCCAATCGTGTTAATTCCGGTAAAACTTTATTACGTGAGATTTTTAAACCGTTTCAATTGGATTCAATCCATTATACTAATATCTTGACATACATGATTCATTAACTCATAACATGATAAGTTATTACTTATTCTTGATAAATTTGTAACTTATGAAAATATAAATTATTTATATTTTCATTACTCATGACTTATGTCTTCTTTTCATATGACTTATTAATGAGTTAAGTCCTTTAATCACTATTCTTACATCTTATTAATCATACTAATTTTATTAATGTAAACATGTTATAAGTCCTAACATGTTCTTATACTTTTATTTATAAGTTCATAACTTATTTACGAATGAATTTCTTATTCATGACTTATCCGGCTTATTAAGACTTAAGCCCTTTGATTCATTATTCCAACCTCTTCTTAGCATGCTTGTTCTACCAATACCCCATTCTCTAACAATGGAAGAGAAAGAAAATCAAGGTTCAAGAATACTTACTCTTGATTAACACTTGTTAATCCTTAATCTTCTTCTTGCTTCTTGAAATAACAAAGGTTAACTTCTATCTTTCCTTGCTTTTTCTCTCAAATCAATAAGCTATAAGTTGTTGGTGGAAAATCTAACAAAGGAAGTCTAGCTTTATATGTGCTTATTCTCTATACCAAATAAGCTCTCAACTTAAGTTGGATGAAAAACTAACAACCAACAAATGAAATGGAAGCTTGCTATTTATAGGACTTGCTAGGTTAGGGTATAATGGTCATTAAGCCACCTCCACCTCCTTAATCCACCTCCTTACTATTCATTACTTTGCCCCTAAGTAAACTTGCTCCTTACACAAAATACTTGGCCATCACAACATCTATCCTTTGCTTGCCCATCACATTACTTAAGCATTAAGTTTACTTTGTCATCACACTTACTTAGCCTCTAAGTACTTGTTTATTACTTTGGATCACCCATGGGTTTAAACCATTCTCTAACCCATTGGTTATTTACCTTGGCCTTTAGCTTAATTAACTTAGCTTAATCATTTGGGCTTGCACATTAAATTATATTGGACTTAACCATTCTTACATTTGGGCTTTGTCAATTCACATTGGACTTTAATATTTCCTACACAATCCTACAAATTCATTACATTTGGCTTAAAGCTTTTTAACGTATAATTTACGTATTAATCTCGTATTCCACCTCGTATACTTATTCATCACATACGATATACCATCATTCATACATATTCGTTTAATACCTCGTATTCATTACTTCTTATAATACCTACGTATTATACAATCATTGTTTTATTCATTAATCGCTTTACATTTCCTTCTCGTAAATCATTTTCTATAAACGTTATGTTTTAAGTCCACAGGCGAAATATTACGTTTTCCATAACTGAAATATTATTGGATATTTCATCTCACATTGATATTCTATCGTTACGTATTTTTCGGATGTTCAAAAATAATTCCCGAGCAGAAATGCGTGAATAGTGTTTTTTCGTAAAATTTCTCGAAAGCTTTTATTTTCATCTTGGAAATTCAAACACTTTAATTCTACCATGTAGCCAAAATCCTACGATGTTCTAACATTTCTAGGTCATATAACGACCTTCAATTAGCTTGCTCCATAAATAATCAATTAAATTCATTTAATCATTATAATTAAATAAAATTTTAATTCCTCTAAAATTCGATTTTTCTCCGGCCTTTAACTCCTATTGAACTTCTCGGAGTTAATGGTCCAACTACCGGAGTTCTTAAACATAGGTTTCATTCGTTCTAGTACATCTCTTTGGGGTGCTCCTATTTTATTCATAAAGAAGAAAGATGGGAGTATGCGACTTTGCATTGACTATCGGGAATTGAACCATGTCACCATCAAGAATAGGTATCCGCTACCTCGCATTGATGGCATGTTCGACCAGTTGCAAACAACACAATTCTTTTCAAAGATCGATCTTCGTTCTAGATATCTTCAGCTGAAGATTAAAACTGAGGATATTCCGAAGACTGCCTTCAAAACTTGGTACGGGCATTATGAATTCTTAGTCATGTCTTTTGGATTGACTAATGCTCCTACTGCTTTCATGGATATGATGAACCGTGTGTTCAAGAAATATTTGGATTAGTTCTTTGTTGTGTTTATTGATGACATCCTCATCCATTCCAAAAGCCGTGAAGATCATGAACACCATTTGAAGCTGGTACTTTAAAGGCTTCATGAAAATAAACTATATGCCAAGTCAAGAAATGTGAGTTCTAGCTTGAGGAAGTAAGCGTTCCTTGGGCACGTGGTGTCAAAACATGGAGTATCCGTTGACCGGATTTAAGATTAAAGCAATACAAAGTTGGGAGCAACCGAAGCCTGTGTGATCAAGCACGAGATTTCGGGCTTAATGGGTTATTATCTGAGATTCGTGTAAGGGTTTTCTCGAATCGCTACTCCGTTAACTCAGCTGAATCGGAAAGATAAAAACTTCGTATGGAGTGAGAAATACGAGAAGAGTTTCCAAGAGCTCAAGAGGAGCCTCATTTTGGCACCTATTCTGATAATACCATCTGGTTCGGATAGATTTGTTATCTATAGTGATGCTTCAGGTAAAGGGTTAGGATGTGTTCTCATGTAACATGGGAAAGTCATAGCCTATGCCTCGCGACAACTCAAAGAATATGAGAGGAATTATCTTACTCATGATCTGGAGTTGGCAGGAGTCGTTTTCGCGTTGAAGATCTGGAGACATTACCTGTATGGGGAGAAAGTGGAGATCTATACAGATAATAAAAGCCTCAAATATTTCTTCACCCAAAAGGAACTCAATATGCGGCAACGACGTTAGCTCGAGCTGTTGAAAGATACGATCATACCATCCAATACCATCCTAGAAAAGCGAACGTTGAGTAGACGCGAGTGAGTAAAGATCATATGCGGCACGAAAAGTGCGATATTGTCAACGCAAAGGCCTATTTTGTATGACTTGCAAAGGATGGAGATAGAGTTAAAGGCTCCAAGTACCCACGTGATGATATCAAATATACGAGTAGAACCAACTTTAATCTATAAAGTTAAAGTTGTTCAAGCTACGGACCTGGAGCTGATGCGTATGAAGAAGAAAGTACAAGAAGGTGATATTCCAGAAGTAAGAATCGATGAAGAAGGAATACTTCGAGTCAACTCCAGACTTTGTGTTCCTAACGATTCTGACTTGAAGCATAGAATCATGATGGAGGCACACAACACACCATTTGCAATCCATCCTGGGAGTACTAAAATGTATCATGATCTTTGATATACATTTTGGTGGAGAAACATGAAGAGAGAGATCGCGGAGTTTATCTCAAGTTGTTTAACTTGTCAATGTGTAAATGCGAAACATCAAGTGCTAAAAGGTCCATTGCAACCACTTGAGATTCCAAAATGGAAGTGGGAACACATTACCATGGATTTCGTTACGGGTCTTGTGACGCCCCCAAAATAGGTATACATAACCTATTCTGAGTCGCCAAATACATGGTACAGAACAAATACAACCTTAAATATACAACATGAGCTGTGAGTTTTAATACAAATATTGTCTTCTAGACAGTATTCAAACTCAAAATAAGTCCTCAATACATTTATTATCACACTATTTCATAGAATAGTGAGGGTTACTAATGCTATCATCTGGACCGTCAATCCATTCCCCGACTAGTCCCAGCTATATTCACATTTCCTGAAGAGAACATTAAAAGAAAGGGTGAGCTCAACTAGCCCAATAAGAAATATTATGACTAAGATAATGCATAATAAATTATCATTAGCCTTCAATAGTGTTAAACTGATACAATATAACAAACAACAAGATTAACTGTAGCGGAACAAGCAATCCATTAGAAGAGTCAATTAGAGAATAAAATCTACTATCTTCTATGATTTAAAAGGGTTTTCATCACTTTTATCGTTGAGACTCAGCTTAATAATTAATCCACATCATTAAATCATCCCTGCACTACAAGCCAAGGATATTCTTTAGTATCACGACCACGAATTATCCATGCACTACGGGCCAAAGATAATCATGTTTTCATCAATGGTTCGGATCATGCCATAATAAAAATTCATCTTTGTACCCTTGGCCGAAGAGAATCCATAGCCATAATCATACCAAAAACTGTCCATCAATGCACTACGGGCCAATGAGGATTTTTTCCATATCATTGGTAACATTACGGTCGTGATTATACTGAATAATCCTTGGTCATAATCATACCAAGTCCATCTATGCACTACAGGCCACAGATGACTTTTAACATAATATAAGCATGAGGATGATGACAATTCAATAAAACAAATTCAAGAATAAATTTTAAAGATTTATAAGTTAATTTATCCTGAACTCAATAACATCCAAATTGTCAACATGATATTGCTTTGTGGAGTAAAATTCAAGAATGCTCAGAAGAATATTTTTATGAAAAGATATTAGATGAAGCGCAAATATCAAGGATATTTCACTAATTTCATGGAGTATAGAAGCCAAAGCTTTAACCAACTGAGTATAATAGAATATATGAAACTGCAAATGGATTTTCGCCCGTCATGCAGTAATCCACATAGACATATCATTTCCACAATTTAATAAAGAATGAATACGAAGGATCATTCACAATGCATGTGGTAATCCACATAGACAGGTTATTCCAACGGAATAATAAAGAATGGAATAACAAAAGAATTCACCATGCATGTGATAAACCCCATGTAGACAAAGTTATTCCAATGTAATAATAAAGAATGGAACCAGTGTCAAATACGTAATCCGCATGCATACCGATATTTCCAACAAAATAATAAAGAATGGAACTGGTGTCATGCGTAATCCGCGATGTATGTGATATTCCAACGTAATAAAAAGAATGGAATATCAACAAAATTCACTGCATGCGATGATAGGCAAGACGCATGTTATTCCAATAGAATAATAAAGAATAAAATAACAGAAGAATTTCACCATGTATGCAGTACTTCACATAAACAGGTTATTCTAATATAATAACAAAGAATGGAATAATAGAAGCTCTCTTCATGAATACGAAATAAATAATACCCTTTACGAGTACAACAAATTATATCCCTTACCTTAGAAAAAACTGGATATTGGAAAAGTGAGGTAGCAGACTTCTCTTCTTATTTCTCTCTACAATTTCTCTATCTGTAGTTTCAAAGAATTTGTAAGATATAATGAAGGAATGAGCTTCTATTTATAGGAGAATGGATCGATAGTAACTAATTCATGAACGGTCCAGTTGATTTACTTTTAAATGAACGGTCCATATTGATTTACTATTAAAACTTAAAGTAACGGTCCATGCTGATTTACTATTAAAACTTTAAACCAGCGATCCATATTGATTTACAATTATAACTTTCCACCAGCGGTCCATATTGATTTACTATTATATCTTCAACCAACGATCCATATTGATTTACTATTATAACTTCAACCAACGGGTCGGAAAATTATCACATCTCCTCATGGAATAATATTGTACCCAAAAATGATTTGGACCGAAAAGAAATATATTTTTCGTGTGAATAGTACCCCGTGAATAGTACTTCAGGAATAGTACTCCGACACGAAAAGTGTCCCAATTAACAGAGTGAACAATACTAGAGTGAATAGTAATTAGGTGAATAAGAACTCCGTGAATTGTACTCGACACACAAAAATGTCCCAAATACCCGAAAGTGAACAATACTAGAGTGAATAGTAACTGGGTGAATAGTAACCCGTGAATAGTAACCTGTGAATAGTACTCTGACACGAAAAGTGTTTCGATTACCCGATTGGTCAATATAACCTCCAGACATCAATTATTATCAAAATAAATATCGATTTCTACTAACACTAATAATTCCCACACAATGGAGCTATCAATTTCATCTTTAATCAACACGAACTTATTCATCATTAATATTATAATTCATAATATTTAACAACCAGGTCATTTCCAGGAAAGAGGGGACTTTTCGATAAGAATTTCTCCTTATTGGCGCGCAATTAGGTGACCAAACCTCTCCTTGACAGAACTTCTAGACATTGTCAATATTACAAATAATAATATGAATAACTTTGTCGTCTCAATTATTGATTTAATAATATAACATATTATGCAGATGATACTGTGACAATAATTGAATCAATACTATGAGAGATATGATGCGTTAAATTATTGTAGCAATAATTGAGTATAACTAAGTGACTTATCACGTAAGCATTAATAATCAATACTGTAGTACTCTTCTGCTGAACCACGCCAGACATTATCGCACTTTTACTATCGAGTAGTTCAACAGTTTTAACAGTAACACTTTCACCGTTATTTTTATAAAATGATAATTCTGTCGTTTTCAAACTAAGATAATACTTCCGTTGTGGGGTCCACCAATGATTGTGCCATCGTTCGAATATTCCCTGACCAAACAAATATTTTATAACAACTTGCTTACTTTGCAAAATTTATAAATACTACCCTCAACTATAACATTATATCAAATCCACACCATAATATAAAAAAATATTTTGAGAAAAATTAAATCTTTATTCATAAAATTCGGGGTCTCACAGGTCTTCCCAAGGTTTCTCAAGGCATAGATGCGATTTGGGTTATTATTGATAGATTAACCAAGTCTGCTCATTTATTGCCGATATGAGAGACTTATTCCCTTGAACGTCTTGCTCATATATGACGTGAATGAGATTGTGAGATTGCATGGCATGCCAAGATCCATAGTTTTGGATCGTGACCCAAGATTCACTTCACGATTTTGGGTTAGCTTGCGAGAAAAGCTATGGGCACAAATTTGATTTAGTTCTAAGATACCATCCTTAAACAGACGGCAATCGAAAAGGACTATTCAAACTCTTGAAGATCTATTAAGACTCGTGTCCTAGATTTCAAAGGCGCTTGAATAAGTACTTGACATTGGTGGAATTCTCCTACAATAATAGTTATCAAGCAAGTATAGGTATGGCTCCATTCAAAGCATTGTATGGACGAAAGTGTCGATCTCCAAATGCTGCTCGGACGAGGTGGGTGAAGCAACGTTGTTGGGACCGTAATTGAGTACGCATGACTACTGTAAAAGATCCAAATGATCTTATAACGTATACTAAGCAACACAGGATCGACAAAAGAGTTGTGTGGATCTTTATCGAAAGGACGTGAAATTTAATGTTGGGGATCATATATTGTTATTCGTTGCTTTATGGAAGCGAGTTACAAGATTCGAGAAGAGAGGAAAGTTCAATCCACGATTTTTTGGTCCATTTGAGATTTTTGACCGAGTAGGAAATGTGGCCTATAGACTCGCATTACCTCCAAGCATGTCTCGTGTTCATAATATTTTTCATATATCTATGCTTCGTAAATATGTAAAAGATCCAAACCACAATGTACGAGGAGATACCTGTCAAGATCTTGGATATGAAGTAGCATGTCCTATGCACAAAGGTTATACCACAAATCAAAGTTTTGTGGAGGAACCATGCTATTGAGGAAATGACCTGGGAGTTGGAATCGGAAATGAAAACGAGGTATCCTCACCTTTTCGAAACACCAGGTATGTACGTCAATTTCGAGGACAAAATTTATAAGGAAGGGAGGTTATAAGACCCCAACTTTTTATAAATAAAATTGAATTTCCTCTAATTATTATTTTGAATAATAAGGTGTTAATTTGATATAATGCTTTGGTTATGGGTGAAATGTTCAAATTTTGTAAAATAAGCAAATAGTTATAAAATATTCATTGTTGTCGTGGAATATTCGTTTGGTCGTGGAATATTCTTCTTTGTCGTGGAATATTAAATGCGATGGGGCGACCATTTGTGGGCCCCATAACTAAAAAAACTGTCGGATGAAGGAAATGACAAGTATGCATTTTTTGTATAAATAACGTGCGTAGTTATTCTTTATTAACAACTTGTTGGAATACCCGGTGGTTAAAGTACAAGAATATGCGCGTGGTTACATGATATTACCAGCAGTATTACACAATATTTTTGGATTATTGATTCTTACGTGTGAAGGCACTACTCAATAATTGTTACGATAATTATTTGCTCAATATTTTATTGATTCAATAATTGCTACGTTGATATTTTTTTATATTATTATTGTTTCAATAATTGTCACTACACAATATTTCCCATTATCGGATCAATAATTCATATTATTTGAATAATATTATTAGATAGAATTATTGGAAATGTCTAAGGAAGTTACGTCTTCAGGAAAGGGGTTGGCCACCTAATCAAGGCCCAAAGAAGAGAGAAATCTTTATCGGAAAGTCCTCTTTCTTGGGAACGATCCGGTTGTCATTATTGTGATTCTATAATATTATTTCTAGATAATTAATTATTGATTTATATGAAAAGGAAATATTTATTTTATGTGGATATAAATGAAGGAATTAATAATGAGGTGTTTTATCAGTATTTTGTCGGAATGGAGGTATTAAAAATCATCCGTATATGGATTTCAGTCATTTTCTATTTGGAATTTGTAAAAACTTTCTTCTAAAAAGTTGTAGAGAATTAAATTTCCTATAAAATGGAAATAAATTCATATTTTTCTGATTAAAGGGCTATTTATTATGAATTATTGAAGTTTCAAAAATAAATATTTTTATTAAAAACATGGGTGGGCCCCATTTTTTGTTGTTATAAAATTTTTTGGATTTGGTGGGCCCCACTTGTGGTGTGCTGAGTTTGGTCAAGTGGTGTGCGTGAATTTTTTTATTAAAATATTATTTTATTAAATTTTAGTCTACTTTGGCGTTCTGACATTTTTCTATAAATAGGGTGCTTAGTTAGAATTGAAAATCACACCAGAATCAGAAGTTTTCTCTCTCTATAATATCGAGCGTATTTTGTGAGTATTTAGATACTTTGAGAGTTGTTATTCAGTGCAAGTTTCCTTCAACATTATATCCGATATTCTAGTCAGAAGTACTATTCTTTGAGGTAAGCGATGTTATTTTCTTCGTAAATGATGTTATTTCGTTCAATATCATTATGCCGAAATATTGGTATGGATTTTATTATGAATTTTTTACCTTTTCATGTCGAGGTTACTAGTCACGTATGCGGCACTATTCACGAATACGATACTATTCATGAGTACTATTCACGAAGTATGATTTTTATTATGAAATTGTTACCTTTTCTTGTTGGGGTTACTATTCACGTATACGACACTATTCACAGAAAAATTAATTTTTTTTTCTTTTTCCAAGTTGTCTATTATGGTTACTATCTTTGATTGTATCCATGTTTTGATCTTCATTTTTGAATTTTGCTCAACAATTGATTATTATGGAGTATTTTTAAACTTGGATAATCCAAAGTACGAATCCCTAATCTTTGTCCTTTTATCTCACTGGATTCATTTTCTTTAAGATATTTTTCATCATCCTCAGTCTTAAATGGTGATCTAACTGAATATCTTTGGCCTGTAGTGCAAAGATGAATGATTACCTGATGAATATCTCTGGCCCGTGGTGCAAAGATGGACATGTGTTGAGATGAACATGACCAACTAGTGATACAAATGAATATCTTTGGCCTGTAGTGCAAAGATGAATATTTGGTTCAAGATGTATATAGATTGATGTTATAGGGATAAAATATTGATGATGGACTTTTAAACCATAGAAGATAGTAGACTTCATTCTCTACATAACTCTTCTAATGAATTGTTATTTCCACTGCGAATATTGATCTAAAACTTGTTGTCCATTATATTTTATCTAATTTATTGAAGGCTAACGATAATTTGTTCTACATTATCTTAGTCATAATATTCTTTACTAGGCTAGTTGAGCTCACCCTCTTCCCTTTTATTCCATTTTTCTTCTTATGAGGATAGAATATAATGAAACTAGTGGGGGTAATGAAGTGATGGGTTCGATAAATTGTTTTAGCAAATTCTCACTATTTTGTAAAATAGTGTATCAATAATTTTAATGAGGACTTATTTGAGTTTGAATAATGTCTAGAAGACAATATTTATATTTAAACTCATAAGATATGTGTTGTCGTATTTTACACAACAATTGTAATAATGAAGTTGTAGTTATTTTCTGTACCATGTATTTGGCGACTCGTAATGGGTTGTGTGGACCTATTTTGGGGGCGCCACATTTAATTATATAAGTTAGTTGTATACATTAAATATTTGAATTAAAAGAGTTGATTAAAAGTTAATTATGTAAATATAATATTTTTGTTACATTAAATACATTATTTTATTTAATGTATTAGTTTCTTTTTTATTGAAATGATTAAGTAATTATAATACATTAACTATTATATATAGTGTATGTGTTATGTAATATTTGAATATAAGCATGAGGTGTGCGAGTATATGATGTAGGATTTTAATCGGACGATTAACTTCAAGTTTCTAAACAACGCAAAAGGCAAGTATCCCTAACCTATGCATTTTCTTTATGCAAGAGGTTAATTATTTCACAAATCTTAAACTTAATTCTATCCAAGCAAATATCTTGAATTGATTATACTTAGACAAATTCCTTCAATTAATTCTTGCAAGTATCCAATCTATAACTCTTTGAATCTTTTTACAATGCAAATATTCTTATCTTGTGTCTTAATCTATATTATGTTTTTCTATTATAAAATTGTTGGTAAGTATCCCAAACTTACCTATATTCGATCAAGTATCCCTAACTTATTTACATTCGAGCAAGTTATTTATATTGTATGCTTGTGCAAGTTCATTAACTTGTACAATTCGATATTTGCATGCAATTTTTTTTATTTCTTTAAGTTCTAAAATTCCTGAACTATTTAAAGATGAGTTTAAGCTAATCGTTTCAGCTAGACTCAAATTACAATATTTTGCCATAAGTTTTTAACATATTATAATAGAGATAGGTAGAGTTGTCCAACCAAATTGATTTGGTTTGGAACTCAAGTCTGAGTATGAACACCCCATATTTGGGAAAAACTTTTACTGTGCCAAAAAGGCAATAAAAAACAAGAATGTAGTGTTGATCAACACAGGGCATAAAGGGCTAATCATCCATTGTGCCTGTGACTCGATTTGCTAAATGGTTGAATTCTCATATATTTATTTATAACAAGAAAAACAAAGTTCAATGTCCACTGACCACTCGACATCTATAGTCACTATATTGTTTCAAAAATACTAGCTATTTGGTTTGTTATTTAGAAATTGATTCAATGGCTTCACAACTGTTGATCTGTTGTAGAAGTATTCTCAAAGAAAACATTTAACTCTTTTATGCATTGTTTATTGTTGGTTGTTTGATGTATGCAATGGTGTGTACGAGACCCGATTTGGCACATACAGTCAGCACAGTGAGCAAATACATGGCCAATCCAGGTAGGGAGCACTGGAAAGCTGTTAAGTGGGTGTTCAGATATCTAAGAGGAACGACAACTCATGGAATTATGTTTGCGAAGCAACAGGCTCAGATTTCAGTTGTAGGGTATGTGGATGCAGATTATGCTGGAAGGTTGGATGATTTAGCAGGTGAACCGATTTGTTGGAGATCCATGGTACAATCTCTAGTAGCTCTATCTACTACTGAATCTGAGTACATGGTATTGGCTGAGGCTGGCAAGGAAGCATTGTGGTTGAAAGGTTTTGTGAATGAGTTGGGCATAGATCAAGGTAGAGTACAGCTGTATTGTGATAGTCAGAGGGCCATTTACTTGGCAAAGCATCAAGTGTATCACGCAAGAACCAAGCATATTAGCGTAAGGTTTCACAAGGTGAGAGAGCTGATAGCTACTGGGGATGTGATATTGGAAAAGGTGCATACTTCTGAAAATGCAGCTGACATGTTGACAAAGACTGTGACCGCGAACAAGTTCAAGCATTGCTTGGACTTGATCAATATCTTCAAATGTTAGTTTGGAGGATTACCCCCCGAGACTGGATAGGACAAGTGACGTATCTTCTGAAAGGACGAGGTTATTCGTCAAGGTGGAGATTTGTTGGGAACTTGTGACTCATAATATAGAAGCCACTGGAAAAGGGCTAGCGCCGTATGGTATTGCCATGGTGCTCATGGGAAGCTTGGAGGAAGTGAGTGCTAAGCCATTGCCTCTCTGGAGGAACCATCACTAGTAGTGCTTGAGGCTATTTGGGTCAAGCAAGTCTGGAGTGCGGGAGCTACCGACATTTGGGAGATCACCAGGCAAAATGCGGTAGTGTTATGGCTTGCCTTGAAGGCTGCTGTGCCGCCGGGTCGGGTCAAATACTCTATTTTTCCGGGTTATTAATTGGAAAGGGTATTATGGGTAATTGACTATAATATAAAGTAGGGTTGGAATATGATTAGTAGGTATATATACTATCTATTGTAAAGCCCTATGTAACCAATGAATCATCAATAAACAATAAGTCACGCTTTGTGGAGTACCCAAATTGGGGAGCCACGTAAATCTCTTATGTTCTTCTTAATTCTCTATCGTTTGTGGCGTGTGTGTGATCCTATAATTCTAACATTTTTTATATTCTATTACTTGTTGAGTAATTAAATGCTCATTCTTGCTTTGGAATTAAATGTTTTCAGTGAAACATGAACGCGTAGAAGGATCTGGCAAGGACAAGGGAAAGGAGCAACGACTACATATTTGTACTTTTGACAAAAATTAATCATGCACTTTGCATGTTTATTAAAATGATATAATAATTACATTATATAAGATATTTGAGCTACTTTAACACCCTAAATCAGATGAATCGAAGACTATTTAAGAGAAAGGGACTAGGCACATTTGGAATTTACATTATATAATATATTTGAGCTACTCTAACACCCTAAATCAAATCAGCCAAAGGCCATTTGAGAGAAAGGGACTAGGCACATTTGGGGGAAAATTAGGGTTTTGATTGAGAGAAATGAACTAATTAAGCGAATATGGATGAAAAACTAGGGTCTCGATAGAGAGAAATGGACTAGGCAAAAAAACTAGGGTTTTCATAAATTATTCTGGTGTAGTCAATATTTGTGAGAATAGTTGTTTAAGTAAGTGAGGTTTGGTGAAATCAACTTACTTATGGATTAGAGACTTTGATATAAAATATCAAAGACAAGAGTTAATTGTCACACCACCATATGTAATTAATGACTCACTTATTTCGCTTTCAGGTTTATACATCAATATGTGTGTGTGTGTGTATATATATATATATATATATATATATATATATACACACACAAACATATATGTATCTATATATTTTTTATGCTTGATGATAATTTAAAAGTTGTTAATACATTTGATCATATGTATGTGCTACCATATAGAGCTAGTAAGAAAGTGAAAATGAAGACAATTATAAAGATTCCGAAGAGACAAGAAGTTGGATTCTTTTGAAGTCGACTTTAAGGGGCTTATAAATGAAAAAAAATATAAGTCACATATACAAGAGTCTTTTTGATAAAGGCCCAAAGCCAATCGATGAGGTGAGTTTCATAAAGTTTAGTGGGACGAGCTCGCGCTTAGGAAACTAAATCACAATTTTATTTGAGATTGAGCGGTCTTGGGCCCAATTTACTAAATTCAATCGACAATCATAACCCTAGATATATTTTTCAGCTATAAAAACTCCTATTCTAGTATATTTCCTCTTTGCCTCTTTAGTCTCTCAAGTTGTCGATTCTTAAGCCCCAGCCACTATAACAAAGTAGCTTATGTTCTTTGCTTTTGGTTGTTGAGAAGCATTTTTTAGTGTAATGAGCTATCGCTATGTAACACCATCTATTAGCAACAGGTAAGAATTTATTTCTCTTTAATTCTATATTAATCTCTTAGTTCCCATTTTCATCTCTAATAATGGTTCTATATTAATCCTGTTCTTCTTTAAGAATGACAAGTTTGTGTTCTAATAAGAAAGTTTGTCGGTATTTTTGTCAAGAACTATTTCTTGTGAGTTTAACAATTTTTTATTCGATTTGTTTACAATCCTAAATGACTTGTCTATCTAATATATTGAAAGTTTTTCTCTAGCCGATTGAGATTTATCTTATCTCGACTATATTATATTAGTGTAGATGTTCAAAATAGTATACATTATATTTTAATTGTTAATTGTTAGATCTTTTCTTTAAAAATAAATTTTAAATTAGCAAATGATTCATTTCTAATAAGGAATTTAGTACTAAACGATATTTTAATTTTTAAATATTTTTATCAATATTAAAAAGTTAATTTTGGTCTTTTAATTCCAAATGTAAGGAGTATATTATTTTGTTTGCTTGTTTATGCGAAAATTAATTTCTTAATATACATTTTCCATTAAGACTATATATTAGTAAGTTCACTTCTTCTATTCGCTATGTATAAAACATAAATATCTTTTACCATAACATATATGATTTACTAATCAAATCTTCATAATTGGACGATTATCTCGTATACACACGAATACACACACACATATATGTCACTCCTTTCTTTCTCCTACTTCTTCCTTCCCTTTATCTTTACCGTCTTTCATGATGGTGCATAATGCCCTTTCTATCTATATATATATATATATATATATATATATATATATATATATATATATATGGGAAATGATCCATAGAATACATTAGTGGAGGAATTTGTTTCAACTAACGCCTCATCCAGTAGTCAAAAATTAGAGTGAATAGTAGAGAGATGAATGCCCATCCACTACTCCTCTAAAGACTGTAGAAGGAGTAGCGGCCAACAAATTTTTTTGACTTAATTACATTATCCCGATTATCCTCATACATACTACTTATTAATCAAGAAATAAAATAATAAAAATTATAAGTCCTTATACTTATTAATAAAATAAGTATGTATAAGAATAATAAATAATTATCGCCTTATGATTTTTAATTATAAATAGGAAATAGTCATTGAATTTATATTATATTCCTACTCAAATATATAAACTCAATCACTATTTCCTATTTATAATTAAAATCATAAGACGATAATCGATAATTATTCTTATACATACTTATTTTAATAATAAGTATAAGGATAAGTATAAAAGATAATTATTGATTATCCTTATAATTTTTTATTATTTTAGTTTACTCATTAATAAGTAATATATATACTGGATAATCTATTAATAAGTATAAGATAAGATAAGTATACGTATAATTCTGATAATCCTTATAATTTTTTATTTTTTATTTTACATGATTAATAAGTAATATGTATGAAGATAATCGGGATAATGTAATTAAGCCAACTTTTGTTGTTGGCCACTACTCCCTTTAGCTGTGTCGATCAAAACACAATGCGTTTTGATTGGTAGATAGAGGAAGTAGCGGTGGACCTCATCTCACCATTCATTCACTCTAATTTTGACTACATTAATTGAAACAATTCCTCTTCTAACGTATTCTATAGATCATTCTCCTATATATATATATATATATATATATATATATATATATATATATATATATATATATATATATATATATACTGTGTGTGTGTTGGTGGTGTTTATGATAATCATATAATAATTTGACCATATATAGAAATATTATATTTCAATGCCCTTTAACCCGTTGGCTTGTATATAAATTCAATTCAATACGATATGGAAGTTTGTAAGATTTAGAGGTGTAAGATACAACTTCACTTTGTTTTAACCCTTTAACCATCTCTAGTAAATCTATATATTTCTCCATATGTCAATATATTTATCCATAGTGATCTATTTCATATTATACAGGGCATGATCGATGTTCATGGCATTTCAATATTAGAAATAATGTTGCTGATTTTAAAGGTAAAATGTTGTCGCACTCTAATATATATTGTTGATATTTTCAAAACATTTCTTAACCTTTTAATTAATCTAACCTTAATACAAAAAAAAATGTGGGCAACAATAAGCTTAACATTATGTAAAACACAAATAATAACTGTCCTTTTAAAATGGAAAGACCATTATTATCCTTTATACAATGTATGCTAGTTTCTCTAAGCGAATAATTTAAACTAGTAACAATGAGCCCAAATAGTTAAGGAATCTTCTACTTTGTTTTCCTCCCTCTAGATATAATTAGGTAATTAATTTTCCATATGGAACATAGAAAAATAGAAATTTTTTAGAAGTCCAGCTAATGTTACAAATAAGCTAAATGAGATAAAGAGCTTTACATTTAATCTTGAACCAAAAAATTCCAAACAATGTGTGTCGAAGAGCTATGAATAAATAAATGGTCCATAAATTCTTAAGTAGGATATGGACAACATCATATAGGCACAATTTGGAAACTTAAACCTAATTAACATGATTCTAAGATACTTATTTTGAAGCCTTGTTTCATAACACAGGTCAGCCAAAAAACTTCGGTGGAGAAAGTTGGGGGACTAATATATAAAAAAAATGAAAGAACAAGATGATGATCCTAGAGATGATTCTTCAGTTGAGAAGAAACCAAGAATTGTTTGGAATGATGGTATGCATAAAAAGTTCATGGATGCCATTGAACAAATTGGCTATGAAAGTAAGGATTTTTTTAAAAAAAAGATTTATTTATGACTCCCAATTTCTTTATCAAAATGTTATTTTTTTAAATTCTCTTATTAGTTTTTTAAATTTTTTACTTGAATGGATACAGAGGTTGTTCCCAAAAAAATAGTTGAAGTTATGAATGTCCTAGGATTGGCGGGGGAAAAATTGCCAGCCATTTGCAAGTTTCTTCTTATTCATATTTTTAATTTGTAATTTTGTAATTAAATTTATGTGTTATGTATATGGATTTTGTTGGAGTTAATTGAAAAGGAAGAAAAGTTATGATTTTTTTATTATCTTAAAGAATTAATAAAATAATAGTGCGATAAAATTATGTGCATGTGAACTATTATATATTGACTAGAAAATCATGACATTATTACATATATATATATATATATATATATATAGATCCGGATCCGGATCCGGATCCTGTTCGGACTCCCATAAAATTTTAAAATCCGGTCCTTTTTTTTTTTGCTTTTTTTTTTAAAATAACTAAAAAAAATTAAAATTATGGAACTTGAATTTTATATAATACTGATGTTTTGGGTGTGATTTGGGTACATATAATGGAACATGTATATGCAGTTTTGTGCAGATCTGTATATACATTTTTTTAGTATAGGTATCCAAATCACGCCTAAAATAATATATTATGTAAAAATTCAAGTTCCATAATTTATTTATATTTTGTTGTTTTAAAAAAAGCAAAAAAAAAAATTGGGTCCGCATTTTAACTTTGTCAAGAGTCTCGACAGATCTCTCTGTATATATATATATATATAAAGCAATGATCCATAAAGCATGTATTTACTATAAATTTAATAAACCGAAATTTTAACAAATTGTATATATGTATAAATTTACAACTTAAATCTTGTAAATTATAAATTATATCGAACTTATAAATTTTACAAATCGTATGTACAAATTTTACAACTTAAATCTTGCAAATTATAAATTATATCATAAATTATACATTTTATGTTTTAAATTTAACAAATTATATATATAAATTTTACAACTTAAATCTTGCAAATTATAAATTATAACATAAATTATAAATTTTTTGTCTCAAATTTTATGTGAGACCCCAAATTTTATGAAATAAAAGTATTCAATTTTTCTATTTTGGTGAATGGTTAAATTGATAAAAGGTTAAAGTTAAGGGTGATATGTGAAAATTTTTCAAAGTAGACAAGTTGTCATAAAATACCCGATTCTTATTCACTCAAAGTATTATTCACTTCTAGTATTTTGGACACTTTTTGTGTCGGAGTACTATTCACAAGTTACTATTCACGAGTTACTATTCACTGGTTACTATTCACCTAAATTACTATTCACTCGGGTATTTGGGGTATTTTTCGTGTCGGAGTACTATTCACGAGATACTATTCACTCGAAAAATATATTTCTTTTCAGTCCAAATCATTTTTGGGTACAATATTATTCCATGAAGAGGTGTACTAATTTTTCAGACTTTTGGTTGAAATTATAACAGAAAAGATTTTTATATAAAACAGAATACTTTTATAAAGTTTTTCTATAAATAGAATATATTATATTCTATTATGCATAGTGTTTTGCATAGTAAAATCTTTTTATATAAAACATAATACTTTTATAAAGTTATTCTATAAATAGAATATATTATATTCTATTGTGCATAGTGTTTTTTCGCATAGTAAAATCTTTTTATATAAAATGTAATACTTTATTGAAGTTATTCTATAAATAAAATATATTATATTTTATTATGCATAGTGTTTGCATAAGGTTCTGCATAGTGTTTGCATAGTAAAAAATCTTTTTATATAAAATAGAATATATTATATTTTATTTAAAAGATTTTACTTTAAATATGGACCGTCCGATTAAAGTAAATCAATCTGGACCATTCATGGGTTGGTTACTATTCATTTCATTCTTCTATAAATAGAAGCTCATTATTTCTTACGAATTCACTGAAAGTCTAGAGAGAGAAACTATAAAGAGAATTCTTCTTCTATAATCTTGAGCGTATTTCTTTAGAGTTTAAGAAAACTTTGAGTGTAGTGCAAATTTTCTTCGAGTATATCCTCGCCTCTACTAGTGAATACTCTTATTTGAAAGGTAAAGGGATATTATTATGGTAAGAGATATTATTTGTTGTACCTGTAAGTAAAGGGTGTTATTCTTCGTATTCATGAAGAGAACTTCATTATTCCATTCTTTATTATTCACGTTGGAATAACTTTTGTGTCGCTATTGGTTTACCTATACTTGGTGGAATGACATGTATATGCGGTTTACCCCAATACTTGGTGATCTTCTTCTATTATTCCATTCTTTATTATTATGTTGGAATAACTTATTTATGCAAGTACCGCATACTTGGTGAAATTCTTTTATTATTCCGTTCTTTATTATTACGTTGGAATATCATGTTGGGTTTAATTTCACCGACCGTTCCATTATTTATTATTCCGTATTTAATATTACAGTTTTAATATCATGTTTGATTAGGAATTTCACCTGACTGGTTCCATTATTTATTATTCTGTTGGAATAACTCAGATATCTGTGATTCTAGTATACGGTGAAGTCTGTTGTTATTCCATTCTTTATTATTCATTGGAATAACCTGTATACGCGGATTACCGTATACCTGATGAAGTCTTTTGTTATTCCATTATTTATTATTTCATTCTTTACTATTCTGTCGAAATATCATATCTGTGCGTTTTACGCCGGACCTAGTTCTATTATTTATTATTCCGCATTTATTATTCTGTTTGAATAACCTGTCTGTGCGGATTACGCACCCATGGTGAAATTCTTTAGTTATTCCATTCTTTATTATTATGTTGGAATAACTTGTCTATCTCAAAGTCTTTGCGCACATGGTGAAATTTTTTTTATTATTCCATTCTTTATTATTATGTTGGAATAACTCTTACATCACGAAAAGTAATCGCATACATGGTGAAATTCTTTTATTATTCCATTCTTTATTATTATGTTGGAATAACCTATCTATGCAAGTCTTTATACATGGTGAAATTTTTTATTATTCCATTCTTTATTATCTTTAATTCAATAGTTATGGGTTTTACAAATGTATGACTTTGGTAGTAGTGCCTTTGACGAACAATTGATTGGTATGATCATGACCATTGGTTTTATAGTTGAATATCTTTGGCCGTAGTGCAAAAGATAGACAACCTGATTAATATGATCATTGTTATTACATTTTAATATCTTGACCTTTGGGGTAAGGATATTGAGTAAACATTCTATTAATCCTTTGTGGCAAGGAGAAACTGTTGATTTACATGATTATAAATATGAATTGTGAACTTAATTAAAATCTTAAGTGGTTCAGGTGAAGACAGGTGATGAAAGTTCTCTTTGTCTTGGGTACAACGAAGAACTGTTGATGAATATTACAGGAATGAAATATTAACGATGGACTTTTAATTTGGAGGAGAAAGTAGACATTATGTTCTACTTGACTCTTCTAATGGATTGTAGATTCTGCTGCAATTATGGTTGAAAAGTTTTATTATCTACCATATGTTCTAAATCTCTGATTTATTATTGACAAAAGCTATTGATAATTTAATTATCTTTAGTTATGATATTCTTTCTTTGGGCTAGTTGTGCTCACCCTTTTTGCTTCACAATTCCTTTCGTAATAAGAGTGTAGAAAGTGCGGGGATAACAGGAAATAGTGTGATGGTTCGAGATCACAAAGTTTCTTAATACATTATAAAATGTCATGACTTGCAATAGATAATTGTATTGAGGACCTAAGATGTGTGTGTCATATTTTATACGTCACTTAATAATTGATTTTGGCGAACAACAATAGGGTGATGAGAACCCGACTTTGAAAGCGTCAAAAGTACACCTCATTAGAATAAACAAGATAGTAATCTTCTTTGGGGTCTTGAAATATTTGTTGCTGTATTTTATATGGAATTGTAATAATTTGAGTTTGGATACGATCCTACGAGACAATATTGTATTAAAACTCACGATTAATCGTTGTTGTGTATACTCGCACGATACGCTTCACAGATTGTATAAATAAAGTTTTTATTTAAATTTTATAGTGTGATATCCGGCAACTTCGAGAATGGGTGGGTATACCTATTTTGGGGCGTCTCGGTTTGGTATCAAAGCTTAGGGATATGATCCCTGGCTAAGATGTGAAACAAGAACTAGGAGGGGAGAGACGGGAAATTCCTTCGCTAGTATGACCTACCTAAGTTTATTTGGTATTTAATTGGTCGGTCAAAGTATAGGGATAATATGTGGCATGTCAATTAATCCTTATTTTGAAACTGTATTCTAGAATGATATCTCAAATACGGGGAGATAAGCAATGGGAAAATTATGATACACGAGGAAATAACCGCAAGGAAGGTCTGATCCAAAAGAAAGCAAGGTATTCTCATCTCTTGAAATATCAGTGCGTCGTAAAATTTCGAGGGCGAAATTTCATAAGGAGGGGAGATTGTGAGACCCTGAATTTTATAAAATAAAAGTATTCAATTTTTCTATTTTTGTGAATGGTTAAATTTATAAAAGGTTAAAGTTAAGGGTGATATGTGAAAAATTTTCAAAGTAGACAAGTTGACGTAAAATACCCAGTTACTATTCACTCTAGTATTATTCACTCGGGTATTTGGGACACTTTTTGTGTCGGAGTACTATTCACAAGTTACTATTCATGAGTTACTATTCACGAATTACTATTCACGGGTTACTATTCACCTAAATTACTATTCACCCGAATATTATTCACTCGGGTATTTGGGATATTTTTTGTGTCGAGTCTATTCACGGGATCTACTATTCACCCAAAAATATATTTCTTTTCATTCAAATCATTTTTGGTACAATATTATTCCATGAAGAGATGTACTTAATTTTTCGAATCAGTTGGTTGAAATTATAATGAAAAAGCTTTTTATATAAAATGAATACTTTTATAAAGTTATTCTATAAATAGAATATATTATATTTTATTATGCGTAGTGTTTTGCGTAGTAAAATCTTTTTATATAAAAAGAATACTTTTATAAAGTTATTCTAAAAATAGAATATATTATATTCTATTGTGCGTAGTGTTTTGCATAGTAAAATCTTTTTATATAAAATGTAATACTTTATTAAAGTTATTCTATAAATAGAATATATTATATTTTATTATGCATAGTGCTGCATAGTATTTGCATAGTAAAAATCTTTTTATATAAAATAGAATATATTATATTTTATTTAAAAGATTTTACTTTAAATATGGACCGTCCAGATTAAAATAAATCAATCTGGACCGCTTCAAGGGTTGAATTCTTATTCATTCCATTCTTACTATAAATAGAAGCTCGTTCTTTCATTATTTATTTTACGAATTCACCGAAAGTCTAGAGAGAAAACTATAGAGAAATTCTTCTTCTATAATCTTGGCGTATTTCTTTAGAGTTTAAGAAAACTTTGAGAGTAGTGCAAGTTTTCTTGAGTATATCCTCGCCTCTACTAGTCGAAATACTCTTATTTAAAAGGTAAAGGGATATTATTATAGTAAGGGATATTATTTGTTTGTACTAGTAAAGGGTGTTATTCTTCATATTCATGAAGAGAACTTACATTATTCCATTCTTTATTTTTCCATTGGAATAACATGTATCTTGTGATTTACCTATACTTGGTGGAATGACCTTAGATATATGGTTTACCCAATACTTGGTGATCTTCTTCCATTATTCCATTCTTTATTATTATGTTGAATAACTTTTGTTTATCTAAGTACCGCATACTTGGTGAAATTCTTTTATTATTTAGTTCTTTATTATTCTGCATTAATATCATATCGATGTGAATTTCACGACTGGTTCCATTATTTATTATTAGAGTATTTAATATTACATGGGAATATCCTCGCTTCGATTAATTTCAATTTCACGACTGGTTCCATTATTTATTATTACATTGGAATAACTTTGTATATCTGAATTACCATATACACGTGAAGTCTGTTGTTATTCCATTCTTTATTATTCTGTTGGAATAACATGTATCTGTGGATTACTGGTATACCTAGTGAAGTCTGTTGTTTTTCAATTCTTTATTATTCTCGTTGGAATAACTTTGTATCGTGGATTCTAGTATACCTAGTGAAGTCTGTTGTTATTCCATTATTTATTATTTCATTCTTTACTATTACATTAAATATCCTATCTCGCATGCGATTTACGTGGGACCTGGTTCTATTATTTATTATTCGCATTTATTATTACATTGGAATAACTCATGCATCACGGATTACGCATGGCATGGTGAAATTCTTCGATTATTCCATTCTTTATTATTATGTTAGAATAACTTTTGTATGCTGCGTCTTTCGCATACATGGTGAAATTCTTTTATTATTCCATTCTTTATTATTATGTTGGAATAACTTTATATATCTGCAATCTTTGCATACATGGTGAAATTCTTTTATTATTCCATTCTTTATTATTATGTTGGAATAACCTATCTATCTAAAATCTTTGCATACATGGTGAAATTCTTTTATTATTCCATTCTTTATTATACTGTTGGTTATGGATTTTACAGTTATATGTCTTTGACCGTAGTGCAATGACAGACAATTGATTGGTATGATCATGACCATTGGTTTTATAGTTGAATATCTTTGGGTCGTAGTGCAAAGATAGACAACTAATTGGTATGATCATTGTTATTATATTTGAATATCTTCAGCCTTTGGGGTAAGGATATTGAGTAAACATTCTATTAATCCTTTGTGGCAAGGAGAAACTGTTGATTTATATGATTATAAATATGAATTGTGAACTTAATTAAAATCTTTAGTGGTTCAGGTGAAGACATGTGATGAAAGTTCTCTTTGTCTTGGGTAAAACGAAGAACTGTTGATGAGTATTACAGGAATGAAATATTAACGATGGACTTTTAATTTGGAGGAGAAAGTAGACATTATGTTCTACTTGACTCTTCTAATGGATTGTTGATTCTGCTGCAATTATGGTTGAAAAGTTTTATTATCTACCATATGTTCTAAATCTCTAATTTATTATTGACAAAAGCTATTGATTATTTAATTATCTTTAGTTATGATATTCTTTCTTTCGGGCTAGTTGTGTTCACCCTTTTGCTTCACAATTCCTTTCGTGTAATAAAAGTGTAGTTGGGTTTGAAGGGGATAACAGGAAATAGTGTGATGGTCCGAGATCGTCAAGTTTCTCAATACATTATAAAATGACATGACTTACAATAGATAATTGTATTTAGGACCTAAGATGTGTGTGTCGTATTTTATACGTCACTTAATAATTGATTTTGACGAACAACAATAGGGTGATGAGAACTCAGAGCTTTAAAAGCGCCAAAAGTACACCTCATTAGAATAAACAAGATAGTAATCTTCTTTGGGGTCTTAAAATATTTCTTTCTTTGTATTTTATATGGCATTGTAATAATTTGAGTTTGGATACGATTCTCACGAGACAATATTGTATTAAAACTCACAGTTAATCTGTTATCGTCAATTCTGCATCTACGACGCTTCAACAATTAGATAAATGAAGTTTGTATTTAAATTTTATAGTGTGATATCTCATGCACTTTCGAGAATGGGTCTGCATACCTATTTTGGGGGCGCCTCATTTTACAAATTATATCACAACTTAAATTTTACAAATTATATTTAAAATTTTATAATTTTATTTAGAAATATTTATCCTTTTAAATTGTTTAAATTGAAAAAAAAAAAAATGACTCATTCGCTCTCTCTCTCTCTTCCTCTTCCTAATCCTTCAAATTGTTTAGTTCATTCAAATTTGGAAATCTTAGCAAATTGTATGTATAAATTTTACAAATTATATCACAACTTAAATTTTACAAATTTTATTTATAATTTTAATTTTATAAATTGAAAAAAAAAAAAAAGAAAATGACCCATTTGATCTCTCTGTCTTCTCTAATCCTTCAAATTGTTTTATTCCTTCAAATTTGTAAATTTTAACAAATTGTATGTATAAATTTTACAACTTAAATCTTGCAAATTATAAATTTTATGTCTTAAATTTTACAAATTGTATGTATAAATTTTACAACTTAAATCTTGTAAATTATAAATTATAAATTTAATGTCTTAAATTTTAAAAATTGTATGTATTAATTTTATTATACATTATAAATTTTATGTCTTAAATTTTACAAATTGTATGTATAAATTTTACAACTTAAATATTGCAAATTATAAATTATATCATAAATTATAAATTTTACGCCTTAAATTTAACAAATTCAATGTATAAATTTTCCAACATTATTCTTGCAATTATAAATTATAAATTATAAATTTTACGTGTTAAATTTTACAAATTATATCACAACTTAAATTTTATAAATTGTATTTATAATTTTATTATAAATTTAAATTGAATTTATAATTTTATATCTTATTTCTATGGTATTAGTTACTTTTTTTTAAAGGGATAAAAATATTATATTTATAATTTTTTATAATTTTAAAATTTTAATACTTTTAATCTTTTTTCTTTGAAGTAAATCATGAATATGGGTGTACTTGATGTAACTAATTATAAATAGCTCTTCTTTAAATGAAGTTAAATCGTATATTTATACTGATCAACTGATATTAAATACACAAAATCCGATCAATTCTTGGTAGTTTAGTATTCTGTCAATTTTAGTAGAATTCGAAAATTAAGGGATAAATTGTATCAAATTAGGTACTTGATGTAGTAAATAACAAGCCCAAATTTTTTTGGGAGCTAAATTATGAATTTGATGGTACTTCATGTATATGTAAGTATAATTAGCCCTTATATTTAATTATACAAGTTAGTTGTATACATTAAATATTTGAATTAAAATAGTTGATTAAAATTAATTATGTAAATATAATATTTTTGTTACATTAAATAAATTATTTTATTTAATGTATTAGTTTCTTTTTATTGAAATGATCAAGTAATTATAATACATTAACTATTATATATAGTGTATGTGTTATGTAAAATTTGAATATAAGCATGAGGTGTGGGAGTATATGATGTAGGATTTTAATCGGACGATTAACTTCAAGTATCTAAACAACATGAAAAGGCAAGTATCTCTAACCTATGCATTTTCTTTATGCAAGTGGTTTATTCTTTC
>JAINUW010000267.1:0-148831 GCA_020205615.1 Panax quinquefolius | reverse complement strand
AAACAACTACAACTTTATTATTACAACAAGAAATCATGTGAGTTTAAATACAAATATTATCTTCTGTACAATATCTATACTCAAATAAATCCTCATCACATTTATCGATACATTATTTTACAAAAATGGTGAGGACTACTAAACAACTCTCTCTAAAACCTTCATTCCATACCCCACTGCATCGCTATATTCTCGCCTCCCGAGAAGAAAATGGAACAAAAGGAAAAGGGTGAGCTCAACTAGCCCAAGAAAGAATATTACGACTAAGATAATATACAACAAATTATCGTTAGTCTTCAACAGGAAAAAATCTAATAATAATACAATAGACAACAAATTTTAAATCAATATTCGCAATGAAATAATAATTCATTGTAAAGAGTTAAGAGAGAATGCAAACTACTATCTTCTATGTATGAATTTAAAAGTTCATCGCCTATCTTTTATCCCCGTAACATCAATCAATATATATCCGAATCAAATATTCATCTTTGCACTATGTGCCAAAGATATTCATCACCGGTCATGTTCATCTAAACACTGCTCATCTTCACTACTACGGCCCAAAGATATTCTTCAGAATCATTCATCTTTGCACTACAGCACTACAAATTCCAAAGATATTCAATAATATCATCATTTAAGACCGAGGATGATGAAAAATATTTTTTTTAAAGAAACGAATCCAAAGGAAACAAAATGACAAGGATTAAGGATTAAGGATTCAGATTTTGTTTTATCCATGTCCAAAAATACCTCAAAATAATCATAGTGGTGTAAAATTCAAGAATGATCAAAACATGGATACAATCAAAGCTAGTATCCGTATTAGATATTTTGGACGAAAAAGAAGAAATTTTATTTTTCATGAATAAAGGCCGTATTTCGTGAATAAGGTCAGATACGTGAATAAGAATCTCACACCAAAAGATAGAAATTCCACAAAAAAACATCTTCACGCTTCACGTATTTAATGAATAAGAATCTCAAATAGAATCTCGAATAAGAATCCAATAAAAAGTTCCAAATTTGATAAAAAGTTCCAATCAATATTTCAAAGATAATGATATCAAGAAATAATATCATTCGAGAAAAAATAATATCCCTTACCTCGAAAGATTAAAGATTTAAATAAATACCTGATATAAAGGTCACTCGAACTCAGCACCGCAGATAGCAATAATACTCAAAGTATACTCAAAATACTCACAAGAATACGCCGATAATATAGAGAGAGAAAACTTCAGCTTCTCGTGATTTTCAATTCTAACCCAAGACCCTATTTATAGAAAATGCTTAGAACACCAAAAGTAAAAATTTAATAAAATATTAATATATATATATAAAATTTTCACGCACACCTTTAAATCTGAATTTCAGCATTTCAACAACCACATGAGCCTCACCAAAATGCAAAAAAACGTTTTTAATTTAAAATATTTAAAACTTCAAAAATTAATTATTTTGAGCTTCGTAACTTCAATAATTCATAATAAATAGCCCTTTTATCAGAAAATTCAATCTCATGAGTTTTTATAGGAAATTCAATTTCTACAACTTTGCAGAAGAAAGTTTTTCCAAATTCCAAATGTAAATTGACCAAATCCACAAACCAAGCGATTTTACAGCTATAATCAAATTTCAACCAATAAATGGGGTCCACCGACATGTTTAATATGTTTTAAACATTTATTGCAACAAAAATACTCTTCCTCCTCAGATACTCATATATCCCACATTCGTTGTAAAATATCACCATTATTATATTATTAAAATATAATAATATATTTAAATGAATTATTTTATCGTAAAAAGATAAAATTTCAATTTTCAACAATTGTCACATTAAAATTTTTCTCCATCTATATCCACATAAAATCAATATTTTCCTCATCATATGAATCAATAATTAATTATTCACAAATAATATTACGTAATCACAATATCGACAACCAGCAGCTCCTGTGAAAGAGGGGCTTTCCAATAAGAATTTCTCTTCATCGCCGCCGCAATTAGTGACCAAACCTCTCCTTAGATGTAACTTTCTAGACATCGCTAATAATGTTATCTAATAATATTATTCAGATAATATGAATTATCGCTTCGATAATGAAAAATACCGTAAATGACAATTATCAAACAACAAAGAATATAAAATATCAACGCAGCAATTATTAAATCAATAAAATAAAATATCGAATAAAGAATTATCGTAACCATTATCGAGTAAAGGCCTTCAAAGAACGTAAATAATCAATAATCGCGCAAACAACGCCAGACATCGTGTTTTTTAACCACCGGTATTTTAATAAAGATTAATTCAGAATAACTACGCCAAGTTATTTTTAAACAACTTATATTTGTCGCTTTCTTCATCCAATCGCTCATGGGGCCCATACATGATCGCTACCATTGCATTTAATATTCCCCGACAAAGACGAATATTCCACCACCAAACGAATATTCCCCACAACAATGAATATTTTATAACCACTTGCTTATTTTGAAATATTTCATGATTTTACCCCTAACTATCCACATTAATCAAATCAACCCTTACTATTTCAAAATAATAAATAGAGAAAATTAAATTTCATTAATAATAAGTCAGGTCTTACAACCTCCCTCCTTATGAAATTTCATCCTCGAAATCGACGACGCACTGGTGTTTTCAAAAGGTGAGGATACCTCGCTTACATTTCCGCTTCCAATTCCTGTGTCATTTCCTCTATAAAGATGATTCCTCCACAAAACTTTAACTCAGGTACGACCTTTCATACAGTAGACATGCTCCTTCCTATCCAAGATCTTGACAGTACCTCCTCACACGCTAAGTCTTCTACTATCTCGTCCTGCTTCTAACTCTATAACGTGGTTCGGGTCTTTCACATATTTACGTATGATATGTGAAACACATTATGAACACGAGACATACTTTGAGGTAACGCAAGTCTATAGCTACATTTCCTACTTGGCCAAGAATTTGAAATGGACCAATAAATCGTGGATCGAGCTTTCTCTCTTCCCAAATCTTGTAACTCCTTCCACGGAGCAACTCGCAACAATACACGATCCCCTACACTAAATTCCACGCCCTTTCGATGAAGATCCGTGATAACTCTTTTGTCGATCTTGTGCCGCTTTGTATACGCTGTCGAATCATTTGATCTTTTCTTGAGTCATATCGCATTAAACTGGTCCCAACAATGTTGCTTCACCCACCTCATCCCAACATATCGAGAACTACATTTTCGGCCCATATAATGCTTCAAATGGAGCCACACCTATACTTGCCTCGATAACTGCTTGTTGTAGGAGAATTCCACCAATGGTAAATACTTATCCTAACCGCCTCAAGTCTAGGACACAGTAGTCTTAATAAATCTTCAAGAGTTCGAATAGTCCTCTCCGATCATCCATCTGCTTGGGGATGGTATGCCAACTAAATCGCAAACTGCGCTCCATAGCTTTTTGCAAGCTAACCCAAAATCTTGAAGTGAATCTTCGGGTCACGATCCAAAACTATGGATACAGCATGCCATGCAACCTCACAATCTCATTCACGCATATACTAGCAAGACGCTCAAGGAATAAGTCTCCAGACGGCAAGAAATGAGCAGATTTGGTTAATCTATCAACAATAACCCAAATAAAGATTGATGCCTTGAGAAACCGTAGAAAGACCCGTAATCTAAATCCATGGTAATGTGTTCCCACTTCCATTTCTAATCTCAAGTGGTTGCAACGGACCCTTAGGGTACTAGATGTCCGCCTTTACACGCCGACAAGTTAAACACATCGAGATAAACTTTGCAATCTCTCTTCATATTGTTCCACCAAAATGTACGTCAAGATCACGATACATTTTAGTACTTCCAGATGGATTGCAAATGGTGTATCAGGTGCCTCCATCATAATCTTCAGACTTCAAATCGTAGTCGTTAGAACACAAAGTCTAGAGTGGACTCAAGTATTCCTTCTTCATCAATTCTCGCCCTAATAGCTCCTTCTTGTACTTTCTTCTTCATACGATCACCTCCGGCCTGCGGGCTCGAGCAACCTTAACTTTTTCTATTAAAGTCGGGTCTATGCGATATATATCTGACATCATCGCACTCTGCTCCTCGCATATGATCTTCTACTCAACGCGCCGCCTACCACGCTCGCTTTTCCAGATGGTATCAATAGGTGGTCGTAGTCTTCAATAGCTCGAGCCAACGTCACGCCGCATGTCGAGTTCTTTTTGAGTGAAGAAATATTTAAGGCTTTTTACGGTCCTAATATATCTCCACTTTCTCCCCATATGATAAGGCCTCCATATCTTTAGCGCGAAACGATCACGCCGCTAACTCTAGATCACGAGTAGGATAATTCCTCTCATACTCTTTAAGTTGTCGCGAGGCATAGGCTATGACTTTCCCACGCTGCATGAGAACACATCCTAACCCTTTGCCTCAAGCATCATCAGAGATAACAAATCCATCCGAACCAGATGGTATCATAGTAACAGTGCCAAATAAGTCTCCTCTAAGCTCGAAACTCTTCTCGCATTCTTCGCTTCCAAACGAATTTTGTATCCTTCCGAGTTAGTCAAGTTAATGGAGTAGCGATTCGAGAAAACCCTTCCACTTAATCTCCGATAATAACCAAATTAAGCCCAAAAAGCTACGTTTCAACACCGACTTCGCTGTTCTTCCAACTTCAGATTGCTTCAATCTTCACGGATCAACAGATACTCCATGTTTCGACACCATCGCGCTCCAAGGAATGCTACTTCCTCGCCCGTAACTCGCAGATTTCTTCAATTTGGCATATAGTTTGTTTTCACGGCCTTTCGAGTACCAAATTTCAAACGGTGCTCATGATCTTCACGACTTTTGAATATATAAGGATGTCATCAATAAAGACAACAACAAACCGATCCAAATATTCCTCAATACTTTGCTCATCATATCCATGAAAGTCAGCAGAGCATTAGTTAATCCGAAAGACACGACTAAGAATTCATAATGCCCATACCGAAGTTCTCAAGGCGCTTTTGAATATCCTCGCCTAATCTTCACCGATGATATCCGTAACGAAGATCGATTTTTGAAAAGAATTGTGCCCTCAGAATCGGGTCAAACAAGTCATCAATACGAGGTAGAGGATACCTATTCTCGATGGTGACATGGTTCAATTCCCCGATAGTCAATACAAAGTCGCATACTCCCGCTTTTCTTCTTTACAAATAAAACAGAGAGCACCAAGGAGATGTACTAGATTTAATGAAACCGATGTCCAACAATTCCTCAGAGTTGACCTTTAACTCCCGGTTCAATAGAGCCATTCGATATGGGGTTTTAGAAATGGGCTTTGTACCAGTTCAAGATCAATAAAGAATTCAACTTCACGCTCGGGGTAGACCGAAGTTCTTCGTGAAATACGCCAGAAAGTCAATAACAACAGAATATTATTCAAATTTGACGTGTCTTTATTCAAATCCATAACATGGGCTAAGAAAGCTTGACATCCGCTTTTTCAATAAACGAATAGCTTTTATGATTAGATATGATGTTGATTGATTTTAATGGTTTAGTTGTTTGAATTGCATAACAGTCAAGTTAGAATATGAAAACTAACAACCTTACGAAAACAATCAATTTTGTATGATGAGTAGTTAACCAATCAATCCCTAAAATCACATCAAAAGCAAGTATCTTTAAAGAGATAAGGTCAATGTAAGGTGATGGTGCCAACTTGAATCAAACAAGATTTATAAACAAAGGATGTGATGAAAGTTTCTCCTAACTGAGTTTCCACAGATAGGTCAAAGTCTAATTTCTCCTGAGTCAAGTTTAAACGCTGAGCACAAGGCAGAGAGATAAATGAATGGGTAGCACCCCCAGATCAAGTAAGGTATAAACTTCGCAAGAATTTATAAATACTTACCCGTGATCACCTCGCTTGGGTTCCTCGATTTTGACCAACCACAACAAACGCCTTCCAGAATCGCTGACTTTGACTTTTCCGGGATACTTTTTGAGTCACCGCCTCACATTAACTAGGTTTCGCTACAGCATAATCTCGAGCGATATGTCCTTCCTTTCCACAATTATAGCATACCTTGAATCGTCAGGGATAGCTTGACCGATATGTCCTCTTTCCACATTTATAGAAGATACGACCGGTGGTCGCTTCTCTCCCTTAGAACCGGCTTGTCGCACGGTGACCGCTGCCTTCACACGGTCATTGTTAAATCTCCTTTTAAAATCTCCTCCCGACTCGCTTTCTTCTATTTTCACGGCTACGATTACCACCGTAGTGGTTACCATTTTTGTCCGCTTCTTTTTTTTCTCCGCCGGTTATCATTATTCTGTGATCGCTATCTCCGTACGATCCTCGTCAGGGTCCTCAATGACCGCATCAAGTATCTCGCCTAAATAATTGAGCCCTCGCTTACAACATCCAATAAAGAGAAAATTTACGAGAAATGAGATATCGACGACGCCGGTTTCAAACCTCTAAGAAACATCCGCTATATACGCGCCTCATTCTCCACCAAATGAGGTGCAAACCGATAACTCGCAAACTTTGCCTCGCATCGAGACACCGCCATGTTGTTTTGTTCCAATGATGAACTCCACTTCCTTCATACGACGACTAACACTTTCGTGAAAGTATTTGTCATTAAATAGCTTCAAACGCCTCCCAAGACATGCCGAAAAGCGCGGATGGGTACGCCTTCACGCATTCCCACCAAGAATTCTCGCCGCCACTTTAACATAAGGTGGCGAATGGAACCTTCGTTCTCCTCCGCATCCCAAGACATCGAATATCTTGTAATTTGTTTCGACCCATGTTTCCGCCTTATGATCGGATCCGCTTTCCCTAAATTCGTGGTCCCAACTCTTTCGAATCGCTTCATCGTGGATAACCCGTGAATTGCTATCATTTCTCCTCAGATTTTGAACACGAAGTCTCCTCGTCTGATTTTGCATGAACCGCAAAAAGCTTCTAAACATCCCCTCGCTCATCATCTCGCTCAATGGTGTTGTTCACAGAGGAACATCACCACCGCTGACGCTTCCCTCGCTGGTGAGTACAAAGCGCTCCACTGGCCTCATTTCCATTGTTAATATTCTCACGACATTCTCAAATACCGCCATAAAACAAGGGTTAATTAAGGAAATCAATATATCACATAATATCCCTATATACCCACCAACTAACAAAATAAGCTTAGTAGACACACTAGCTAAGGATTTACTCGCCTCCCTCCTAGTTCTATTCCCCGATCTCCGCCAGAGATCATATCCCTAAGCTCGATACTAACCATGACGCCCCCAAAATAGGTATACATCACCCATTCCGAGTTGTCAATATACATGGTACGTAAAAACTACAACTACAACTTTATTATTACAACAAGAAACTGCGTGAGTTTAAATACAAATATTATCTTCTGCATAATATCTATACTCAAATAAATCCTCATCACATTTATTGATACATTATTTTACAAAAATGGTGAGGACTACTAAACAATCCTTTCTAAAACCTTCATTCCATACCTCGACTGCACTCGCTTATATTCTCGCCTCCCGAGAAAAAATGGAACAAAAGGAAAAGGGTGAGCTCAACTAGCCCAAGAAGAATAATATTATGACTAAGATAATATACAACAAATTATCGTTAGTCTTCAACAGGAAAAATCTAATGTAATACAATAACAACAAATTTTAAATCAATATTCGCAATGAAATAATAATTCATTAGAAGAGTTAAGAGAGAATGCAAACTACTATCTTCTACGTATGAATTTAAAAGTTCATCGCCTATCTTTTATCCCCCGTAACATCAATCAATATATATCTCGAATCAAATATTCATCTTTGCACTATGTGCCAAAGATATTCATCACTGGGTCATGCTTCATCTAAACACCTGCTCATCTTCGCACTACAATAGCCAAAGATATTCTTCAAATATATAAATCATTCATCTTTTTACTATAAAAATTTTTTTTAAAAATCGATATCTCAATAATATCATTAATTGACCGCTCATGAAGATCGAGGATAATATCATAGCTAATGAAAAATATTTTTTTTAATAAGAAAGATAAAAACTATCTTATATTCATTTTTTACTGAAAGGAAATTCTTTTATTTTCAAGGATTATGATTAATGTGACGCCCAAAATAGTATACACAACACCCATTCCGACACCAACCCATTCTCGAGTCGCCAAATACATGGTACGTAAACAACTACAACTTTATTATTACAACAAGAAACTCGTGAGTTTGAATACAAATATTATCTTCTAGATAATATCTATACTCAAATAAATCCTCATCACATTTATCGATACATTATTTTACAAAATGGTGAGGACTACTAAACAACTCTTCTAAAACCTTCATTCCATACCCCGACTAAGACTCGCTATATTCTCGCCTCCCCGAGAAGAAAAATGGAACAACAAGGAAAAGGGTGAGCTCAACTAGCCCAAGAAGAATATTACGACTAAGATAATATACAACAAATTATCGTTAGTCTTCAACAGGAAAAAATCTGATAATACAATAGACAACAAGTTTCAGATCAATATTCGCAGCTGAAAATAATAATTCATGTAAGAGTTAAGAGAGAATGAAATCTACTATAATCTATGAATTTAATAAATTCATCATCAATATTTTATCCCCGTAGAACATCAATCAATATACATCCGAATCAAATATTCATCTTTGCACTACAGCCAAAGATATTCATCACCAATCATGTTCATTTAAACACTGCTCATCTCTCGCACTAAAGTGCCAAAGATATTAATCAATCCACCATGTTCATCTCAACACTGCTCATCTTTGCACTACAGCCAAAGATATTCTTCAGAAATCATTCATTCTGCCAAAGATATTCTTACCATTCATCTTCGCACTGCCAAAGATATTCAATAATATCATCATTTAAGACCGAGGATGATGAAAAATATTTTTAAAGAAACGAATCCAAAGAAACAAAATGACAAGGATTAAGATTAAGGATTCAGATTTGGTTTTATCCACGCCCAAAAAATACCTCAAAAATAATCATAGTGGTGTAAAATTCAAGAATGATCAAAACATGGATACAATCAAAGCTAGTATCCGCATTAGATGTTTTGGACGAAAAGAAGAAATTTTATTTTTCTATGAATAAGACCAGATACGTGAATAAAGGTCAGATACGTGAATAAAGGCCGACACGTGAATAAGAATCTCCGACACCAAAAGATAGAAATTCCACAAAAACATCTTCACGCTTCATTAATAAAGACTCGTGAATAAGAATTAATAAGACTCGTGAATAAGAACTCGTGAATAAGAACTCATGAATAAGAATCATGAATAAGAATCGTGAATAAGAACTCGTGAATAAGAATCTCGCTTAATAAGAATCTAATAAGAACTCCTGAATAAGAACCCCGACATGAAAAAGTTCCAAATTTGATAAAACTTCAGATCAATATTTCAAAGATAATGATATCAAGAAATAATATCATTACAAAAAAAATAATATCCCTTACCTCGAAAGATCAAGACTTCTAAGGAAAGTATACCGTATAAAGCCGAAGGAACTTCAGATCAATATAGCAATACTCAAAGTATACTCAAAATACTCACAAGAATACGCCAAAATATCGAGAGAGAAAGAGAGAAAACTTCAGCTCGTGTGATTTTCAATTCTAACCCAAGACCCTATTTATAGAAAACGCTAGAACACCAAAGTTAAGCGTAAAATTTAATATAATATTAATATAATTATACAAATTTTCCTTAGCCCACCTTTTTGTCAAAACACCAGCCACACATGTTAATGATGTCCAAAAAATACAAAAACGTTTTTCTTAACAAAATAATTTAAACTCCCAAAAATCAATTATTTTGAATTTTCTAACTTCAATAATTCATAATAAATAGCCCTTTCATCAGAAAATTCGAATCTCAAGTGAGTTTTTATAGGAAATTCAATTCTCTACAACTTTGCAGAAGAAAGTTTTTCCAAATTCCAAACAAAAATTGACCGCTCACAAATTTGATTTTATTGTGCTATAATCAAATTTCTACCAATAATCATATCCACCAACACACAAAAACATGTGTTAAACATTTAATGCCACAAAATACTCTTTCCTCCTCATATACTCATATATCCCACATTCATTGTAAAATATCACCGCTAATATATTATTAAAATAATATATTTAAATGAATTATTTTATCGTAAAAGATAAAATATTAATTTTCAACAATTGTCATTTTAAAAATTTTCTCATCTATATCCACATAAAATAAATATTTTCCTCATCATATAAATCAATAATTAATTATTCACAAATAATATTACGTAATCACAATATCGACAACCAGTGCGCCCTGTGAAAGAGGGGGCTTTCCAATAAGAATTTCTTCTTATCAAGCGCCGCAATTAGTGACCAAACCTCTCCTGTATGTAACTTTCTAGACATCGCCAATAATGTTATCTAATAATATTATTCAGATAATATGAATTATCGCTTCGATAATGAAAGATACCGTAGAATGACAATTATCAAACAACAAAGAATATAAAATATCAACGCAAAGAATTATTAACTCAATAAAATAAAATATCGAATAAAGAATTATCAGAACCATTATCGAGTAAAAGGCCTTCACGTAAGAATCAATAATTGGTGCAATACCGCAAAGCATCGCTCAACAACGCCAGACATCAGTGTTTTAACCACCGGTATTCCAACAAGATAATCTGTAAATAACTACGCCAAGTATTTAAAAACAACTTATATTTGTCGCTTTCTTCATCCAATCGCTCACATGGGCCCACACATGGTCACTACCGTCAGCATTTAATATTCCCCGACAAAGATTTAATATTCCACGACCAAACTAATATTCCCCACAACAATGAATATTTTATAACCACTTGCTTATTTTGAAATATTTATGATTTAACCCTTAACTATCCACATTAATCAAATCAACCCTTACTATTTCAAAATAATAAATAAAGGAAATTCCTTTTATTTAAAAAATTTCTGGGTCTTACAACCTCCCTCCTTATGAAATTTCGCCCCTCGAATCGACGACGACGCACTCGTGTGTTTCAAAAGGTGAGGATACCTCGCTTTCATTTTCGCTTCCAATTCCTGTGTCATTTCCTCTATAGCATGATTCCTCCACAAAACTTTAACTTGTGGTATAACCTTTCATACAGTAGACATGCTCCTTCCTATCCAAAATCTTCGACAGTAACTCTCCTCATACGCTAAGTCTTCTATTATCTCGTCCCGGCTTCTAACTCAATAACGTGGTTCGGTCTTTCACATATTTACGGGCACGATATGTGAAACACATTATGAACACGAGACATACTTTGAGGTAACGCAAGTCTATAGGCTACATTTCCTACTCTGGCCAAGAATTTGAAATGGACCGATAAATCGTGGATCGAGCTTTCTCTTTCCCAAATCTTGAACTCCCTTCCATGGAGCAACTCGCAAACAATACATGATCCCCACACTAAATTCCACGCCCTTTCGATGAAGATCCGTGATAACTCTTTTGTCGATCTTGTGCCGCTTTGATACGCTTGTCAATCATTAGATCATTTCTTGTAATACGTATTAACTCCTAGTCCCAAATAATGTTGCTTCACCCACCTCATCCCAACATATCGAGAAACTACATTTTCATCCATATAATGCTTCAATGGAACCACGCCTATATTTGTTTAATAACTATTGTTGTATGAGAATTCCACCAATGGCAAGTACTTATCCCAACTTCCTTTGAAATCTAGGACACGTAGTTTTAATATATCTTCAAGAGTTCGAGTAGTCCTTTCCGATTGCCCATCCGCTTCGAGGATGGTATGCCAAACTCAATCGAAATTGCGCCCATAGCTTTCTAACCCCCAAATCATGAAGTGAATCTTCGGGTCACGATCCAAAACTATGGATACCGCATGCCATGCAATCTCACAATCTCATTTACGCATATACTAGAAAAGACGCTCAAGGAATAAGTCTCTCAGATCGATAAGAAATGAGCAGACTTGGTTAATCTATCAACAATAACCCAAATAAGATTGATGCCTTGAGAAACCGTAGGAGAAGATTAGAAATGAAATCCATGGTAATGTGTTCCCACTTCCATTTCAAAATCTCAAGTGGTTGCAATTTAACCCTTTAGGTACAAGATGCTCCGCCTTTACACGCTAAGTGTTAAACACATCGAGATAAACTTTGCAATCTCTCTCTCTTCATATTGCTCCACCAAAATGTATGTCAAGATCACAATACATTTTAGTACTCCCAGATGGATTGCAAATGGTGTATCAGTGCCTCCATCATAATCTTGTTCTTCAAATCGTAGTCGTTAGAACACAAAGTCTCAGAGTGGACTCAAGTATTCCTTCTTCATCAATTCTCGCCCTAATAGCTCCTTCAGACTTTCTTCTTCATACGACATCACCCTGCCTGCCTGCTCGAGTAACCTTAACTTTTTCTATTAAAGTTTTCATCTCCATCTCTATTATTTGACATCATCGCACTTAGCTCTCCCATATCGTGATATGATCTTCTACTCAACACGCCTACCACGCTCGCTTCCAGATGGCATGGTTAATATGTGCCGAAATGAGTCTCCTCTCGAGTTCTTCTTCAAAATCTTCCCACATTCCTCGCTTCCATACTTAAATTTTGTATCTTTTACGAGTCACCAAGTTAATCTAATAGCGATTCGAGAATATCCTTCAACTAATCTCCGATAATAACCAACTAAGCCTCAGAAGCTACGATTTCGACATCGACTTAGGTTGCTTCTCAATCGCGACTCATATCCCAATCTTGATAAGACGTCACAACGACACCTATCGCTTTACTATCGCATCTAATACGACGCCCCTACAGAGAGAGTCTCGCTTAGTGAATTCCACAAAGGAAGTCACAAGATAAAGGCTCAGTACCAAATTTATAGTTGAATTTTTAACTCCTCAAGTTCAATAGAGCCATTCGATATGAGATTTTAGAAACGAGTTTTGACCGTTCAAAGTCGATACAAAATTTAATATCGTGCTTTGGGAGTAAGCCAAGAAATTCTTCGTAAAATACGCCAGAAAAATCAATAACAACAGAATATTATTCAAATCGACGTGTCTTTATTCAAATCCATAACACGGACTAAGAAAATTCGACATCCGTAATAAACGAATGACTTCACGGCTTGATATGAAAATGTTTGACTACAATGGTTTGATTGCTTGAATTCAAAATAGGTCCATTCCATCCAACCCATTCTCGAGTCGCCAAATACATGGTACGTAAACAACTACAACTTTATTATCACAACAATAAAATCTGTGAGTTTAAATACAAATATTATCTTCTGATAATATTTATACTCAAATAAATCCTCATCACATTTATCGATACATTATTTTACAAAATGGTGAGGACTACTAAACAACTCTCTCTAACCTTCTTCATTCCATACCCCGACTAAGACTCGCTACATTCTCGCCTCCCGAGAAGAAAAAAAATGGAACAACAAGGAAAAGGGTGAGCTCAACTAGCCCAAGAAGAATGTTACGACTAAGATAATATACAACAAATTATCGTTAGTCTCCAACAGGAAAAAAATCTGATAGTATACAATAGACAACAAGTTTCGCATCAATATTCGCAATGAAATAATAATTCATGTAAGAGTTACGTAGAGAATGAAATCTACTATAATCTATGAATTTAATAAATTCCCATCATCAATATTTTATCCCCGTAACATCAATCAATATTCATCTCAAATCAAATATTCATCTTTGCACTACAGCCAAAGATATTCATCAATCTATTATGTGTTCATCTCAACACTGCTCATCTTTGCACTAAAGGCCAAAGATATTCATCACCATTATGTTCATTTAAACACTGCTCATTCATCTTTGATACTCACACCAAATGTTCAAAGATATTCATCACCAAAGATATTCATCAATGATTTAAACACCGCTCATCTTTGCACTACAAAGCCAAAGATATTCTTCAGAATCATTCATCTTCAGACTACAAAAGCAAGATATTCAATAATATCATCATTTAAGACCGAGGATGATGAAAATATATTTTTAAAGAACGAATCCAAAGGAAACAAAATGACAAGGATTAAGGATTAAGGATTCGTATTTTTTTATCCATGTCCAAAAATACCTCAAAAATAATCATAAGTGGTGTAAAATTCAAGAATGATCAAAACACGGATACAATCAAAGCTAGTATCCGTATTAGATATTTTAGACGAAAAAGAAAAATTTTCATTTTTCTATGAATAAAGGCCAGATTCGTGAATAAAGGTCAGATACGTGAATAAAGGCCGATACGTGAATAAGAATCTACACCAAAAGATAGAAATTCCACAAAAAAACATCTTCACGCTTCATTTAATAGTACTCGTGAATAAGAATCGTGAATAAGAACTCATGAATAAGAACTCGTGAATAAGAACTCATGAATAAGAACTCATGAATAACCCGACATGAAAAAAAAGTTCCAAATTTGATAAAAAGTACCAACCAATATTTCAAAGATAATGATATCAAGAATTAATATCATTTGAGAAGAAAATAACATCCCTTACCTCAAAGAATCAAGATTTCTAAGGAAAGGCTCAAGTGATGTCGAATGAAACTTGTAGATCAATAAAGAACTCTCAAAGTATCTAAATACTCACAAAATACGCCAATAATATAGAGAGAGAGAGAGAGAAAACTTGTTTCGTGTGTGATTTTCAATTCTAACTTAAATTTCTATTTATAGAAAACGTTAGCCCACCAAGGCATTTCGACCAAGCACCGATGGCTTTTACTCGCTACTATTGCCACCCACCACATTTGAAATAAAATTCAGCACATTTTTCACCAACCACAAGTGGGGCCCACTCAATTCTAGAATTTTCCACCAAAATCAATTATAAACCTAATTTCCTAATCCGACACCTCTTAAAATTCACAACAAATCATTCGTGATTTTTAATTCGCTCAAAATTTGTGGACATATACTCAACTTATGTATGTATAACATACCCAAAAATTACCACAATCCAACTATTTGATTAAAAATTATAACCCCAAGAATATATCTCTCAAAACCCCGATTTGATTTTTAATACCTCCAATCCGATAAAATACCGATAAAACACCTCAACATTAATTCCTTCATTAATAACCACATAAATAAATCCATCATTTATATTCATATAAAATAAATATTTCTTATCATATGAATCAATAATTAATTATTCACAAATAATATTACGTAATCACATTTATGACAACCAGCCGCTCCTCAGAGAGAGGGGCTTCCAATAAGGATCTCTCTCATCGCGCCGCAATTAGTGACCAAACCTCTCCTTAGATGTAACTTTCTAGACATCGCCAATAATGTTATCTAATAATATTATTCAAATAATATGAATTATCGATCCGATAATGGGAAATATCAAAAGGACAATTATCAAAACAATAATAATAATAAAATATCAACGCAAAGAATTATCAATCAATAAAATAAAATATCGAATAAGAATTACCGTGGAAAATTATCGAGTAAAGGCCTTCTTACGTAAGGATCAATAATTCAACAATACTCGCAATAATACCGCAGCTACATCGCAACCACGCCAGACATCAGATTTTAACCACCGGGTATTCCAATAATTTAATCTGAATAACTACGCCGCTATTTTTAACCAACCAAACTTTGTCGCTTTCCTCATCCAATCGCTCACATGGGGCCCACACACGGTCAACTGCCACGCATTTAATATTCCCCGACAAAGATTTAATATTCCACCACCAAACTAATATTCCCTACGACAAAGATTTAATATTCCACCACCAAACGAATATTCCCCGACAAAATGAATATTTTATAACCACTCATTATTTTGAAATATTTATGATTTTAACCCTTAACTATCCACATTAATCAAATCAACCCTTACTATTTCAAAATAATAAATAAAGGAAATTCCTTTTATTTAAAAAATTTTCGGTCTTACAACCTCCCTCCTTATGAAATTTCGCCCTCGAAATCGACGACGCACTCGGTGTTTCAAAAGGTAAAGATACCTCGCTTTCATTTTCGCTTCCAACTCCCGTGTCATTTCCTCAATAAAGATGGTTTCTCCACAAAACTTTAACTTATGGTATAACCCCAGACATAGGTCATGTTCTTTCCTCTACAAAATCTTGACAGTACCTCCTCATACGTTAAGTCTTCTACTATCTCGTCCTGGGTTCTAACTCAATGACGTGTTTTCGGTCAGTCCACATATTTACGTAACATCGACACGTGAAAAACGCGCATAACACGCCATATACTTGGTGGTAAAACGAGTCTATAGCCCACGCCCTATTCGATCGAGAATTTCAAATGGATTAATAAATCAAGGTTCGAGCTTTCCTCACCTCACCGATTCTCGCTTTTAAAATAACAACTTCGCACCTCCTTCTTCAAATTCATCACCCCAAAGTAGTAGCTTCGAATAAATTTTAACTTTATCGATTAAAGTCGATTATACTCAGATATCATCACGCATCAGATAATCATCACGCGGGTACCTAGAGTTTTCATCTCCATCTCTATTATTTGTATATTATACTTAAATGAGTCTTTGACAATATCGTACTCAGATTTGATAATACGATCTTCTACTCAACACGCCACCTACCACGCTCGCTTTTCCAGATGGCATGGTCGTAATACGTATCAAATGAGTCTCCTCTCGAGTTCTTCAAGCTCTTCCCACATTCCTCGCTTCCATTCAATTTTGTATCTCTACGAAGTCACCACGTTAAATGGAATAGCGATTCGAGAATATCCTTCAACGAATCTCCGATAATAACCAACTAAGCCTAGAAAGCTACGATTTCGACATCGACTTAGGTTGTTCTCAATCGCGACTCATATCCCAATCTTGATAAAGACGTCACAATGACACCTATCGCTTTACTATCGCATCTAATACGACGCCCCTACAGAGAGTCCGCTTAGTGAATTCCACAAAGGAAGTCACAAGATAAAGGCTCATGTACCAAATTTATATAGTTGAATTTTTAACTCCTCAAGTTCAATAGAGCCATTCGATATGAGATTTTAGAAATGAGTTTTGTACCGTTCAAAGTCGATACAAAATTTAATATCACTGGGAGTAAGCCAAGAAATTCTTCAGAAATACGCCAAAAAAATCAATAACAACAAGAATATTATTCAAATCGACGTGTCTTTTATTCAAATCCATAACACGGACTAAGAAAACTCGACATCCGTAATAAACGAACGACTTCATGGCTTGATATGAAAATGTTTGATTACAATGGTTTGATCGCTGAATTCAATAACAAAGTTGCTTAGAATATGAAAACTAACAACCTTACAAAAGCAATCAATTTTGGTACGATGAGTAGTTAACCTTAAAATCACATCAAAAGCAAATATCTCTATAGAAATAAGGTTAATGTGTAATGTGATAAAGCCCAACTCAATCAAACAAGATTTTTAAACAACTGATGTAATGAAAGTTTCTCCCAACTGAGTCTCCATAAATAGTCAAAGTCTAATTTCTCCGTAGTCAAGTTCAAACGCTGAGCGCAAGCAAGAGAGAGATAAAAGAATGGGTAGAACCCAGATTCAGTAAGGTATAAACTTCGCAAGAATTTATAATTAACTAACCTGCTAACTTCGTCGTTCCTCCTCGATTTTGACCGGCCACGACAAACGCCTTCCGTGAATCGCTGACTTTGACTTTTCTCGACATCCTTTCGAGTCACCATTCCTCACCGACTCTAGTTTCGATATCGCATAACTTTGAGCGATATGTCCTTCTTTTCCACAATTATAGCATACCTTAAACTGCTAGGCGCTTCAATGATATGTCCTCTTCCCAAGATTTGTAACATACGACCGATGGTCTTTCTCCTCCTTGGAACCAGCTTGCATCGGCGCCGACGCCTTCACATGGTCGCTGTTGAATCTCCTTTTTAAAATCTCCTCCCAACTCGCTTTTTCTATTTTCACGGCCACGATTACCACCAGTAGTGGTTACCGCTTTTGTCCGTATTCTTCTTTCCCACCGGTTATCGCTATTCGATGACCGCTATCTTTGGTATGATCCTCGTTATGGTCCCTGCTTGAACGTATCAAGTATCTCGCCTAACAACCGAGCCCTCGCTTACAACATCCGGTCAGAGAGAAAATTTATGAGAAATGAGATACCGACGACGCCGTTTTCAAACCTCTCGTAAACATCCGCCATACGCGCTCTCATTCTCCACCAAATGAGGTGCAAACTCGATAACTCCGCAAACTTCGCCAGATCGGGACACCGCCATGTTATTCTCGCCCAATCTAATAAACTCCACTTCCTTCATACGACGTAATACTTTCGTGGAAGTACTTGTCATCGAACTGCTTCAAACGCTCTCCCACGATATGCCGAAAAAAAATGAATGGGTACGCTTACGATTCCCACCAAAGAATCACCGCCACTTTAACATAAAAAGTAGCGAATGGAACTTTCGTTCTTCATCCCAAGACATCGAATATCTTGCAATTTGTTTGACCCATGTTTCCGCCATGATCGGATCCGCTTTCCTGCACTCGTGGTCCCAACTTTTCAACTGCTCATCAGACCACCCGTGAATCGCTATCATCTCCTCCTCAGATTTTGAACACGAAGTCTCCTCGTCTGATTTTGCATGAACCGCAAAAAAAGCTTCTAAACATCCCCTCGCTCATCATCTCGCCAAGCAGGTGTTATTATTCACAGAGGTACATTGCCACTGCACACGCTCTCCTCGCTGTTAAGTACAGCATCTCCACTGGCCTCATTTACACCACTATTAATATTCTCAATGACATTCTCAAATACCGCTATAAAACAAGGGTTAATTAAGGAAATCAATCACATAATATCCCTATATACCCGACTCAACTAACAAATAAGCTTAGTAGACACACTAGCAAAAGGATTTACTCGCCTCCTCCTCCTAGTTCTATTCCCCGATCTCCGCCAGAGATCATATCCCTAAGCTCGATATTAACCGCGACGACGACGCCCCCCCCAAAATAGGTCCATTCCATCCAACCCATTCTCGAGTCGCCAAATACATGGTACGTAAACAACTACAACTTTATTATCACAACAATAAAAACTGTGAGTTTAAATACAAATATTATCTTCTCTGTATAATATTTATACTCAAATAAATCCTCATCACATTTATCGATACATTATTTTACAATAATGGTGAGGACTACTAAACAACTCTCTCTAAACCTTCATTCCATACCCCCGACTAAGACTTTCGCTACATTCTCGCCTCCCGAGAAGAAAAATGGAACAACAAGGAAAAGGGTGAGCTCAACTAGCCCAAGAAGAATGTTACGACTAAGATAATATACAACAAATTATCGTTAGTCTCCAACAGGAAAAATCTGATAGAATACAATAGACAACAAGTTTCGATCAATATTCGCAATGGAAATAATAATTCATGTAAGAGTTACGTAGAGAATGAAATCTACTATAATCTATGAATTTAATAAATTCATCATCAATATTTTATCCTCAGAACATCAATCAATATTCATCTCAAATCAAATATTCATCTTTGCACTACAGCCAAAGATATTCATCAATCTATTATGTTCATCTCAACACTGCTCATCTTTGCACTAAAGGCCAAAGATATTCATCAATCCCATGTTCATTTAACACTGCTCATCTTTGCACTAAAGGCCAAAGATATTCATCACCAATGTTCATTTAAACACCGCATTCATTTAAACACTATTCTCATCTTTGCATCTTCGCACACAAAGCCAAAGATATTCTTCAGAAATCATTCATCTTCGCACTACAAAAAGCAAAGATATTCAATAATATCATCATTTAAGACCGAGGATGATGAAAATATTTTTAAAGAAACGAATCCAAAGGAAACAAAATGACAAGGATTAAGGATTAAGGATTCAGATTTTGTTTTATCCATGTCCAAAAATACCTCAAAAATAATCATAAGTGGTGTAAAATTCAAGAATGATCAAAACACGGATACAATCAAAGCTAGTATCCGTAATAGATATTTTAGACTTAAAAGAAAAATTTTCATTTTTCTATGAATAAAGGCCAGATTCGTGAATAAAGGTCAGATACGTGAATAAAGGCCGACACGTGAATAAGAATCTCGACACCAAAAGATAGAAATTCCACAAAAAAACATCTTCACGCTTCATTAATAGACTCGTGAATAAGAATCGTGAATAAGAACTCATGAATAAGAACTCGTGAATAAGAACTCATGAATAAGAATCATGAATAGTAACCCCGATATGAAAAAGTTCCAAATTTGATAAAAAGTACCAACCAATATTTCAAAGATAATGATATCAAGAATTAATATCATTCGAGAAGAAAAAATAACATCCCTTACCTCAAAGAATCAAGATTTCTAAGGAAAGGCTCAAGTGATGTCGAATGAAACTTGTACCAATAAAGAACTCTCAAAGTATCTAAATACTCACAAAATACGCCAATAATATAGAGAGAAAGAGAGAAAACTTTGTTTCGTGTGATTTTCAATTCTAACTTAAATTTCTATTTATTTATAGAAAATGTTAGCCCACCAAGCAGCATTTCGACCACCACCGATGGCTTTTACCTCGCTACTATTGCCACCCACCACATTTGAAATAAAATTCAGCACATTTTTCACCAACCACAAGTGGGGCCCACTCAATTCTAGAATTTTCCACCAAAATCAATTATAAACCTAATTTCCGAATCCGACACCTCTTAAAATTCACAACAAATCATTCGCAGATTTTTAATCTGCTCAAAATTTGTGGACATATACTCAACTTATGTATGTATAACATACCCAAAAATTACCACAATCCAACTATTTGATTAAAAATTATAACCCCGCAATATATCTCAAAACCCCGATTTGATTTTTAATACCTCCAATCCGATAAAATACCGATAAAACACCTCAACATTAATTCCTTCATTAATAACCACATAAATAAATCCATCATTTATATTCATATAAAATAAATATTTCTTTATCATATGAATCAATAATTAATTATTCACAAATAATATTACGTAATCACATTTACGACAACCAAAGCGCTCCTCAGAAAGAGGGGGCTTTCCAATAAGGATCTCTCCTCATCGGGCGCCAATAATTAGTGACCAAACCTCTCCTTAGATGTAACTTTCTAGACATCGCCAATAATGTTATCTAATAATATTATTCAAATAATATGAATTATCGATCCGATAATGGGAAATATCATGCAAAGGACAATTATTAAAACAACAATAATATAAAATATCAACGCAAAGAATTATCAATCAATAAAATAAAATATCGAATAAGAATTACCGTGAAAATTATCGAGTAGGCCTTCTTACGTAAGGATCAATAATTCAACAATACTCAGTAATACCGCAAGCATCGCAAAACCACGCCAGACATCATCAGATTTTAACCACCGGCATTCCAACAAATTTAATTCAGAATAACTACGCCACGCCATTTTATAACCAACTTATATTTGTCGCTTTCCTCATCCAATCGCTCACATGGGCCACATTATGGTCACTGGCCATTGCATTTAATATTCCCGACAAGATTAAATATTCCACGACCAAACGAAATATTCCCCGACAAGATTTAATATTCCACCACCAAACGAATATTCCCCGACAAAAATGAATATTTTATAACCACTTGCTTATTTTGAAATATTTATGATTTAACCCTTAACTATCCACATTAATCAAATCAACCCTTACTATTTCAAAATAATAAATAAAGGAAATTCCTTTTATTTAAAAAATTTCGGTCTTGGTACGCTTCACGTATTCCCACCAAGAATCGCCGCGCCACTTAACATAAAGGTGGCGAATGGAACTTTCGTTTCTCCGCGCATCCCAAGACATCGAATATCTTGGTAATTTGTTTGACCCACGCCTCGCCTTTAATCGGATCCGCTTCCCTGCACTCGTGGTCCCAACTTTTCAACCGCATTGCCGTGACCACCCGTGAATTGCTATCATTTCTCCTCAGATTTTGAACACGAAGTCTCCTCGTCTCGATTTTTGCATGAACCGCAAAAAGCTTCTAAACATCCCTCGCTCATCATCTCGCAAAGGGTGTTGTTCACAGGAGGAACATTGCCACCGTGTGACGCTCTCCTCGCTGGTGAAGACAGCATCTCCACGGCCTCATTTACTCCATCGTTAATATTCTCAATCACATTCTCAAATACCGCCATAAAATAAGGGTTAATTAAGGAAATCAATATATCACATAATATCCCTATATATACTCGACTAACTAACAAATAAGCTTAGTAGACACACTAAATAAGGATTTACTCGCCTCCTCCTAGTTCTATTCCCCATCTCCGCCAGAGATCATATCCCTAAGCTCGATATTAACCGCGACGCCCCCAAAATAGGTATACACAACACCCATTCTCGAAGTCGCCAAATACATGGTACGTAAACAACTACAACTTTATTATTACAACAAGAAACTGTGAGTTTGAATACAAATATTATCTTCTAGATAATATCTATACTCAAATAAATCCTCATCATATTTATTGATACATCATTTTGCAAAAATGGTGAGGACTACTAAACAATCTTTTCTAAAACCTTCATTCCATACCCCGACTCGTACTCGCTATATTCTCGCCTCCCGAGAAGAAAAATGGAACAACAAGGAAAAGGGTGAGCTCAACTAGCCCAAGAAAGAATATTACGACTAAGATAATATACAACAAATTATCGTTAGTCTTCAACAGGAAAAATCTATAGTAATACAATAGACAACAAGTTTCGTGATCAATATTCGCAATGGAAATAATAATTCATAAGAGTTACGTAGAGAATGAAATCTACTATAATCTATGAATTTAATTAAACCATCATCAATATTTTATCCCCGTAACATCAATCAATATACATCCGAATCAAATATTCATCTTCGCACTACAGTGCCAAAGATATTCATCACCGGGTCATGTTCATTTAAACACTGCTCATCTCTCGCACTACAGCCAAAGATATTAATCAATCTCCAATTCATCTCAACACTGCTCATCTTTGCACTACAGCCAAAGATATTCTTCAGAAATCATTCATCTTTGCACTACAGCCAAAGATATTCTTAAGAAATCATTCATCTTTTTCACTACATGTGCCAAAGATATTCCATAATATCATCATTTAAGACCGAGGATGATGAAAAATATTTTTAAAGAAACGAATCCAAAGGAAACAAAATGACAAGGATTAAGGATTAAGGATTCGTATTTGGTTTTATCCACGCCCAAAAATACCTCAAAAATAATCATAGTGGTGTAAAATTCAAGAATGATCAAAACACGGATACAATCAAAGTTAGTATCCGTAATAGATGTTTTGGACAAAAGAAGAAATTTTATTTTTCTATGAATAAGTACCAGATACGTGAATAAAGGTCAGATACGTGAATAAAGGCCGATACGTGAATAAGAATCTACACCAAAAGATAGAAATTCCACAAAAACATCTTCACGCTTCATTAATAAGACTCGTGAATAAGAACTCGTGAATAGTAACTCATGAATAAGAACTCGTGAATAAGAACTCATGAATAAGAACTCTCATGAATAAGAATCTCGTGAATAAGAACTCATGAATAAGAACTCATGAATAAGAATCGTGAATAAGAACTCATGAATAAGAACTCATTAATAAGAACCCGACATGAAAAAGTTCCAAATTTGATAAAAACTTCAGATCAACATTTCAAAGATAATGATATTGAAGAAATAATATCATTACAAAAAAATAATATCCCTTACCTCGAAAGATCAAGACTTCTAAATTTAAAATACCGTGTATAAAGGTCAAGGAAACTTCAGACCGCCTAGCAATACTCAAAGTATACTCAAAATACTCACAAGAATACGCCAAAATATCGAGAGAAAATAGAGAAAACTTCAGCTTCGTGTGATTTTCAATTCTAACCCAAGACCCTATTTATAGAAAAATGCTAGAACACCAAAGCAGTAAAATTTAATATAATATTAATATAATTATACAAATTTTCCTTAGCCCACCTTTTGGTCAAAACACCAGCCACACATGTTAATGATGTCCAAAAAATACAAAAACGTTTTTCTTAACAAAATAATTTAAAACTCCCAAAAATCAATTATTTTGAGCTTTCTAACTTCAATAATTCATAATAAATAGCCCTTTCATCAGAAAATTCGAATCTCATGAGTTTTTATAGGAAATTCAATTCTCTACAACTTTGCAGAAGAAAGTTTTTCCAAATTCCAAACAAAATTGACCGAAATCCACAAACCAAGCGATTTTACAAGCTATAATCAAATTTCTACCAATAATCAGGTCCACCAACACACAAAAAACATGTGTTAAACATTTAATGCCACAAAAATACTCTTCCTCCTCATATACTCATATATCCCACATTCATTGTAAAAATATCACCGCTAATATATTATTAAAATAATATATTTAAATGAATTATTTTATCGTAAAAAGATAAAATATTAATTTTCAACAATTGTCATTTTAAAATTTTCTCCATCTATATCCACATAAAATAAATATTTTCCTCATCATATAAATCAATAATTAATTATTCACAAATAATATTACGTAATCACAATATCGACAACCGTGCAGCTCCTCAGAAAGGGGCTTTCCAATAAGAATTTCTTCATCTACGCAAGCAATTAATTAGATGACCAAACCTCTCCTTAGATGTAACTTTCTAGACATCGCCAATAATGTTATCTAATAATATTATTCAGATAATATGAATTATTGCTTCGATAATGAAAGATACCGTAATGACAATTATCAAACAACAAAGAATATAAAATATCAACGCAAAGAATTATTAACTCAATAAAATATCGAATAAAGAATTATCGTAACCATTATCGAGTAAAGGCTTCACGTAAGAATCAATAATTGGTGCAATACCGTGTGCCATCGCTCAACAACGCCAGATTAGTGTGTGTTTTAACCACCGGGTATTCCAACAAAGATAATCTGCAATAACTACGCCAAGTATTTAAAAACAACTTATATTTGTCGCTTTCTTCATCCAATCGCTTTCACATGGGGCCCACACATCAAAGCTACCATTCGCATTTAATATTCCCCGACAAAGATTTAATATTCCACGACCAAACTAATATTCCCCGACAACAATGAATATTTTATAACCACTTGCTTATTTTGAAATATTTATGATTTAACCCTTAACTATCCACATTAATCAAATCAACCCTTACTATTTCAAAATAAAGGAAATTCCTTTTATTTAAAAATTTCGGGTCTTACAATTAAGGATTCGTACTTTGTTTTATCCATGTTCAAAAATACCTCAAAAATAATCATAAGGGTGTAAAATTCAAGAATGATCAAAACACGGGATACAATCAAAGCTAGTATCCGTATAGATATTTTGGACGAAAAAGAAGAAATTTTATTTTTCGATGAATAAAGGTCAGATATCGTGAATAAAGTCTTAGATCGCGTGAATAAGAATCTCAACACCAAAAGATAGAAATTCCACAAAAAACATCTTCACGCTTACATGAATAGTACTCGTGAATAAGAACTCGTGAATAAGAACTCATAAATAAGAACTCATGAATAAGAACTCATGAATAGTAACCCCGATATGAAAAAGTTCCAAATTTGATAAAAGTTTCAACCAATATTTCAAAGATAATAATATCGATTTAAATAATATCATTCGAGAAGAAAATAACATCCCTTACCTCGAAAGATTAAGATTTAAATTTAATACCGCAGTATAAGTCTTTGAAGGGAACTTGCACCGCTTAACAATACTCAAAGTATACTCAAAATACTCACAAGAATACGCTCGATAATATAGAGAGAAAACTTCAGCTAAAAGTGATTTTCAATTCTAACCCAAGACCCTATTTTATAGGAAAATGCTTAGAACACCAAAGTAGAAAATTTATTAAAATATTAATATATATATAAAATCTTCACGCACACCTTTGAATCTAAATTTCAGCAATTGAACACATGCCTCACACATGCAAAAAACGTTTTTGTAAAAAAATATTTAAAACTTCAAAATTAATTATTTTGGAGCTTCGTAACTTCAATAATTCATAATAAATAGCCCTTTATCAAAAAAATTCAATCTCATGAGTTTTTATAGGAAATTCAATTCTCTACAACTTTACGTAAGAAAGGTTTTCCAAATTCCAAGTAGAAATTGACCAAATCCACAAACTATCGATTTTACGTGCTATAATCAAATTTCACCAATAAATGGGGTCCACCGACATGTTTAACATGTTTTAAATATTTATTGCAACAAAAATACTCTTCCTCCTCAGATACTCATATATCCCACATTCGTTGTAAAATATCACCATTATTATATTATTAAAATATAATAATATATTTAAATGAATTATTTTATCGTAAAGAGATAAAATTTCAATTTTCAACAATTGTCACATTAAAATTTTTCTCCATCTATATCCACATAAAATCAATATTTTTGTCATCATATGAATCAATAATTAATTATTCACAAATAATATTACGTAATCACAATATCGACAACCTGTGCGCCTTCCTGTGAAAGAGGGCTTTCCAATAAGAATTTCTTCTTCATCATGCGCGCAATTAGGTGACCAAACCTCTCCTTAGATGTAACTTTCTAGACATTGCCAATAATGTTATCTAATAATATTATTCGATAATATGAATTATTGCTTCGATAATGAAAAATACCGCAGAATGACAATTATCAAACAACAACAATATAAAATATCATCAACGCAACAATTATTAACTCAATAAAATAATCGAATAAGAATTATCGTAACCATTATTGAGTAGTGCCTTCAATAATTGGTGCAATACCGCAGGTGCCATCGTGCAACAACGCGTAGACATCGTGTTTTTAACCAATTTGTATTCCAATAAGGTTAATTCGTGAATAACTACGCTATTTTTAAACAACTTATATTTGTCATTTTCTTCATCCAATCGCTTTCCGTTATGGGGCCCATACATGGTCAAGCTACTGGTCGCACAAATATTCCCCGACAGATTTAATATTCCACGACCAAACGAATATTCCCCACAACAATGAATATTTTATAACCACTTGCTTATTTTGAAATATTTATGTATTTAACCCCTAACTATCCATATTAATCAAATCAACCCTTACTATTTCAAAATAATAAATAGAGAAAATTAAATTTCATTAATAATAAGTTGGGGTCTTACAACCTAATTTAGCAAAAGAGTCCAAAGTTGCAAAATTACAAAAACGCTAACGCCTTTAAACTTTAAGGGGCTGTTTTGCCACTAAATTTATGTGAAAAATTCTGGCCTTTTGGGACATGAAAATATATGTTATAAAGTACCTCCTCATCCAAAAAATGAGCTCATTCTCGACTTAAAATGAACAAGTTATGACCATTTCAATATTTAGGTTTTTTGACGACAAATGCTATAACCGGAGTTCTATAACTCCGATGACCAATGAAATTTAAATTAATAGGCTCACATTAACATGTGTAAGGTCCTAATTTCTTAGATTTGGGAATTTTGGAGTTAAACTTGAGGTAGCTAATTTCTTAAGGAATTAATTAGAAATTGATTTTTGAAAAATAGTAAATGAATTTTAAAAATTCCAGAAAAAAATATTTTCATCATGGGACTATATTATGCTAAATTCCAGAAAAAAGAAATATTTTGGGACTCGATTTGGTATTTTTCATGAAAATAGTTTATATTACTGAACATATGAGTTAAATATGTTATGTGAAACCCAAAATAGGTCCATTCCATCCAACCCATTCTATATTGAGTCGCCAAATACATGGTACGTAAATAACTACAACTTTATTATTACAACATATAAACCATGATCTTTCGTTTAAATACATTTCATCTATATTGCCATCTGCATACAATATCCACACGCAAATAAATCCCCATCATAATTATATGATACATTATTTTACAAAAATGGTGAGGACTACTAAACAACTCTCTCTAACCCTTCATTCCATACCCCGACTAAGTACTCGCTACATTCTCGCCTCCCGAGAAGAAAAAAATGGAACAAAAGGAAAAGGGTGAGCTCAACTAGCCCAAGAAAAGAATATTATGACTAAGATAATATACAACAAATTATCGTTAGTCTCCAACAGGAAAAATCTAATAAAATACAATAGACAACCGCTTTTAAATCAATAATCGCAATGAAAAATAACAATTCATTAGAAGAGTTAAGTAGAGAATGCAAACTACTATCTTCTATATATGAATTTAAAAGTTCATCGTCGATATTTTATCCTCGTAACATCAATCAATATATATCCGAATCAAATATTCATCTTTGCACTACAGCCAAAGATATTCATCACCAATCATGTTCATCTCAACACTGCTCATCTTTGCACTACTACGAGCCAAAGATATTCATCACCATCATGTTCATCTCAACACTGCTCATCTTTGCACTACGGGCCAAAGATATTCATCAAGAAATCATTCATCTTTGCACTACAAAGCCAAAGATATTCAATAATATCATCATTTAGATCGAGGATGATGAAAATATTTCAAAGAAAACGAATCCAAAGGAAACAAAAGAACAAGTATTATGGATTCGTATTTTAAACAATCCGAGTTCAAAAATACTTCATAAATAATCATATCAAGTAAAATTCAAGAATGATCAAAACACGGATACAATCAAAGCTAGTATCCATAATAGATATTTTGACGAAAAGAAGAAATTTCATTTTTCTATGAATAAAGGCCGATTCGTGAATAAAGGTCAGATACGTGAATAAAGTGTCAGATACGTGAATAGTAACTCTACACCAAAAGATAGAAATTTCACAAAAAAAACATCTTCACGCTTCATTAATAGTACTGTGAATAAGAATCTCGTGAATAAGAACTCGTGAATAAGAATCGTGAATAAGAACTCATGAATAAGAACTCATGAATAGTAACCCCGACATGAAAAAGTTCCAAATTTGATAAAAAGTTCCAACCAATATTTCAAAGATAATGATATTGAAGAAATAATATCATTCGAGAAGAAAATAACATCCCTTACCTCGAAAGACAAGATTTCTAGTCAAAACACCTGATATAAAGCATGACTTGAACTCAAGATCGTATAAAGCAATACTCAAAGTATACTCAAAATACTCACAAGAATACGCCGATAATATAGAGAGAGAAAACTTCAGCTTCGTGTGATTTTCAATTCTAACCTAAGACCCTATTTATAGAAATCGCTAGTAACACCAAAGCGTAAAATTGAATATAATAATATTATATATAAACAAAATTCATACGCCCACATCTTGAATCTGAATTCAGCCACCATGCACATGTTAAATATGCCCACAACATATAAAAAAAACGTTTTTATTAATAAAAATAAATAAAACTTCCAAAAATCAATTATTTCTAATTTCGTAACTTCAATAATTCATAATAAATAGCCATTTTATCAGAAAATTTGAATCTCGCGACTTTTTATAGGAAATTCAATTTCTACAACTTTGCGTAAGAAAGTTTTTCCAAATTCCAAATGTAAATTAACCAAAATCCACAAACCAAGCGATTTTACAAGCTATAATCAAATTTCAACCAATAAATGGGGTCCACCAACACACAAAATATGTGTTAAACATTTAATGCCACAAAAATACTCTTCCTCCTCATATACTCATATATCCCACATTCATTATAAAATATCACCGCTAATATATTATTAAAATAATATATTTAAATGAATTATTTTATCGTAAAAAGATAAAATATTAATTTTCAACAATTGTCATTTTAAAAATTTTCTCCATCTATATCCACATAAAATCAATATTTTCCTCATCATATAAATCAATAATTAATTATTCACAAATAATATTACAGTAATCACATTATCGACAACCAGTGCCGCTCCTGTGAGAGAGGGGCTTTCCAATAAGAATTTCTCCTTATCATGCCGCAATTAGTGTGACCAAACCTCTCTTAGATGTAACTTTCTAGACATTGCCAATAATGTTATCTAATAATATTATTCAGATAATATGAATTATTGCTTCGATAATAAAAAATACCGTAAATGACAATTATCAAAACAACAAAGAATATAAAATATCAACGCAAAGAATTATTGAATCAATAAAATAAAATATCGAATAAGAATTATCAGTAATAATTATCGAGTAAAGGCCTTCACGTAAGAATCAATAATTGGTGCAATACCGCAAAGCTACTGCTCAACAACGCCAGATTAGTGTGTTTTAACCACCGGTATTCCAACAAGATAATCTGTAATAACTACGCCAAGTATTTATAAACAACTTATATTTGTCGCTTTCTTCATCCAATCGCTTTCATTATGGGGCCCATAAAAGATCAAGCTACATCAGATTTAATATTCCCCGACAAAGATTTAATATTCCACGACCAAACGAATATTCCCGACAATAATGAATATTTTATAACCACTGCTTATTCAAATATTTATGATTTTTACCCATAACTATCCACATTAATCAAATCAACCCTTACTATTTCAAAATAATAAATAGAGGAAAATAAATTTCATTTATTAATAATTTGGGGTCTTACAACCTCCCTCCTTATGAAATTTCGTCCTCGAAATCGACGACGCACTGTGTTTCAAAAGATGAGAATACCTCGCTTTCATTTCGCTTCCAACTCCCGTGTCATTTCCTCAATAGCATGGTTTCTCCACAAAACTTTAACTTGTGGTATAACCTCAGACATAGGACATGTTCTTTCCTATCCAAGATCTTGACAGTACCTCCTCAGACGTTAAGTCTTCACTATCTCGTCCGGCTTCTAACTCAATGACGTGGTTCGAGTCGTCCACATATTTACGTAACATCGATACGTGAAAAACGCTATGAACACGCCATACTTTGGCAAGAAAACGAGTCTATAGGCCACAATTCCTATTCGATCGAGAATTTCAAATGGATTAATAAATCAAGGTTCGAGCTTTCCTCACCTCACCGATTCTCGCTTTTGAAATAACAACTTCGCACCTCCTTCTTCAAATTCATCACCCCGCGGTGTAGCTCAATAAATTTTAACTTTATCGATTAAAGTCGATTATACTCATATATCATCACGCTGGGTACCTAGAGTTTTCATCTCCATCTCTATTATTTGTAAATTATATGAAATGAGTCTTTGATAATATCGCATCAGATTTCAGATACAATCTTCTACTCAACACGCCGCCACCACGCTCGCTTTTCCAGATGGCATGGTCGTAACACGTATTTAAATGAGTCTCCTCTCGAGTTCTTCAAGCTCTTCCCACATTCCTCGCTTCCATTCAATTTTGTATCTCTACGAGTCACCACCGCGTTAATGGAATAGCGATTCGAGAATATCCTTCAACGAATCTCCGATAATAACCAACTAAGCCTAGAAAGCTACGATTTCGATTACCGACTTAGGTTGTTCTCAATCGCGACTCATATCCCAACCTTGATAAGACGCTACAATGACACCTATCGCTTTACTATCGCATCTAACGGTGTGTCCCCTACGAGAGTCTCGCTTTGCATTTCCACAAAAGAAGTCACCAGATAAAGGCTCAAGTACCAAATTCTATAGTTGAATTTTTAACTCCTCAAGTTCAATAGAGCCATTCGATATGAGATTTTAGAAATGAGTTTTGTACCGTTCAAAGTCGATACAAAATTTAATATCGCCTTTGGGAGTAAACCAAGAAATTCTTCAGAAATACGTCAGAAAAATAAATAACAACAGAATATTATTCAAATCGACGTGTCTTTATTCAAATCCATAACACGGACTAAGAAAACTTGACATCCGTAATAAACGAATGACTTCATGGCTTGATATGAAAATGTTTGACTACAATGGTTTGATTGCTTGAATTCAATAACAAAGTTGCTTAGAATATGAAAACTAACAACCTTACGTAAAGCAATCAATTTTGGCATGATGAGTAGTTAACCTTAAAATCACATCAAAAGCAAATATCTCTATAGAAATAAGGTTAATGTGTAATGTGATAAAGCCAACCTAATCAAGCAAGATTTCTAAACAACGGATGTAATGAAAGTTTCTCCTAACTGAGTCTCCATAACAGTCAAAGTCTAATTTCTCCGTAGTCAAGTTCAAACGCTGAGCGCAAGCAAGAGAGATAAAAGAATGGGTAGAACCCAGATTCAGTAAGGTATAAACTTCACAAGAATTTATAATTAACTAACCCGCTAACTTCGTCGTTTACTCACTTTTTGAGAAGTCACGAAAAACGCCTTCCAAAGAATCGCCGACTTTCGACTTTTCTCAGATCCGCTCGTGCCAACGTCCCAACCGGACTTGATTTCGCTATATAGATAAAATCGAGCTATGCGACCATCTTTTCCACAACTAAAACATACCTTGAAGGCTTTGAACAGCTTTGACCTTATATGTCCCTCCTCTCCGTGATCTCAGAGTGATCTAACCGGGCGATCGCTCTTCCCCTAAAATTTGTTGTTGGTGGTCGATGTCACGCCGACGCCTTCCCGCATCGTTAAATCTTCTTTTTTTAGATTGACATCTCTTTCCATAATATCAACGCCGTATGCTTTTTACCCACGCATCACTCATTCTCACTGCTCGCTTATTTCTTCTTTCACCAGATTCCAAATTTTATCATCTTATACTCGCCAAAGAGTGCTTCGCTCAAGCATCACATATCGGTAACATAAGCTTGAATCGTCAGATCCTTTTGCTCCACGATCGCCTCGCAATTCTTCAAATTTCGCTTCTTCTAACTCATGAATACGATTTTGCAATTCTACATTTTGATCATAAAATACCTCTAATAAACTCTCTTCAGTACCTCTTCTTCCTCTTCTTCCTCACTCTCACCACTACCTCATGACTATCTCGTAAACTATCAATTCTTCACTCACCACACGGATATCTCTAATTCCTTCTTCACCGACATCACATTATCCCGTCATGGATTAGAGGTGTCTCCACGATCTCATTCACTCCATCATTAACGCTCTCAAAGCAATGCATTCTTAAAAACTATCATAAAACAAGGGTTAATTAAATAAATTAACAAATCACATAATACCCCTATATTATTACCAACCAACAAATAAGCTTAGTAGACACACTAGCGAAGGATTTACTCGCCTCTCCTCCTAGTTCTATTCCCCATCTCCGCCAGAGATCATATCCCTAAGCTCGATACCAACCGTGACGCCCCAAAATAGGTCCATTCCATCCAACCCATTCTCGAGTCGCCAAATACATGGTACGTAAATAACTACAACTTTATTATTACAACATATAAACTGTGAGTTTAAATACGATATTGCCATCTGTATAATATCCACACGCAAATAAATCCCCATCATAATTATTGATACATTATTTTACAAAATGGTGAGGACTACTAAACAACTCTCTCTAGAACCTTCATTCCATACCCCGACTAAGACTTCGCTACATTCTCGCCTCCCCGAGAAGAAAAAAATGGAACAAAAGGAAAAGGGTGAGCTCAACTAGCCCAAGAAAGAATATTACGACTAAGATAATATACAACAAATTATCGTTAGTCTCCAACAGGAAAAAAATCTAATAGAATACAATAGACAACCGCTTTTAAATCAATAATCGCAATGAAAATAATAATTCATTAGAAGAGTTAAGTAGAGAAATGCAAACTACTATCTTCTATATATGAATTTAAAAGTTCATCGTCGATATTTTATCCTCGTAACATCAATCAATATATATCTCGAATCAAATATTCATCTTTGCACTACAGCCAAAGATATTCATCACTGGTCATGTTCATCTCAACACTGCTCATCTTTGCACTACGGGCCAAAGATATTCATCACCTATATATTCATCTCAACACTGCTCATCTTTGCACTACGGGCCAAAGATATTCATCAAGAAATCATTCATCTTTGCACTACGTGCCAAAGATATTCAAGAATATCATCATTTAGACCGAGGATGATGAAAAATATTTCAAAGAAAACGAATCCAAAGGAAACAAAAGAACAAGTATTATGGATTCGCATTTTAAACAATCCGAAGTTCAAAAATACTTCATAAATAATCATATCAAGTAAAATTCAAGAATGATCAAAACATGGATACAATCAAAGCTAGTATCCATAATAGATATTTTGGACGAAAAAGAAGAAATTTCATTTTTCTATGAATAAGGTCGATTCGTGAATAAAGGTCAGATACGTGAATAAAGGCCATATACGTGAATAGTAACTCCGACACCAAAAGATAGAAATTTCACAAAAAACATCTTCACGCTTCTACTTAATAATAAAGACTCGTGAATAAGAATCATGATAAGAACTCATGAATAAGAATCTCATGAATAAGAAGAATCGTGAATAAGAACTCGTGAATAAGAACTAGTAACCCGACATAAAAAAAGTTCTAAATTTGATAAAAAGTTCCAACTAATATTTCAAAGATAATGATATCAAGAAATAATATCATTTGAGAAGAAAATAACATCCCTTACCTCGAAAGACAAGATTTCTAGTCAAACACCTTGATATAAAGCATGACTTGAACTTACACCGTATAGCAATACTCAAAGTATACTCAAAATACTCACAAGAATACGCTCGATAATATAGAGAGAGAAAACTTCAGCCGTGTGATTTTCAATTCTAACCCAAGACCCTATTTATAGAAATCGCTAGAACACCAAAGTAGTAAAATTGAATATAATAATATTATATATAAACAAAATTCATACGCCCACATCTTGAATCTGAATTCAGCCACCATGCACATGTTAAATATGCCCACAACATATAAAAAACGTTTTTATTAATAAAAATAAATAAAACTTCCAAAAATCAATTATTTCTAATTTTAACTTCAATAATTCATAATAAATATCCATTTTATCGTAAAATTCAATCTCACGACTTTTATAGGAAATTCAATTCTCTACAACTTTGCAGAAGAAAGTTTTTCCAAATTCCAAATGTAAATTGACCAAATTCACATACGGATAATTTTACACGCTATAATCAAATTTCAACAAGAAATGGGGTCCACCAACATGTTTAACATGTTTTAAACATTTATTGCAACAAAAAATACTCTTCCTCCTCATATACTCATATATCCCACATTCATTATAAAATATCACCAAGCTAATATATTATTAAAATAATATATTTAAATGAATTATTTTATCGTAAAAAGATAAAATATTAATTTTCAACAATTGTCATTTTAAAATTTTCCATCTATATCCACATAAAATCAATATTTTCCTCATCATATAAATCAATAATTAATTATTCACAAATAATATTACGTAATCACATTATCGACAACCGTGTAGCTTCCTGTGAAAGAGGGGCTTTCCAATAAGAATTTCTCCTTATCAAGCGCAAATTAGTGACCAAACCTCTCCTTAGATGTAACTTTCTAGACATTGTCAATAATGTTGTAATTAAATCAATAATTGAGACGACAAGTTATAAATGGTTAATAATTGTTGAAAGATTAAATATGTGTTGATGAAAAAAAAATGATTTGTGGTAAGTTTGATTATTTTACGGGGGCTCATATGTAATCATCTAAGAGTCTCTTCGTCAATAGTATTTACCTTCGTCAATAAGAATTACCTTCACAATAGTAATTACCCTCGTGAATAGTATTTACCTTCGTCAATAGTAATTACCTTTGTCAATAGTAATTACCCTTGTGAATAGTATTTACCTTCTTCAATAAGTAATTACCTTCACACAATAAAGAATTACCCTTGTGAATAAATATTTACCTTCGTCAATAGTATTTACCTTCGTTAATAGTAATTACCTTTACCAGACGTCAACCACTTGTCGTTTCACATTACGCAGCGTCCGAACCACTTGTCGCTTCACATTACAAAGCGCCAAACCACTTTTCTTTTCACATCATTAGTCGTTAAGCCACTCGCCTTTTCACACTAAGTGTGCTAAGCTAGAAATCTTCTATAAATAGAGGCCTAGGGCTTCATTATTTTCACGAATTCATTCAAGCTATAGAGAGAGAAAGTATAGAGAGAATAAGAGAGAAAGAAGAAGAGTATTTTGTTACTACACTCCTGCAGATTCAATCTCCTACCAAATGTAAGGGTGTTATTCTTTCTTATTCATGAAGAGAATCATTGTTATTCCATTGCTTATTATTCTCATTGAATATCCTCAGATACGTGGTTTACCCTATACTTGGTGACATTCTTCTATTATTCTCATTGGAACATCCTGCTCGTGTGTTTTACACCGGACCGGTTCCGCTTTTTTATTATTTTGTTGGAACATCCTCGCTCATGTGTTTTACACCGGACTTCGGTTCCGCTTTATTATTCGTTGAACATCCTGCTCATGTGTTTTACACCGGACTTGGTTCCGCTCTTTATCATTCTGTTTGAATATCCTATCCGTGTGTTTGACAATCGAATCGGGTTCCATCTTTATTATTCTCGCTTGGAACATCCTCGCTTGTGTGAATTTCACCGACCCGTTCCGTTATTTATTATTCTCGCTGAATAACTCGTCTGCAAGGGTCTATCGCATGCACGGTGATTTCTTTTGTTATTCCATTCTTTATTATACCCAAATAAGTTAAAAACTTTGACTTCTATACTCCATGAAATTAGTGGAATATCCTCGATATTTGCGTTTCATCCAAAGATTCTTTCATGAAAATATTCTTCCGATCATTCTTGAATTTTACTCTACAAAACAAGATTGTCGTGTTGATAATTTGACGTTAATAATTCTCGGATAAAATAATTCTTGAACTTGTTTTATTGAATTCTTATATCATTGTTGTGAAGATCTCAAATTTTTTTTAAATAAAAAGGAATTTCTTTTATTTATTATTTTGAAATAGTAAGGGGTTGATTTGATTAATGTGGATAGTTAAGGGTTAAATACGCAAATATTTCAAAATAAGCAAGTGGTTATAAAATATTCATTGTTGTTTGGGAATATTCGTTTGGTCGTGGAATATTCGCATATGGTCTAGAATATTCGTATTTACAAGCAGCGACCATGTGTGGGCCCCATAACTGAAAGCGATTGGATGAAGAAAACGACAAATATAAGTTGTTTAAAAATAACTACAGTAGTTGTTACCGTTAACACTATTGGAATACCCTGGTTAAAACACAAGAATACGCTGTTGTCACGACACCAGTATTGCACCAATTATCAAGGCACTACTCAATAATGGTTACAAATAATTACCGCTCAAGATTTTATTTTATTGAGTTAATAATTACTGCGTTGATATTTTATATTGTTTGTTGTTTCAATAATTGTCATTACACGTGATTTTTCATTATCGAAGCTAATAATTCATATTATCCGAATAATATTATTAGATAACATTATTGGCAATGTCTAGAAAGTTCTGTCTAAGGAGAGGTTTGGTCACCTAATTGCGCTACCAAGAAGAAGAAATTCTTATCGAAAGCCCCATCTTTCCGGAACCTGCCTCGTTGTCAATATTGTGATTCTCAAATATTATTTGTGAATAATTAATTATTGATTTATATGATGAGGAAAATATTGATTTTATGTGGATATAGATAGAGAAAATTTATCTCGGTATAAAGGGAAATAGTAACAAAAAGGTGGATTTTTTTTTGTTCCATTCCTGCTGATTGGACAAAGACCGCTTTTACGTGAAGATCTAGAGAATTTGTTACATTAGAGTTTGTTATTTACTTTCAACACGTAGATTGAAGATGGCGAGATTGAAGAGGTATGTTTTCCATCTAATTAGCTACTTAAGTTGCTTTGTGATTTGAACCCTTTTAGTTTTTAAGATTTATCTTTCTCGAGGTGGAATATTTATTTTTACTTAAGTTTCGCCAAAGAGTAATGGAGTAGTATGTATCAAATTCTTGATTGTGTTAAGGTGGTGACATCGCTTTTAAGCAAGATAACATGTTAGTAAAAACTTAAAGGAAATTATATATATATTTATATAACTTATCTTGTAGAAAGTAATTTGTCAAGGTTAGTACTTGGTACTATGATCTTAAGACAATTATGCCCTCTGTATGGTGCTCAGAGTTGATAGCACTTGTCTCCCAGGATACAATGACTTCGTATACCTTAGCATCACTACAAAAGGTATACACAACGAACCAAAAAGAAATGCTCTAACTCTCTCTCAAAAACACTAAGGAAACTGATGAGGAAACTATATGCTAGAATGCTTTAGAAGACTAGAATGCTTGAGAAAATTCGATGGAAATGAAGGTCGCCCTCCCATCTATTTATAGGAGGGTTGGTGACCCTTCGACTGCATATCACCCCTAAAAGGCATGGGGTGCCTCTTGAAAAGGTATTTTTTTGTATCATTGGTCAAAACGACGTAGTTTTGACCATTTACTGTAATAAAGCGCATCTATTCTAGTTTATTAAAATGACGTAGTTTAAGTGTTAAGAACCAAAACTACGTAGTTTTAGGCTTAGAAGAAAAGGCGCCGACAAAAACGACGTAGTTTAGGGTAGCCTGCTCAACCTTACAGATATCGCTTTCTCAAAACGACATAGCTTTTGATAATATAATAAATACAACTTTTCAAAACGACATACGCTTTTGAATAATAGAATTAAATAAATAAAATTTAAATAAATTTTAATTAAAAATTTAAATAAATTTTGTCTAAAAATTATATACAGACCTGGACCCATTTGAGCCCGAGCTCGAGCCCGAGCCAGTCGGACGGCTGATGCGTATGGTTCAAACCTAGCCTTAGCTAGGTCCTCTCCCTTCCATTAAAGTGGGGTGCCTTTGGGGCCCAAACCTAAGAAAGACTTTCCTCAGATATAAACATATAAGTTATTTAATTTCTAACCCATGTGATTTGGTTTTTCCCATACGATTTATTATCTTTCAAGTGTGACCTTTGGAGTTAATATCTCATTCATTACTCTATGGATTTGAGCTTCCAAATACTTAATTTAATCTACTCATGAAGTAAAACACATTAATGTATGGAATCATTAAAATAAATTAATAATACCCACATTAATTTAGGCTCAAATTCCAACATAACATGGCTCAAAACTCATTTTGTTGTGCTTGGGTCTGGTTTCGATTTTGTGAACTCTGATCTTTATGTCATGTATACTCATTTTCTGCATAAGAGTTATGTCTTTCATTAGGTATATAACAAGCAACTCTGTGAAGAATGACATCTATTGGAATTGAGAAACTAAAATCTACGACACCCATTTTGTTGGAAGCTAGTTGCATTTTCATTAATATAAGGGGAAATTAGTTTTTTAGACTCTAAAGAAATCACATTGCTTCAATAATGTATTTTAAAATTTTAACGTGTACTTACAATAGATGTTGGGACAAAAACCTTTCCGACTTCCCCTAAGGTTGCAGCTAAGAAGCTGATTCTGTAAGGATCCACCTCTGTTTCCCTCTTGACAAACTATATGGTGAATTGTTCTTTGATTACTGATTCTAGTCTGTACAGGTTGCACACTGAGAGCCATTCTTCCCTTAAGTCAGCTATAAATGGAGCATTATTTTTTTGGACTTTATAAATGCATCATTCTAATTCAGTTTTGAGGGAATTTGGAGCCATTCTTCCCTAAATTGGCTGTAGAGCTACATCAATTTAATTCACCTATTGAGATACATTTTATCATAAATTAATGTATGAAGAGCAGTTTCCCCATCTTTCCATGATCTTCCAATTTTTATTGATAATCTTATACTGATTAGTAATTTGCTCACTGTAATTATAGCACACCATGCATACAAACATCTGATCTTTCTGATGCTATTTATGCTCATTTATGTTCAATGAACAATTATATGCAACTTATGTAGTTCTCATTTTGCTTAAGCATGATATATTAAGATTCATTGTGATGATTGTATGTATTACAAAATATAAAGCTTAAAAAGATGACAGAGAATTTTTCATTCTTCAAGCAGCAACAACTCTTTCATCTTCTTTATTTTTCTTATTACAAGAAGACATACATGTAGTCACATTCTCTTTCCGAGCTACTAGAGACATTGAAAACAAAAGTAAAAATTACTATAGTTTCTCGTAGCCTCTAGATAAAAATTTCAATTGTGTTTCATCATTTTCATGCAAATGGGTTTTTGACAATCTTTACGAGGCTAGTAATTTAAAATTTGGATGTCCACTTAGCATTTCTGCAACTCAAGCAGGTGGCAGAACAGTTAATGGTTTTGCATGAAGAATACTTGCAAGGGAATCATTAATCCGATATTATGACTGCTGATATCTTGTTCTGGGCGCAAGGGTGACAGGCAACAAAGGTACAGGGTCGCCCCCAAAATTTTCATTTTCATGTATCATTACAAATTCTACACATCAGTAGTGTCTCATTCTATTGTGTTTATCTTTTTGTATAATTTAAAACACATCCTTCCTCACATGAAGCTCAATTTTGTTAACAATGAAATTAATAGTTATTATCTTTTCTTTTCTAAACTGTTGTAGAAGAGCATTTTGAGAAGTATGCACAAGTAGTTACAAATTGCAGCTGGTTGCTGGTATGCTTCAAAGTTCAAGCTTCTTTGTAAATGATATATACTCTGAAGAGGTTATTCAAAAACCAGGAAGAAGCAAATCTAGTCGAGTATACTCCCAGTCTGCTAGTAACATTTAATTACAGTTGAGCCACCATATAATTATAAACAGTAGTGTAGTTTCATATACTTACATGGAGTGATTAGTTAAAAGTGTTTTGTCTCTGGCTTCTGGCTTGTGCATTGAGCCGTCGTGATTTAAGGATGTTAGAAAATAATAAGAATTATGTGGTGCAAGTGCAAGAATGTATAGTTTTATGAAGAAAATATTCCTTAATTATTCCTCTGCTAGCTCTCCTCAGCACAGGTGAGTGAGTCCTAAAGCTAGGCAAAACGACTGCCATTGTGTATGAACGACTAAACAGATATTAATGTGATTAATTATGTGAAGCTAGAGTCGATGTCATTGAGCTATATTGTTGAAAATTTTGTTATATATATTCAAAGCTTCTGCATGACAAAACGGTTTATCTGTTGCTCAAGTATATCCTAAGCCTTTTTGTCGCTGTTTCCAGTTGCACTTGCATCATAACATGCACCGATGCACGAAATCAGATTGATCCTCACATTATATGCTTCAAATTATATCTTTTAAATCAGATCTACCTCATCTCTCTTTCTTTTTTCTTTTTTTTTAGAGTTTACGTGCAACGTGATATACTTCACATCAAAATTTAACACATGATGGTATCAGAGAAAACTTGGGTCAGATCAGTCCATTGCATTATCCGAAGTGAAAAACACAAAAGTTAACATGTGATTGGTTAAGATGATTGAGAAAGCTATTAAGACAATGAATTGATTATTTGTACGTTAATAATTTGATTCAACATGTTTGTCATTGTTACACCTAACCTTACCCTTTTCATATAATTGGATTGAAGTCGATTTGATACATCACAAAAGGATTGAATGTTTTGGTGATTGTTAAAACCATCACGTAAAATCTTTCATGATGGATGTATACAAAACGGCCATATTGTGATGCTTAAAGCTATCATGTAAACCTTTCGTGATGATTTTTTTAGTTTTTGTGATGGATTTTGGCCATCATAAATGATCAGATTTTTTAGAGTTATATAACAAAATAATAAGCTAGCTTACAATAATATTCCCAAATTTAAAGTCCTAAAACTTGGTTCCACAACATCCAATTAAGTTTCTTGGATTCTTGTTTATGAGACCAAGGAACCTTTGGGAATTTGTTGAAAGTAATCAATGGTGATCAAGAACAAGACTTGTCTGGTACTAGTAACACAAGAACACATATGTGTATATATATATATATATATATAGCCTATATGTAGATCGTAATTTTGGTACAATTGTCATGCGTTGAATTACTGCGTTGAATGGACACCAACGACACCTTGACCCCTCGCTTATATTGAAGGGGTAATCTCGGTACAATCGACGATTGATGCGGTAGAAGACGCCACACACAACTATTAATTGTTGTATGATAAGTCAAATTGAATCTCAAAGAAATAACTAAGAATTACTTAGGAATTCTTCAAAGAACCAAAAGTAGAGAATAAACTCACAAGTATATTGAATAATAATAATGATAATGTAAGATCCCGAAATTTTTAAATAAAAAGCAATTTCCTTTATTTATTATTTTGAAATAGTAAGGGTTGATTTGATTAATGTGGATAGTTAAGGGTTAAATACGCAAATATTTCAAAATAAGCAAGTGGTTATAAAATATTCATTATCGTCTTGGGAATATTCGTTTTGGTGGTGGAATATTCAGATCTGCGTCGGAATATTAAATGCGATTTGCGACCCATGTGTGGGCCCCATAACTGAAGCGATTGGATGAAGAAAACGACAAATATAAGTTGTTTTTTAAATAATCTGGCGTAGTTATTACAATTAATCTTTGTTGGAATACCCTATTGGTTAAAACACACTAATACGCCGTTGTTGAACAAGAAGCACACCAGTATTGCACCAATTATTGATTCTTACGTAAGAAGGCACTACTCAATAATGGTTACGATAATTACTTTATTCAATATTTTATTGAGTTAATAATTCTTTGCGTTGATATTTTATATTCTTTGTTGTTTCAATAATTGTCATTACACAAGATTTTCATTATCGAAGCAATAATTCATATTATCCTGAATAATATTATTAGATAACATTATTGGCAATGTCTAGAAAGTTATGTCTAAGGAGAGGTTTGGTCACCTAATTGCGCGCCAGTAAGAAGAAATTCTTATTGGAAAGCCCCCTCTTTCCTGGGAACTGCCTGGTTGTCAATATTGTGATTCTGTAATATTATTTGTGAATAATTAATTATTGGTTCATATGATGAGGAAAATATTGATTTTATGTGGATATAGATGGAGAAAAATTTTAATGTGACAATTGTTGAAAATTAAAATTTTATCTTTTTCTGATAAAATAATTCATTTAAATATATTATTATATTTTAATAATATAATAATGGTGATATTTTTACAACGAATGTGGGATATATGAGTATACGAGGAGGAAGAGTATTTTTGTTGCAATAAATATTTAAAACATGTTAAACATGTCGGTGGACCCCATTTATTAGTTCGAAATTTGATTATAAATTTGTAAAATCGCTTGGCTTGTGGATTTCGGTCAATTTCTATTTGGAATTTGGAAAATTTTCTTCGCAAAGTTGTAGAGAATTGAATTTCCTATAAAAACTCGCGTGATTCGAATTTTCTGATGAAACGGCTATTTATTATGAATTATTGAAGTTTGAAGCTCAAAATAATTGATTTTGGAAGTTTTAAATATTTATATTCACAAAACGTTTTTTGTGTTTGGTGGGCATCTTTAACACATGTCATGTTGCTGAATTCAGATGTTTGATGCGTGGAGGATGTAGAAAAATTATAATATTAATTTATTAAATTTTACTCTTTGGTGTTTCTACGAATTTCCTATAAATAGGGTCTTGGGTTAGAATTGAAAATCACACCGTAAATCAAGTTTTCTTTTCTATATTATCGAAATTTATTCTTGTGAGTATTTTGAGTATAGTTTGAGTATTGCTATATCTGGTGCAAATTCAAGTCATGCTTTATATCCTGGTGTTTTATTTAGAAATCTTGATCTTTCGAGGTAAGAATATTATTTTTTTTCAGAATGATATTATTTCTTCAATATCATTATCTTTGAAATGTTGATCCAAGTTTTTATCAAATTTGGAACTTTTTCATGTCAGGGGTTACTATTATTCATGGGTTACTTATTCATGAGTTACTATTAAATGGGTTACTATTAGAGTTCTTATTCACGAAAAGTTACTATTCATGAGTTACTATTCACGAGTTACTATTCACGAGTACTATTCATGAAGCGTGAAGATGTTTTTGTGGAATTTCTATCTTTTGGTGTCGAGTTACTTATTCACGATATCAAAGACTATTCACGATACTCTGATCTATTCAATAGAAAAATAAAATTTCTTCTTTTCGTCTAAAACATCTATTCGGATACTAACTCGATTGTATCCATGTTTTGATCATTCTTGAATTTTACACCACTATGATTATTTTTGAGGTATTTTTGGGCGTGGATAAAACCAAGTCTAATCCTTAATCCTTAATCCTTGTCATTTTGTTTCACTTTGGATTCGTTTCTTTAAAAAAAAATATTTTTCATCATCCTCGGTCTTAAATGATGATATTATGGAATATCTTTGGCACATAGTGCAAAGATGAATGATTTCTTAAGAATATCTTTGGCTCAGAAGTGCAAAGATGAATGATTTCAAGAAGAATATCTTTGGCCCAGTAGTCAAAGATGAACAGTGTTTAAATGAACACGACTTAATGATGAATATCTTTGCCACAGTAGTGCAAAGATGAATATTTGATTCCGGATGTATATTGATTGATGTTACGGGGATAAAAGATGAGCGATGAACTTTTAAATTCATACATAGAAGATAGTAGTTTGCATTCTCTACTTAACTCTTCTAATGAATTATTATTTCATTGCTATGAATATTGATTTAAAATTTGTTGTCTATCATATTCTATTATATTTTCCTATTGAAGACTAACGATAATTTGTTGTATATTATCTTAGTCATAATATTCTTTACCTCTTGAGCTAGTTGAGCTCACCCTTTTCCTTTTTGTTCCATTTTTCTCGTGAGGCGAGAATATAAAGCGAGTATGCAGTAGCCTGGGTATGGAATGAAGGTTTTAGAAAGGATTGTTTAGTAGTCCTCACCATTTTTGTAAAATAATGTATCAATAAATGTGATGAGGATTTATTTGAGTATAGATATTGTCTAGAAGATAATATTTGTGTTCAAACTCACAGCTTTCTTGTTGTAATAATAAAGTTGTAGTTGTTTTACGTACCATGTATTGACAACTCGTAATAGGTGATGTATATCTATTTTGGGGAGTCACAATTGTCATCATCCTCATGTTTATATTTTTTAAAGTCATCCGTGGCACATGAAGTGCATAGATGGACTTGGTATGATTATGACCGAGAGACTATTCTTGTAATAATGACCGTAATGTTACAAATGATGTGGTAAAAGTCCTCGATGGCAGAGTAATGATGATGGATGATTGTTGGCATGATCATGACCATTAATGAATACACAAATATTCTTGGCACATAGTGCATGAATAATTGTGGTGCGTGATACTAAAGAATATCCTTGGCAGTAGTGCGGGGGTGATTCGATGATGTGGAATATTTATTAAAGTGAGTCTCATTTATAACAATGATGAAAAACCTTTTAAAACCTAAAAGATAGTAGACTTTATTTTCTACTTGACTCTTTTAATGGATTGCGATATTCATTATGAGCTTAAACTGGTATCATTGTATTTTATCGGTTTAACATTGTTGAAGACTATTGATAATTTATTACGCATTATCTTAGTCATAATATTTCTTCTTGGCTAGTTGAGCTCACCCTTTCTTTCACCGTTTCTCTTGTGAAATGAGAATATAGCCGGGGGACGAGTCGGGAAAGCAGTGATGGTCCTCAAGATAGCATTAGTAGTCCTCACTATTCTCGTGAAATAGTGTGATAATAATTGTAATGAGGACTCCTTTTTGAGTTTGTATAATATCTAGTAGACGATATTTGTATTTAAACTCACGCTTTATGTCGTATTGTACCACGGCAGTTATGTTAATAAGTTGTATTTAAATTACATACCATGTAAGTGGCGACCCAAGATGGGTGATGTATACCTAATTTTGGGGGCATCACAGATTGGTATCGAGCTTAGGATATGATCCTGGCTAAGATGTGAGAATAGTACTAGGAGGGGAGAGATTGGGAATACCTTTCGCTAGTATGACCTACCTAAGTTTATGTGCTATTTTATTGGTCATTGTAATATAGAGATAATTTGTTACATGTCAATTAACCTTTAGTTTTGTGGCGATGATCTGAAAATGACATCCGAAAATGTTGAGAATAGCAATGGAGCGCGCGATCGATCGTTGATTCACCATATATCAATAATCGAGGATAATGTGCATTAGGAATGCGACAATCCTCATGCAAAACAACAACACCGACCAAATGATGAATGATCAAATGTTCGAGGCTTTATGCAATTTATGCAACAAAGAAAGCAGAAACGACTCTCGTCCAAAACGTGGGGTGGAAACACGGAAAACTCTCTGACGGCCACCGCTAAACAATTCAAGGAGCTGGGACCACCGGAGTTTAAGGGAGAGCCAAAACCACTTCGGAAGGCATGGATAAAGCAGATTACCAAGATATTTGATGTCTTGGGATGCTCAGAGAGCAAAAGGTTCCCTTCACGCCTTTATGTTGCATGCGGAGAGGCGGATTCTTGGTGGGAATCGGTAGAAACGTACTCAACTTCTTTGTCTTCAAGATATCTTGGGAGAAGTTCCAGGAGTCGTTCAACGACAAATACTTTCACAAAAGTATTCGCCATATGAAGGAGGTGAAATTTATCAAGTTGGAACAAAACAATATGACCAGTATCGCAATACGAGGCAAAATTTGCGGAGTTATCACGGTTCATATCCCACTGTGGATAATGATGAGAGAATGGCGCGAATGTTTTTAAGAGGTTTAAAGCGGGAGATACGTCAACATCTTATTTCTCATAAACCGTGTTTGTATTCGAGATGTTGTAAATAGGGCTCGATTAATTGGAACGCGATAATGAGTCAACACAACTAAAAAGAGAGCACCGGCAAAATTATAATACCAAATGAGAGTAGTCATCAAGCGGTGACAAAAGCGTGGAGGAATCAACAGGCCGATATGGTAACCACTTTGGTGGTAATCGAGGCAAAACAATAAGAATGGACATTTCAAGAACGGAGATTCAACAATGGTGGAAAGACGTCAAGACCAAAGACCCATTGTTAAGGAGGAGAAAGACCACCTATTATATACTTCAAATGCGGAGGAGAGGGACACATCGGTCAAACCGTCATCATGCCAGTCCAAAGCATGTTATAATTATGGAAGAGAAGGTCACTTAGCTCGATTTTATGTGCGTTCAAGACAAATTCAAATTTAGGATGGAGGCACCAAAGGCCATCCCGGAAAATTCAAAACCCAGAAGTCTGAGGAGAGCGTTTGTTGTGACCTCCCAAAGAGCAAGGAATCCGAAATGAGGTCATCACGGGTAAGCTTATCATAAACTCTAATGAAGTCTATACTTTATTTGATACCGGTTCTACCCATTCTTTTATTTCTCCTACTTGCGCTCATCGATTAAATTTGACTCCGGAGAAATTAGACTTTGACTTATCTGTGGAAACTCCGTTGGGAGAAACCTTCATTACACCCACTGTTTATAAGTCTTGTTTGGTTCAAATCGGTACCCTCACATTACCTATCGATCTTATTTCATTAAAAATACTTGCATTTGACGAGATTCTAGGGATTGATTGGTTAACTACTTATCATACAAAAATTGATTGTTTTCGTAAGTTTGTTAGCTTTCATATTCCTAATCAACCTATTATGCGAATTCAAACAACCAAACCATTAAAATCAATCACGGTCATCTCAAGCCATAAAGCTATTCGTTTATTAAAAAACGGATGTCAAGCTTTCTTAGCTCATATCACGATTTAAATAAAAATACGTCGCTTTTTAAATGATATTCCTATTGTTAATAAATTTCTGACGTATTCCACGAAGAACTTCTGGCCTACCCCGGGCGTGAAATTGAATTTTGTATCGACCTTGAACCCTAAGACAAAACCTATTTCCAAAGCCCCATATCGAATGGCTCTATTGAACTTGAGAGTTAAAGACCCAACTACGGTGAATTGTTAGACATTGGCTTTATTCGTCCTAGTACTTCTCCTTGGGGTGCTCCTGTTCTATTCGTGAAGAAGAAAGATGGGAGTATGCGACTTTGTATTGATTATCGGGAGTTGAATCATGTCACCATCAAAAATAGGTATCCATTGCCACGTATTGATGACCTGTTTGACCAGTTGCAAGGAGCCAAATTCTTTTCAAAGATTGATCTTCGTTCCGGATATCACCAATTGAAGATTAGAACCGCTGACATTCCAAAGACGGCTTTCAGAACTCGGTACGGGCATTATGAATTCCTAGTCATGTCCTTTGGATTGACTAATGCTCCTGTTGCCTTCATGGATATGATGAACCGAGTATTCAAGGAATATTTAGATCACTTTGTGGTCGTCTTTATTGATGACATCCTTATTTATTCCAAAAGCCGTGAAGATCATGAGCAACACTTGAAGTGACACTCCAAAAGCTTCGTGAATATAAGCTTTATGCCAAGTTGAAGAAATGCGAGTTACGGCTTGAAGAAGTAGCATTCCTTGGGCACGTGGTATCAAGTCATGGAATATCTGTTGACCCAAAGAAAGATTGAAGCTATTCAAAGTCGGGAACAACTTAAATCGATGATCAAAATCGTAGCTTTCTCGGTTTAAATTTGGTTATTATCGGAGATTAAGTGGAAGGATTTTCTCAAATCGCTACTCCATTGACTTCGGTGACTTTGGAAAGATACAAAGTTCGGTTGGAGCGAAGAATGTGAGAAGAGTTTTCAAGAACTCAAGAGGAAACTTATTTCAAAGACTGCTACGACAATACCATCTAGCTCGGAGGATTTGTCATCTACATGTGATGCTTGGAGCAAAGGGTTGGGATGTGTTCTTATGCAACATGGAAAAGTTATAGCTTTATGCCTCGCGACAACTCAAAGAATATGAGAGGAATTATCCTACTCATGATCTAGAGTTAGCAAATTTGTTATCTTCACTTAAAATTTGGAGGCATTACTTGTATGGGGAGAAAGTGGAGATCTTTACGGATCATAAAAGCCTCAAATATTTCTTCACTAAAAGGAACTCAACATGCGACAACGACGTTGGCTTGAACTGTTGAAAGATTATGATCATACCATCCAATACCATCCTGGAAAAGCGAACGTAGTAGGTGGCGCATTGAGTAGAAAATCATATGCAAGTACGAAAAGCGATATTGTCAACGTATGAGGCCCATTTTGTGTGACTTGCAAAGGATGGAGATAGAGTTAAAGACTCGTGGACGCATGTGATGATGATAAGCGAGTATCTGAGTAGAACCGACTTTAATCGATAAAGTTAAAGTTTTCGACTACTGGACACTGGAGCCGATGCGTATGAGGAAGAAAGTGCAAGAAGGTGCTATCGCCAAGCAAGAATCGATGAACAAGGAATACTTGAGTTAACTCCGGACTTTGTGTTCCTAACGACCACGATTTAAAGTATAATATCATGATGGAGGCGCATGACACACCATTTGCAATCCATCTCAGGAGTACCAAATGTATCATGATATTAAATCATACATTTTGGTGGAGCAATATGAAGAGAGAGATAAGCGCTGCTTTATCTCAAGGTGTCTAACTTGTCAACAAGTTAAAGCGGAGCATCAAGTACCAAAAGGTCCATTGCAACCACTTGAAATTCGGAATGGAAGTGAGAGCACATTACCATGGATTTAGTTCTTTCGGTCTTCCTAAGGTTTCTCAAGGCATTGATGCGATTTGGGTCATTGTTGATAGATTGACCAAGTCTCTGCTCATTTCTTCTGCGACGAGAAACTTATACACTTGAACGTCTTGCTCGTATGTACATAAACGAGATTGTAAGATCGCATGGTATCTGCCGTATCCATAGTTTCGATCGAGACCCAAGATTCACTTCACGATTTTGGGTTAGTTTGCAAAAAGCTATGGGCACAGACTTACGATTTAGCTCGGCATATCATCCTCGAACGGACCAGACGATCGGAGAGGACTATTCAAACTCTTGAAGATCTATTCGGACTACTGTGTCCTTGATTTCAAGGAGTTGGGACAAGTTCTTACCATTGGTGGAGTTTTCCTACAACAACAGTTATCAAGCAAGTATTGGCATGGCTCCATTCAAGCGTTGTATGGAAGAAAGTGTCGTTCTCCCGGTTATCTTTGGGATGAGGTGGGTGAAGCAACGTTGTTGGGACCGGGAGTTGATACGTGATGACTACGGAAAAGATTCAAACGATCCGACAACGATAAAAAACCTCACAAAATCGACAAAAGAGTTATCTTGATCTTCATCGAAAGGACGTGGAATTCGATATAGGAGATCATGTGTTATTAAGAGTTGCTCCATGGAAAGGAGTTACAAGATTTGGAAGAGAGAAAACTCGATCCTCGATTCATCTGGTCCATTTTAATCCTCAATCGAGTAGGAACTGTGGCCTATGACTTCATTTCTACCGCCAAGTATGTCTCATATTTCATAACGTTTTTCACATATCCACGTTACGTAAATATGTGAAAGACCCGAACCACATTATTGAGTTAGAACCGGACGAAATAGCGGAAGATTTGACGTATGAAGAGGTTCTGTTCAAATCTTGGATAAGAAGGAACATATTCTACGCTCCAAGGTTATACCTCAAGTCAAAGTTTTGTGGAGGAACCACGATGTTGAGAAATGACTTGGGAGTTAGAATTTGAAATGAAATCAAGGTATCCTTACCTCTTGACATACCAGTCGTACGCACTTAATTTGAGGGCTAAATTTCATAAGAAGGGGAGGTTGTAAGACCCCAAACTTTTATAAATAAAGATGAATTTTTCTATAAATATTATTTTTGAATATTATGGAATAAATTTGATATAATGTTATAGTTGTGGGTAATATTTATAAATTTTGCAAAGTATGCAAGTTGTTATAAAATATTCATTTGGTTCTGAGAATATTCTTTTTGTTAGGGAATATTAAATACAATCTACCAATCATTGGTGGACCCCTAGCAAATTATTATCGGATTGAAAGCGACAAAAAATATTTTATAAAAATAACTAGAGAGGTGTTACTGTTAAAGCTGTTGAACTACCCGGTAAAAAAATCAAGATGTCTGGCGTGGTTGCGTAGTAGCACACGGTATTGATTATTGATGCTTACGTGAGAAGTCACCTTCGGCTATGCTCAATTATTACTACGATAATTCTTTGCATCATATCTCTTATATTATTGATTCAATTATTGTCACAAGATTATCATCAGATAATATATTATAGTATTAAATCAATAATTGAGGCGACAAGTTATAAATGATTAATAATTGTTGAAAGATTAAATATGTGTTGATGAAAAAAATGATTTGTGGTAAGTTTGATTATTTTATGGGGGGGGTATATGTCATCATCTAAGAGTCTCTTCGTCAATAGTATTTACCTTCGTCAATAGTAATTACCTTCGTCAATAGTAATTACCCTTGTGAATAGTATTTACCTTCGTCAATAGTAATTACCTTTGTCAATAGTAATTACCCTTGTGAATAGTATTTACCTTCTTCAATAGTAATTACCTTCGTCAATAGTAATTACCCTTGTGAATAGTATTTACCTTCGTCAATAGTATTTACCTTCGTTAATAGTAATTACCTTTACCAGATGTTGAACCACTTGTCGTTTCACATTACAGGCGTCGAACCACTTGTCGTTTCACATTACAGGCGTCAAACCACTTTTCTTTTCACATCATTAGTCGTCAAGCCACTTGCCTTTTCACACTAGCGGTGCTTTAAGCTAGAAATCTTCTATAAATAGAGGCCTAGGGCTTCATTTATTTTCACTTAATTCATTCAAGCTATAGAGAGAGAAAGTATAGAGAGAATAAGAGAAAGAAGAAGAGTATTTTATTACTACACTCCTGCGGATTCAATCTCCTACCAAATGTAAGGGTGTTATTCTTTCTTATTCAGCGAAGAGAATCTGTTGTTATTCCATTGCTTATTATTACATTGGAATAACTTTGTATCGTGGTTTACCTATACTTGGTGACATTCTTCTATTATTCTCATTGGAACATCCTCATCTGTGTGTTTTACGGGACTGGTTCCGCTCTTTATTATTTTGTTGGAACATTACATGCTGTGGTGTTTTACACCGGACTGGTTCCGTCTTTATTATTACTGTTGGAACATCCTCATGCGTGTGTTTTACACCGACACAGTTAAAATCTTTATCATTCTGTTTGAATATCCTATCTCGTGTGTTTGACAATCGGATGCGGTTCCATCTTTATTATTACATTGGAACATCCCGCTTGGTGTGAATTTCACGACACCGTTTCCGTTATTTATTATTACGCTGGAATAACCTTTCTGCATGCGATTCTATCGCATGCATGGTGATTTCTTTTGTTATTCCATTCTTTATTATACCCAAATTGGTTAAAACTTTGACTTATATACTCCATGAAATTAGTGGAATATCCTTGATATTTGCGTTTCATCCAAAGATATCTTTTCATGAAAATATTCTTCTAATCATTCTTGAATTTTACTCTCTAAAACAATGTCATGTTGATAATTTGGGCGTTAATAATTCTGGATAAAATAATTCTTGAACTTGTTTTATTGAATTCTTATATCATTGTCATCATCCTCATGTTTATATTTTTTAAAGTCATCTGTGGCTTTGTAGTGCATAGATGGACTTGGTATGATTATGACCGGAGACTATTCGGTTGTAATAATGACCGTAATGTTACAAATGATGTGGTAAAAGTCCTCGATTAGTAGTAGTAAAATGATGGATGATTGTTGGCATGATCATGACCATTAATGAATACACAAATATTCTTGGCACATAGTGCATGAATAATTGTGGTCGTGATACTAAAGAATATCCTTGGTAGTAGTGTGTAAGGGTGATTCGATGATGTGGAATATTTATTAAAGTGAGTCTCAAATATATATGATGATGAAAACCTTTTAAAACCTAAAAGATAGTAGACTTTATTTTCTACTTGACTCTTTTAATGGATTGCATATTCAAACTTGCTTAAACCGGTACATCTATTGTATTTTATCGGTTTAACATTGTTGAAGACTATTGATAATTTATTACGCATTATCTTAGTCATAATATTTCTTCTTTGGGCTAGTTGAGCTCACCCTTTCTTTCAACGTTATTCTTCTTGAAATGAGAATATAGTTTGGAGACGAGTCGGGGAAGCGAGTGATGGTCCCGAAGATAGCATTAGTAGTCCTCACTATTACGTGAAATAGTGTGATAATAATTATAATGAGGACTCCTTTTGAGTTTGTATAATATCTAGTGAGGCGATATTTGTATTTAAACTCACGGTTTATGTCGTATTGTACACGGCAGATTATGTTAGTAAGTTGTATTTAAATTACGTACCATGTAAGTGGAGACCCAAGATGGGTGATGTATACCTAATTTTGGGGGCGTCACAAATGTTATCTAATAATATTATTCAGATAATATGAATTATTGCTTCGATAATAAAAATACTTTGTGTAATGACAATTATTGAAACAACGACAATATAAAATATCAACGCAATAATTATTGAATCAATAAAATAAAATCTTGAACAGTAATTATCAGAATAATTATTGAGTAGTGCCTTCTTACGTAAGAATCAATAATTGGTGCAATACTGCGTATCTTCTTGTTGAACAACGCCGTATTAGTGTGTTTTAACCACCGGGTATTCAACAATGATAATACTTGAATAACTACTGCCTGATTATTTATAAACAACTTATATTTGTCGTTTTCTTCATCCAATCGCTTTCCGTTATGGGGCCCAAGAAAATTCATAGGCAAATCGTCGAATATTCCCATTAAATCACGAATATTCCACGACCAAACGAATATTCCCCGGCTACAATAATGAATATTTTATAACCACTTGCTTATTTAAATATTTGCGTATTTTACCCATAACTATCTACATTAATCAAATCAACCCTTACTATTTCAAAATAATAAATAGAGGAAAATAAATTTCATTTATTAATAATTTGGGGTCTTACAGCATGGATAATTTGTGGTCGTGATACTAATAAATATCCTTGGCCTATAGTGCAGGGATGATTCGATGATATGGATTAATTATTGAAATGAGTCTCAAAGAATGAAATATTAATTCATGGATGTGGTAAAAAGTCATCTTTAATTAAGTAGTGCATTGATAGACTTGGTATGATTATGACCAAGGATTATTCGGTATAATCATGATAGTAATTGAAAACACGAATATCCTTGGCGATGGTCATGGATAATTCGTGGTTGTGATACTATTAAGCTACGTCTCAAAGATTATTGGTTTTACTGATTGTATATCTTTGGCTCTGTAGTGCAAGATGAATTGTTAATGAATATCTTTAGTAGGATTGCAAAAAGACGAATTTAATATTTTTAACGATAAAGGTATTCAAGGTATCTTCACCTCTTTATCATATCAGTCGTTACCCAATTTCGAGGGCTAAATTTCATGTTAAGGGAGGTTGTAAGACCCGACTTTTATAAATAAAGATGAATTTTTTATAAATATTATTTTTGAATATTATGGAATAAATTTGATATAATGTTATAGTTGTAGGTAATATTTATAAATTTTGCAAAGTAAGCAAGTTGTTATAAAATATTACGTTTGGTGGGGAATATTCTTTTTGTCGGGGAATATTCGTGATGACGATGACTCAATCATTAGTGGACCCCACAACGGAGTATTGTCGTAGTTAGAAAAGGACAAAATTATTTTTCTATAAAAATAACGGCAGAGGTGTTCTGTATTCAAACTGTTGAACTACCCTAGTAAAAAGTACGATGAATACAGCGTGGTTGTATAGTAGCACACGATATTAATTATTGATGCTTACGTGAGAAGTCACAAATTTATGCTTTCAATTATTACTTCTGATAATTCTTCGTCATCATATCTCTTATATTATTGATTTAATTATTGTCACAAGATCATCATCAGATAATATGTTATAGTATTAAATTATTAATTGAGACGACAAGTTAAAAATGATTAATAATTGTTGAAAGATTAAATATGTGTTGATTAAAATAAAATGATTTGTGGTAATATTTATTCAATCCTTGATGTATATAAAGAGTCTCATTATGAGACGTTTGTGGTAAGTTTGATTATTTTATGGGGGGCCCATATGTCATCATCTAAGAGTCCCTTCGTCGATAGTAATTACCTTTGTGAATAGTAATTACCTTTGTGAATAAGTAATTACCTTCGTCAATAGTATTTTTACCTTCGCCAATAGTAATTACCTTTGTGAATAGTAATTACCTTCACAATAGTATTTACCTTCATCAATAGTAATTACCTTCTTCAATAAGTAATTACCTTCCATCGATAGTAATTACCCTTCAAATCGATAGTAGTTGTCCCTTGATATTACCAAGAGTTAACTGCCTCTTGATGTTCCAAGGTTAATTACCCTTCATGAATAGTAGTTGTCTCTTCAATATTACTAAGAGTCATTTTGACCCCTCGTTAAGGCCAAGAGCCACCCCGCTTTTTCTATAAATAGAAAAGTTTCATTCCTTCATTATTTCTTACGAATTCACTTTGAAACTCTGTAGAGAAAAACTATAGAGAAAGAAAGAAAAGTATTTTGTGTAAGACCCCAAAATTTTTAAATAAAAAGGAATTTCCTTTATTTTGAAATAGTAAGGGTTGATTTGATTAATGTGGATAGTTAAGGGATAAATACGCAAATATTTCAAAATAAGCAAGTGGTTATAAAATATTCATTGTTGTTTGGGAATATTCGTTTGGTCGTGGAATATTAAATCGTCGGGGAATATTAAATGCACGAACGCTAGCACCATGTATGGGCCCCATAACTGAAAGCGATTGGATAAAGAAAACGACAAATATAAGTTGTTTTTAAATAAGCGTAGTTATTTGTTGTTGAATTATCAAGTATCATTTGGAATATCCGGTTGTTAAAACACTTGTAATACGCGTTGTTGAGCAAGAAGCAGCGCCGGTATTGCACCAATTATTGATTCTTACGTGAAGAGGCACTACTTTCAATAATGGTTACGATAATTCTATCGCTCAAAGATTTTATTGAGTTAATAATTGCTTTGCGTTGATATTTTATATTCATTGTTGTTTGATAATTGTCATTACACAAGATCTTTCATTATCGAAGCAATAATTCATATTATCTGAATAATATTATTAGATAACATTATTGGCAATGTCTAGAAAGTTCTGCCTAAGGAGAGGTTTGGTCATCTAATTGCGCGGCCAGTAGAAAGAAATTCTTATTGAAAGCCCCTCTTTCCTGAGGACCTACACGATTGTCAATATTGTGATTACGTAATATTATTTGTGAATAATTAATTATTGATTTATATGATAAGGAAAATATTGATTTTATGTGGATATAGATGGAGAAAATTTTAAAATGACAATTGTTGAAAATTAATATTTTATCTTTTTCGATAAAATAATTCATTTAAATATATTATTTTAATAATATATTAATCGGTGATATTTTTACAATGAATGTGGGATATATGAGTATATGAGGAGGAAGAGTATTTTGTGGCATTAAATGTTTAACACATGTTTTGTGTGTTGGTGGACACAATTATTAATCAAATTTGATTATAGCACAGTAAAATCGCCTCGTTTGTGGATTTCGGTCGATTTTTGTTTGGAATTTGGAAAAACTTTCTTCTGCAAAGTTGTAGAGAATTGAATTTTCTATAAAACTCATGAGATTTGAATTTTCTGATGAAAGGGCTATTTATTATGAATTATTGAAGTTCCAAAGTTCAAATAATTGATTTTTGGGAGTTTAAATTATTTTTGTTAAGAAAAACGTTTTTGTATTTTTTGGACATCATTAACATGTGTGGCTGGTGTTTTGACCAAAAGGTGGGCTAAGAAAAATTTGTATAATTATATTAATATTATATTAAATTTTCTAACTTTGGTGTTTCTAAGCGTTTTCCTATAAATAGGGTCTTGGGTTAGAATTGAAAATCACACCGAACTGAAGTTTCTCTCTATTTCTCTCTCGATATTTTGAGCGTATTCTTGTGAGTATTTTGAGTATACTTTGAGTATTATTTAGATCATCTGAAGTTCCTTCAAAGACTATACCCTAGATTCTAACAAATTAGTAAGATCTTGATCTTTCGAGGTAAAGGATATTATTTTTTGTAATGATATTATTTCTTCAATATCATTATCTTTGAAATGTTGATCTGAAGTTTTTATCAAATTTGGAACTTTTTCATGCTCGGGTTACTATTCATGAGTTACTATTCATGGGTTACTATTCATGAGTTCTTATTCACGATTCTTACTATTCATGAGTTACTATTCACGATTCTTATTCACGAGTACTATTCATGAAGCGTGAAGATGTTTTTGTGGAATTTCTATCTTTTGGTGTCGAGTTACTATTCACGTACTCTGACTTTATTCACGATATCTGACTATTCACGAATACGGCCTTTATTCACCCTAAAAATGAAAATTTTTCTTTTTGTCCAAAAAATATCTATTCGGATACTAGCTCTACGATTGTATCCATGTTTTTGATCATTCTTGAATTTTACACCACTATGATTATTTTGAGGTATTTTTTGGGCGTGGATAAAACCAAGTACGAATCCTTAATCCTTAATCCTTGTCGTTTTTGTTTCAATTGGATTCGTTTTTTAAAATAATTTTCATCATCCTCGCCTTAAATGATGATATTATTGAATATCTTTGGCTGTAGTGCAAAGATGAATGATTTCTGAAGAATATCTTTGGCCTCAGAAGTGCGAGATGAATATTTGATTCGGATGTATATTGATTGATGTTACGAGAATAAAATATTGATGATGGATCGTTAAATTCATAGATTATAGTAGATTTCATTCTCTACGTAACTCTTCTATGAATTATTATTTCACATTAACGAATATTGATCCTGAAACTTGTTGTCTATTGTATTCTATCGATTTTTCCTGTTGAAGACTAACGATAATTTGTTGTATATTATCTTAGTCATAATATTCTTTATTGGGCTAGTTGAGCTCACCCTTTTCCTTGTTGTCCCATTTTTCTTCTCGGGAGGCGAGAATGTCGCGAGTAGTCTTAGTCGGGGTATGGAATGAAGATTCTAGAGAGAGTTGTTTAGTAGTCCTCACCATTTTTGTAAAATAATGAATCAATAATGTGATGAGGATTTATTTGAGTATAGATATTGTCTACAGAAGATAATATTTGTATTCAAACTCACGATTTCTTGTTGTAATAATAAAGTTGTAGTTGTTTACATACCATGTATTTGGCGACTCGAGAATGGGTGTTGTGTATACCTATTTTGGGGGCGTCACAATTGGTATCGAGCTTAGGGATATGATCTCAAGCGGAGATCGGGGAATAGAACTAGGAGGGAGAGACGAGTAAATCCTTCGCTAGTGTGTCCTACCTAAGCTTATTTGTTAGTTGGTCGAAGATATAGGGATATTATGTGATATATTGATTTCCTTAATTAACCCTTATTTTATGGCAAATGTTTGAGAATGTCGATTTGAGAATATTAACGATGGAGTAAATGAGGCCCGTGGAGATGCTGTCCACCAACGAGGAGAACGCGTCTGAGCATGTAATGTTCCTCCCGTGAAACAACACCAATGAAAGCGATGATGAACGGGGGATGTTTAGAAGCTTTTTGCGAGTTCATGCAAAAATCGGACGAGGAGACTCGTTCAAAATACGAGGAGGAAATGATAGCAATTCACGGGTGGTCACGGCCAAGCAAGATTCGAAAGAGTTGGGACCACGCAGTGGGAAAGCGGATCCGATTAAAGGCGAGACGTGGGTCAAACAAATTACCAAGATATTCGATGTCTTGGGATGCGGGAGAACAGAAAGTTCCATTCACGCTTTATGTTCCGTGGCGAGGCAGATTCATCGGTGGGAATCATGAAGTACCCATCCAAATTGCACTCAAAGATGTCATGGAGACGTTTGAAGCAGTTCAATGACAAGTACTTCCACGAAAGTATTCGTCGTATGAAGGAAGTGGAGTTTATTAGATTAGAGCGAGAATAACATGGCGGTTGTCCCAAAGACGAGGCGAAGTTCGCGGAGTTATCCGTGTTTGCACCCTCATTTGGTGGAGAATGAGGAACGTATGACGCGGATGTTTACGAGAGGTTTGAAACCCGACATACGTCGATATCTCATTTCTCATAAATTTTCTCTATTCGGATGTTGTCAGCGAGGCTCGGTTGTTAGAGCGAGATAACGAAAATGCGTTCAATCGAGGACCATAACCGAGGATCATACCAAGAAGATAGCGATCGTCGAATAACGATAACCAATGGAGAAAGAAGAATACGACAAAGCGGTAACCACTCTGGTGGTAATCGTGGCCATGAAAATAGAAGAAGCGAGTCGGGAGGAGATTTTAAAAGAGGAGATTCAACAACGACCATGTGAAGACGTCGATTACCTATAGCAACTAGTTTTAAGGGAGGAGAACGACCACCCACCGGTCGTATGTTACAAATCGGAAAGAGGACATCATCATTGGCGCCTACAACAGTTCCAAGGTATGCTATAGTTGTGGAAAGGAAGGACATATCGCTCGAGATTATGCAGTGGCGAAACCTAGTTCAATGGGGACGGTGACTCAAAAGACCGTCCAAGAAAAGTCAAAGTCAACGATTCCGGAAGAGCGTTTATCGTGGCCAGGTCAAAATCTGCAAGGAACCCGAACGAAGTTAGCACGGGTTAGTTAATTATAAATTCTTGCGAAGTATATACCTTACTAGATATCGGTTCTACCCATTCTTTTATCTCTCTTACTTGTGCTCAACGTTTAAACTTGACTCCGGAGAAATTAGACTTTGACCTATCTGTGGAAACTCCGTTAGGAGAAACTTTCATCACATCCACTGTTTATAAATCTTGCTTGATTCAGGTTGGCACTATCACATTACCTGTTAACCTTATTTCTATAGAGATATTTGTTTTTGATGTGATTTTAAGGTTAACTACTCATCATGCCAAAAATTGATTATTTTCGTAAGGTTGTTAGTTTTCATATTCCTAAGCAACTCGTTATTCAATTCAAGCAATCAAACCATTGTAGTCAAACATTTTCATATCAAGCCATGAAGTCATTCGTTTATTACGGATGTCAAATTTTCTTAGTCCATGTTATGGATTTGAATAAAGACACGTCGATTTGAATAATATTCTGTTGTTATTGATTTTTCCCGACGTATTTTCTCGAAGAATTTCTTGGCTTACTCCCAAAGCTTCGATATTAAATTTTGTATCGACTTTGAACCCTAGACAAAACTCATTTCTAAAATCTCATATCGAATGGCTCTATTGAACTTCGAGAGTTAAAATTCAACTATAAATTTGGTACTGAGCCTTTATCTTGTGACTTCCTTTGTGGAATTCACCTGCTTTAACTCTCTCGTAGGGGGCGTCATATTAGATGCGATAGTAAATCGATAGGTGTCATTGTGACGTCTTATCCAAGATTGGGATATGAGTCATGATTGAGAGCAACCTAAGTCAAGAATCGAAATACGTAGCTTTCAGGCTTAGTTGGTTATTATCGGAGATTCGTTGAAGGATATTCTCGAATCGCTATTCCGTTAACTTAGTGACTCGAAAAGATACAAAATTAGTATGGAGCGAGGAATGCGAGAAGATTTTCCAAGAGCTCAAGAGGCGACTCATTTCGCACATATTCTAACCATACCATCTTGGAAAAGCGAACGTGGTAGGTGACGCGTTGAGTAGAAGATCATATGAACGAGCAGTGCGATGATGTCAAGTATACGCGACAGAGCCAACTTTAATAGAAAAAGTTAAGATTGCTCAAGCCACCGACTTTGAAATGATGCGTATGAAGAAGAAAGTACAAGAAGGAGTTATTCCGGAAGCGAGAATTGATGAAGAAGGAATACTTCGAGTCCACTCTAGACTTTGTGTTCCTAACGACTCTGATTTGAAGAACAAGATTATGATGGAGGCACACAATACACCATTTGCAATCCATCTTGGGAGTACCAAAATGTATTATAATCTTCAACATACATTTTGGTGGAGCAATATGAGGAGAGAGATCGCGTAGTTTATCTCGAGATGTTTAACTTGTCAACATGTAAAGGTAGAGCATCAAGTGCCAAAGGGTCCATTGCAACCACTTGAGATTCCGGAATGGAAGTGGGAACACATTACTATTGATTTCGTTACGGGTCTTCCTACGGTTTCTCAAGGCATAGATGCGATTTGGGTTATTGTTGATAGATTAACCAAGTCTGCTCATTTCTTACCGATACGAGAGACTTATTCCCTTGAACGTCTTGCTAGTATATATTTGTGAATGAGATTGTGAAGTTGCATGGCATGCCAAGATCCATAGTTTTAGATCGTGACCCAAGATTCACTTCATGATTTTGGGTTAGTTTGTAGAAAGCTATGGACGCGCAATTCTGATTCGGTTTGGCATACCATCCTCAAACGGATGGGCAATCGAAAAGGACTACTCAAACTCTTGAAGATATATTAAAACTCGTGTCCTAGATTTCAAAGGAAGTTGGGATAAGTACTTGCCATCGGTGGAATTCTCATACAACAATAGTTATTAAACAAATATAAAATGGTTCCATTCAAGCATTATATGGACAAAATGTCGCTTCTCCAATATGTTGGGATGAGGTGGGTGAAGCAACATTGTTGGGACCTGAAAGTTAATACGTATATGACTAATGATTCGACAACGATATACAAAAAAAGACAAGATCGACAAAAAGAGTTATGCGAATCTTCATCGAAAGGACGTGGAATTTAGTGTAGGGGATCATGTATTGTTGCGAAGTTGCTCCATGGAAGGGAGTTACAAGATTTGGGAAAGAGAAAGCTCAATCCACGATTTATCGGTCCATTTCAAATTCTTGACCGAGTAGGAAATGTAGGCTATAGACTTGCGTTACCTCCGAGTATGTCTCGTGTTCATAATGTGTTTCATATATCAGTACTTCAGAAATATGTGAAAGACCCGAACCATGTTATTGAGTTAGAACCCACGAGATAGCCAAGACTTAACGTGTGAGGAGGTACTGTCGCCAAGATTTTGGATAGGAAGGAGCATGTCCTACGCCAAGAAAGGTTATACCACAAGTTAAAGTTTTGTGGAGGAATCATGCTATAGAGGAAATGACACGGGAATTGGAAACGAAAATGAAAGCGAGGTATCCTCATCTTTTCAAAACACACCAGTACGTCACGTCAATTTCGAGGACGAAAATTTCATAAGGAGGGAGGTTGTAAGACCCCAAATTTTTAAATAAAAGGAATTTCCTTTATTTTGAAATAGTAAGGGTTGATTTGATTAATGTGGATAGTTAAGGGTTAAATACGCAAATATTTCAAAATAAGCAAGTGGTTATAAAATATTCATTGTTGTTTGGGGAATATTCGTTTGGTCGTGGAATATTAAGATCTTTGTCGGGAATATTAAATGACGATGCTGCAAGACATGTGTGGCCCCATAACGGAAAGCGATTGGATAAAGAAAGCGACAAATATAAGTTGTTTTTAAATAACGGCGTAGTTGTTGCTTAGATTATCTTTGTTGAATACCCTAAGGTGGTTAAAACACACATACGTCTGGCGTTGTTGAACAAGAAGACACCAGTATTGCACCAATTATTGATTCTTACGTGAAGAGGGCACTACTCAATAATGGTTACTGATTATTCGCTCAAAGATTTTATTGAGTTAATAATTGCCGCGTTGATATTTTATATTCTTTGTTGTTTGATAATTGTCATTACACGATATTTTTCATTATCGAAGCAATAATTCATATTATCCTAATAATATTATTAGATAACATTATTGGCAATGTCTAGAAAGTTCTGCTAAGGAGAGGTTTGGTCATCTAATTGCGCCAGTAAGTGAAGAAATTCTTATCGAAAGCCCCTCTTCCCTGAACCTGCTCGTTGTCAATATTGTGATTCGTAATATTATTTGTGAATAATTAATTATTGATTTATATGATAAGGAAAATATTGATTTTATGTGGATATAGATGGAGAAAATTTTTAAAATGACAATTGTTGAAAATTAATATTTTATCTTTTTCTCGATAAAATAATTCATTTAAATATATTATTTTAATAATATATTAACTTGTGATATTTTTACAATGAATGTGGGATATATGAGTATATGAGGAGGAAGAGTATTTTTGTGGCATTAAATGTTTAACACATGTTTTGTGTGTTGGTGGACACAATTATCGAATAGAAATTTGATTATAGCACAGAAAATCGCCTGCTTGTGGATTTCATTACGATTTTTGTTTGGAATTTGGAAAACTTTCTTCTGCAAAGTTGTAGAGAATTGAATTTTCTATAAAAACTCATGAGATTCAATTTTCTGATGAAAGGGCTATTTATTATGAATTATTGAAGTTCAAGTCTCAAAATAATTGATTTTGGGAGTTTAAATTATTTTGTTAAGAAAAACGTTTTTTGTATTTTTTGGACATCATTAACATGTGTGGCTGGTGTTTTGACCAAAAGGTGGGCTAAGGAAAATTTGTATAATTATATTAATATTATATTAAATTTTCGCTTTGGTGTTCTAAGCGTTTTCCTATAAATAGGGTCTTGGGTTAGAATTGAAAATCACACCGTAAACCAAGTTTTCTCTATTTCTCTCGATATTTTGAGCGTATTCTTGTGAGTATTTTGAGTATACTTTGAGTATTGCTAGACGGTGTAAGTTCCTTCAAAGACTATACCCTTGATTCTACAATTGTAAGACTTGATCTTTCGAGGTAAGGGATATTATTTTTTGTAATGATATTATTTCTTCAATATCATTATCTTTGAAATGTTGATCTGAAGTTTTATCAAATTTGGAACTTTTTCATGCGGGTTACTTATTCATGAGTTACTATTCATGGGTTACTATTCATGAGTTACTATTCACGAGTTACTTATTTATGAGTTCTTATTCACGAGTTACTATTCACGAGTACTATTCATGAAGCGTGAAGATGTTTTTGTGGAATTTCTATCTTTTGGTGTCGGAGTTACTATTCACGATATCTCGGACTTATTCACGATACTCTGATCTCTATTCACGAATCACGACTATTCAATAGAAAATGAAAATTTTTCTTTTTGTCCAAAATATCTATTCGGATACTAGCTCCGATTGTATCCATGTTTTGATCATTCTTGAATTTTACACCACTATGATTATTTTTGAGGTATTTTTGACGCGTGGATAAAACCAAGTACTGAATCCTCGATCCTTAATCCTTGTCATTTTGTTTCACCGGATTCGCTTTTTAAAATAATTTTCATCATCCTCGCCTTAAATGATGATATTATTGAATATCTTTGGCCCAGTAGTGCAAAGATGAATGATTTCTGAAGAATATCTTTGGCCAGTAGTGCAAAGATGAATATTTGATTCGGTATGTATATTGATTGATGTTACAGGATAAAATATTGATGATGGACCGTTAAATTCATAGATTATAGTAGATTTCATTCTCTACGTAACTCTTCTATGAATTATTATTTCATTATGAATATTGATCCGAAACTTGTTGCCTATCATTGTATTCTATCGATTTTTCCTCGTGAAGACTAACGATAATTTGTTGTATATTATCTTAGTCATAATATTCTTTACTTGGGCTAGTTGAGCTCACCCTTTTCCTTGTTGTCCCATTTTTTTCTTCTCGGGAGGCGAGAATGTAATGCAGTACTTAGTCGGGGTATGGAATGAAGATTCTAGAGAGAGTTGTTTAGTAGTCCTCACCATTTTTGTAAAATAATGAATCAATAATGTGATGAGGGTTTATTTGAGTATAGATATTGTCTAGAAGATAATATTTGTATTCAAACTCACAGTTTTACTGTTGTAATAATAAAGTTGTAGTTGTTTCTGTACCATGTATTTGGCGACTCAGAATGGGTGTTGTGTATACCTATTTTGGGGACGTCACATTTTGCTACTTCACTTTTCCAATATTCAGCTCTTCTAAGGTAGGGAATATTATTTGTTGTACTCGTAAGGGGTGTTATTCTTTCTTATTCATGAAGAGAACTGTTGTTATTCCATTGCTTATTATTCTGTTGGAATAACCTGTAAAAGTGGCATACCCTATACATGACCTGTATATGCGGAATACCCTATACTTGGTGAAATCCTTATATTATTCCATTCTTATTTATTCTCATTGGAATAACTCAGTATATACGCTGAATCCCTATACTTGGTGACATTCTTCTATTATTTTATTATTCCGCTGGAACATCCTCGTCATGCGTGCTTTCTACGACTGGTTTTCCTTTATTATTCTCATCTTTATTATTCTATTGGAATATCCTCATGCATGTGTTTTACACCTAATTCTGGTTCCGCTTTTATTATTCTCGTATTTATTATTACATTGGAATAACTTTTACCATGCTAATCTGCATGCATGGTGATTTCTTTTGTTATTTCATTCGCTATTATACTCAGGTTGGTTAAAATTTTGACTTATACTCCATGAATTTAGTGGAATATCCTTGATATTTGCACTTTATCCATATTTTTAATGAAAATATTTTTCTGAGCATTCTTGAATTTTACTCTACAAAGCAGTATCATGTTGACAATTTGGACGTTATTAGTTCCTGAATAAATTAATTCGTGAACTTGTTTTATTGAATTATTATGTCATTGTCATCATCCTCATGTTATATTATGTTATCTTTGGCTTACGTGCATAGATGAACTTAGTATGATTATGACCAAGGATCATTCGGTATAATCATGGCTTGATATAAATGATGTGACAAAAGTCCTCAGTGGCCTATAATGCAGTGATGGATAGTTTTTGGTATGATTATGACCAGGGGTGATTCGGTATAGTCATGACCATTGATAATTTGATGAAAATCCTTGACCGTGGTACAAGGATGATTAGATATTGTGGTTTATTCATTAAACTGAGTCTTAGTGATAAAAATTAATGAAAACCTTTTAAAACCTAAAAGATAGTAGACTTTATTTTCTACTTGACTCTTTTAATGGATTGCATATTCACCGCAGCTTAAACTGGTTGTCTATTGTATTTTATCAGTTTAACATTGTTGAAGACTATTGATAATTTATTCTACATTATCTTAGTTATAATATTTCTTCTTGGGCTAGTTGAGCTCACCCTTTCTTTCACCGTTTCTCTTCGTGAAATGAGAATATAAATTTGGGACGAGTCGGGAAAAGAGTGATGGTCCCGAAGATAGCATTAGTAGTCCTCACTATTACATTAAATAGTGTGACAATAAATGTAATGAGGACTCCTTGAGTATGGATATTGTCTAAAATGACAATATTCCTATTAGAACTCTCAGTTTATGTATTGTCGTATTTTACACGACAGATGTATAATTAAGTTTGTATTTGAATTTATGTACTATGTAAGTGGCGACCCAAGATGGGTGACGTATACATAATTTTGGGGGCGTCACACAACCTAATTCACTGGGTTCATTTACGCCGATTAAAGTGAGGGATGTGATTAGGGGTGTAAACGGATATATACGGATTCGGATACAATAGTATCCGTATCCGTTTATTTGCGGATACTTTTAAACCGAATACGGATAATATCCGTTTTTTTTCGAATACGAATAATATCCTCTTTTTCCCGAATACGGATGCGGACGAATACGAATTTTTCGGTTACCATTTACAACCTATAACTAGAATAAAAAAATAATGAATTTTAAAATATAATTTATTAATGAATGAATGTTAATTTATTTATTTCTAATAAATATTTAAATACAATATCAATGTTCTAAATTACAATTTAAATAAGTTTTCATCATTTTTGACATCCTAAATTTCAAAATGAATGCTCTACTTATTAATATTTAGATATGTCTATTTTATGTGTGTGGAGTAATACTGTAGTGTGTACGAATATTTATAATTAGATTCAAAAGTTTACATTAAATATTTAATTATTTTTCTCAAATACTTGATTAAAATTTTAATAATACGTTTATGAGAACTTTTATTTATAATTTATCCTCAATACATAGATTACAATTTACATAGTTATAAAAAGTTTATTTTATTTCATTATATTTATGGAGAGTGTGATTTATAATATATATGTGACAACTAGTTAATCCAACTTGATCCAAGTTTACTTTGGACTTACTTAAATATTTGGACTTCTAATTTTTTAAATAATTGGACAAATGAAAGTGATAAATACTCTCTCCACCCGAAAATTCATAAACGTAAATTAACTATTCAATCCCTTCTAGATTAATTCGAACTTAACACATTTTAATAATAAAATTATATTGTTCATTGTTCCCGCCTCCCAACATTGCAAATAAGTTTTGAAAGTAAAAAACTTATAACAAGCTAATAATTATAGTTTTGTTCTTCTAGTATATAATTTTCTTGGTAATTGATACATTTTAGATATTTTAATTTTATAATAGTAAAAATCTATTAACTATACTTAAATCAATTTATTTCAGTTTATTAATATTAGAATAAAAGTGTTATTTCCTAATTTTTAGAAGTGAAATGATATATTTTAAAATAATTTTTGTATGATAGTGAAAACTAATTATTATACAAGGAATGCCAATTAAAAAAAATTATTTTGTTTATTATATAATAATTAATATATATATATATATAAGTTATTTGGATACGGATTCGAATCCGGATATTCGTTATCTGCCGGATATATTTACGGTCGGATGTTAAACGAATACGAAAATGCCTATATCCGTATTTGTATTTGTTTATTTAGGAATATCATTAAACCAAATATGAATATATTCGTTTTTTTCAGAATAAGAATGTGGACGAATACCAATTTTTCGATTATGATCCCTAGATGTGATAGTCGAAGCTTGACTTGAAGAAATTGTGGCTCAGCTTGCATTTAATTAGACGCAGTCTCTATTTGACGAAAACAGGTGATTTCTCTCTCTAAAACTACTACTTTTTCTCTCTGCAATTATCACGAAGCATCACGGTATAAGGTTTTTATTTTTTATACACCAACTTTTTTTTTCCTAGTATACATTTGATAATATAATTAATTGGTGGGATTTGATAATATAATTAAGTGGATTTTGTTTTGACCTTGTTGAGCTAAACACTGATTCATCACCTTTCTGGGTATTTCTGTTTGCATCTTTTTAATTTACCTAATCATCTTATTGTATGTATATAGTTGATAAATTAAAGTTCTTTTTGGCTGTTCTATAGTCCTGAAGAGGGGTTTTCAAGGTTTATAGATATCTGCTTGTGATTTATCTTTAGTATTGAAAAAAGTTAGTTTTTTTTTTCCTTCCTTTTTTTTATTAATGTTGTTTCCCATTTTCTTATTGAAGTGATAATTGTGAATTATGGCTTTGGAGAAGGTTGGAATCGCCAAGGATGTCACGGAAGTAAGTTTGCAAATTTAATGATTTTTGTGTTTGTGTGTGTGTGTTTTTAAACCTTTAAATTTATAAATTTGTTGTCTTAAGATTAATTTCTCGAACTGGATTTGGTTGTCTTACAGTTGATTGGAAAAACCCCATTGGTATATCTTAACAATGTTGTGGATGGTTGCGTTGCACGTATAGCGGCCAAATTAGAAACGATGGAGCCATGTTCTAGTGTTAAAGACAGGTACTAATTTATTTATTTTTGTTTATTTGTTAATTAGTGTATCCTTGATTATGCATATTGATGGGTTTCAGAGTTTAACTGTGATTCTGCCATGTTTCTGTGTGCAGGATTGGTTACAGCATGATTTCAGATGCTGAGGCAAAGGGCCTTATTACACCAGGGGAGGTTAGTTGTGTGTTTTGCCATGAAGATTCCTTTAGTAGAGAGTCTAGAGACTGTTTGTGTATAAGATAATATGTTGATTTCGCTTAGTTGGTTAGTTTTCAAAATTTGAAAGTATAATCTAGCTAAAGTTGAATCATACTTGTAATGAAGTTGTTGGATTTTAATAATAATATGCTTTTACACGTATAAGATGCCTTTGAAGAACCTCATCCCGGGTCTATGTAAGCTCTTTACAATATAAATCTGGTTTAGAATTTCGCAAGCAATGAATATCACTTTTTGGATACCATAATGCTAATAGCTTAAGTTCTGGATCCAGTCCTTTTAATTTTATTTCTCCTATGTTATGATTATGATTAGAATAGTAGTAAGTTTTTTCCCCCTTCTTTTTGTCCCCTCTATGAACTTTTCATTGGAAAAAAATAATCTAATCTGACTATTTTTATTTTTGTTTTTCTTTAAGAGTGTCCTCATCGAACCTACCAGTGGAAATACTGGCATAGGATTAGCCTTCATGGCAGCAGCTAAGGGATACAAGCTTATAATTACGATGCCTGCTTCAATGAGTATCGAGAGAAGAATTATTCTCCTTGCTTTTGGTGCTGAGTTGGTCCTCACAGATCCTGCTAAGGGAATGAAAGGTGCTGTTCAGAAGGCTGAAGAGATATCGGCTAAAACTCCTAATTCTTACATTCTTCAGCAGTTTGAGAACCCTGCTAATCCAAAGGTATAACATCGTTAGTTAGTCTGATTGATTTGTTGCTGGTGGGAAAGGCTGAAAGCTAAAATGTTATTATAATTTAAATTTAAATTGTAGATACATTACGAAACCACTGGACCGGAGATTTGGAAAGGCACTGATGGGAAAATTGACGCTTTTGTTTCTGGAATTGGTACCGGGGGAACAATAACAGGTGCTGGAAAGTTCCTTAAAGAGCATAACCCTGATATAAAGGTTAGTTTGGCATTTTTGATTTAAACAGAAATGCAGATATACAGTTCTATGTATGCTTGACTTTTAGATGTTATTCTTTGTATTTGGTATGAAAGTTGGTCAATTATTAGTCAATGAAAATTTCAGTTGCTTTCTGATTTTATCTGTTTCTTTTCTTTTTCTTTCAATATTAGCTTTACGGTATAGAACCGACTGAGAGTCCTATTCTATCTGGAGGAAAACCTGGTAAGTTATCTTTGTCCTTATTTTTGAAGTCTGTTTTCTTTTTGTCCATATTTGTTCAATTAGAGACTTCTTGAGTAAATTTAATGATCTACTTTATTACACGCTCAATTCATTGAGCTCTTTAATTTGAGATGCAAATCCACCAAGCTGAGCGAAGTGAGTTCTGCTTAATTTTGTCCATTTTATGCCATCTTGAATGAGTTTTACTTTTAAAACACCCAACTACTTTGTGCCTTTGTGGTCATGATATTAGTCATAGTGATATAAAAGGATACACTTCATACATTTAAACTTAGAAATGCCAATGGTAGAACTGTGTTCAATGTTTTCCTGTTGTTTGTTCAAAAAATTTCTTCTTTAGTTTCTTATTTTTTCCTAACAATTATACCTTATGATGCCTAAGGTCCACATAAGATCCAAGGAATTGGTGCTGGTTTTGTTCCTGGTATTTTGGAAGTTGACCTTATTGATGAAGTTGTTCAAGTAAGACTAAAAGAAATTGTTATAGATTTATCAGTAGAGATGCATAGAATTATTTGAATCATCAAATTATAGCACTGTCAGTTGCTCCGAAAGATAAAGGAAAGAGATTTATTTGCTCATTTGTAATTCTTTCGGAACACTCTCAAATGCTTTGAAAAAAATTGTGGTTTATTAGATAATTTGAACAGCAACATATATTAAATATTTTGATGTTTGCTTCATTTCCCAGGTCTCAAGTGAAGAAGCCATAGAAACTGCAAAGCTTCTCGCCCTGAAAGAAGGATTGCTTGTAAGTTCAACTGTTTAACATCTCTTTGAGTGCATCTTTCTCAGGAGTTGGATACTCTTATATAATTTCTAATTTTCTATGATGTTAATAGTACTTTTAACATTGATATGGTTTTTCAGTTTTTTCTAGGTCTTATATTTATTTATCTGTTGCAGGTGGGAATATCATCTGGCGCTGCTGCTGCAGCTGCTATTAGAATCGCAAAGCGACCAGAAAATGCCGGGAAACTTATTGTTGTAAGTTTGTTTGTTTCTTCCCAAAAACTCTAGCTAGTGAATATAAAGTTATGCAAGTAAAAAGTATGCGTATTTCATTGCTTGGCTACGAGACAACATATAAATGGTGGGTTATATTTCAATAGAGTGTATGGCCTTTTGTTATGGATGAAGATTTATGTCCATGTAAACCCAAAGTAGTTGGGGTCTGAGGTTTTGTTGCTTTTCTGTACATATATTTTCTCTTCCCCAATTATTTCTAGCAATAATGTGTTAGAGCCATGGTTGTATGTCCTATTCACTGGGTGATACTGCCAGATAGATGTTGAATTTACAAAGAGAAGGGTGAATATGGGCATGCCCTCCTCCCCATCTACCCTGCTCACAAAAAAAGAAAAGCGTACACACAAATCCTCTTTTAATTATAAACCCTCAAAATTTTGTTTGTAAATTCTTAATATGTAATTCTCCTTTCGGAAAATGATTAAAGTTTAAGAGTACGTGGCGTAAGTAACTAAAAGTATCTAATCTTGGTAGAATGTTCTTCTTTCTTATTTACTTGTGCAAGGAAAAAGAGTAGAGAGTAAGAGAAATTATGTGAACAATGATTACATAATAAGGTTGGCAGTCATGTGCAGAATTTAAATAATCAAGCACACAACTTTTATCTCTTCTTTGTCCTCACTCTCAACAACTTTGCAGGCTATTTTCCCAAGTTTTGGGGAGCGATATCTATCTTCTGTGCTGTTTGAATCAGTGAGACAGGAAGCGTTGAACTTGACCTTCGAGCCCTAAGCCGATTCAATAAAATTGGGAAATAAATTGTTATATTTGAATTGAGAGATATGTTTGGGATGTTTTTCAGCTCGGTTGTTCCTATGTGTTTGAAGCTATTTTCAGAATCCAAATACTTTGGCCTGTTATTTTACTCCTCTTTTTTCTTCTTTTCATTTATTAAGTACTCATTTTATGACTTTAAAGACTACTTCCTCCTCCGTTCGTTTCAAGTTATGCACGTAGATTAATAAATGCAATTAATATTTTGTCTAGTTAATTAAAATTGAATATAAAATTTCAATATTAGCCTTCTAAGATTTATCGTAAATGATAATATGAGAAATTAAGCATTTGCTTGAAATTTAGAAACGGAGGGAGTATGATATAATCTTCCAAGTATTGCTTTGCCTGTTTGTTAGGGATTTCATGCTTAGGAAGTAGTACTTACTATTTTATATGTAAATCAAACTCTGGTAAATTGTTGCCAAGAGTATTATAAGAAAATTCTGCGACTAGCAAACTATGCCAATAAGTTACTTATTTCCTTAATACCGTTTACCCTTTCTTTTGGGTGGTGGGAACTGGGAGGGGAGAGCATTTTTCCTGCCTCGCGTGTGTTTCTCACTTAAATTTTGACACATAATCTCTTAAATTTTGTTGATTTTTAAGGTAAATCAAGATTTGCAAAATTTTTATCTAAGTATCATAAATTAAAATTTTAAAAATTTACATTAGGTTTGTCCTATCTCAACTATACTATTTTTAAAATTTTGAAACGATTAAATATGTAAATAATAAATCTTACGATAAATAATATTTTTTAAATAATTTATAACTTTTATCATTGTATTAATTAAAATTTAATAAATTCAAATTAATTTAAAATTTAAAAATATTTTTAATTGACTTTAAAGAATTAATAATAATTTTATATTTTGAAACGGAAAATTTTATAAATTTCATTATATTTATATTTACGATAAAATATAAATTCTTCAATTGATTATGTTAAAATAATGAATTTTGACTTTTACAATTTAATTCTACACTCTGGTGGGGTTAAACGGGGCGTGGGAGAGATGCAAAAACAATAGCAAAGCGAATAAAGTCTAGGGCTACTCACTGCTCAGAAACTCAGACGAGGAGAAGGAAACGGTTGCGGCAACGGTGGACAAGCCGGCGGCAGCTTCAGTTTATCGTTAAACAGAAGATTCCATATGTGAGTAATTATTTTCTCTCTCTTCGATGTTCTTTTTCTACTATACGGACTTAAAGTAAAGCATGTAGACAAAAGACTGGGTTTTTCTTTTGTTATACTCCATTTGTAGTGGTTTTGGGGTTTACCAGCATTCAATTCTATCTGGGGTTTTTTGTTTTGTGTTTGATAATCAAATTTTGATAGTATAAATGGAGTAAATAAGAAAACTCAATGGGATGATCGGAGGCTCTCAATGCTCTCTGTGGCTCTGCAATGTTATTAATGTTTCTACTTTGTTGGTTTTAATTTCGGAAACACGTGATGAATATTGGATATAAATTTGTATAATAGGGGTATAATTTCTTGATTGATCGCTAAATATCTGAGTGGATAAAGAGATCTACGGTGATGCATTATCTATCTCTCCCTTTAGCTTGGAATTGTTTTCTTCATTTTAGGATTTTTAGTAACAAGATAGATATATCTCCAAATGTGTATATTGAGCTATTTTTAGTTTATTTTAGTAAGTAATTAACTAGGGGATGGTTGGTTATATGATGAGAAAAATCAGATGGATTCCAAGGGAGTTTTCTTCTTGTATGGGAGAAAGTATAATAACTGCTACTTCTGGCTTGCAATCATCAAAGCCTACTCTCCCCTGATTCTCAAACTTTTTTTTATTCTTCCTTTTTGAATTTTAAGGATGGAGGGATTATAATGTAGATAATTCCTTTCCTTTTTCAAGTTCCTTGGTGTAATTGGCTTAAACCTTCACTTATCACTTAGAAGCCGTTAACAACCATAGTTGGAGAAGCCCCTTATAAAAGTTGTAATTTTAATGATAAATTACTTATAAAGAAGACGGTGTTAACTAGAAATTCTCTGAAAACCTCCAAGTTCAAATTGGAGCTATTCAGAAATGCGGAAGAGAAGTAAAAATAAAATAATAGCATAAGATTCTTGTTGAGGAAGTACTATTCCATCTATTGTGGATGAGTAAGTTGATACTTTAATGGACAGATGAGAAACTGATAACTGCTGGTGCAGTTATGGAGAACATGAACTTAGATAAATAATATAGGGAATGACTTTTGCAGTCTTCTTTAGTATTCATCTGAAAGAACTGTATATGGTGGATCATGCTGTAGTTTAATCCAGAAGCATAACGATTAAAGTTTGTGATATGACATCAAAAGAAGAGAAGTCCTGAAGGGAAAAGTGATAATCTTTTCACTCTCTTACTTTTGTCTGATGCAGCATTGTAATTCCCCCTTCCCTCCCCCCCTTCTTTCATTTTTCTGTTTTCTTCCTCTGGTTTCTTCTACTCAGATGATGTTGAGGTTTATGTTAGCTTTCCTTAAGCTCTTTGGTCTCTGTTTTAATGGATTAAGAATTGTGCATCCTATATTGTATGTCTGTATGCATGTCTGTCTTAGTACCGTTCCCCAACAATTAATGCTCCCTTACAATACAAGAAATACGGTCTTTAAAAGTTGGTGCTTGGGTGGGGTTGATATATTCCCCATGATAAAGAATGTGTCTTTACCTTTTATGGGGCGTGGGTGAATGAATGTGGGTTTAATACTCTGGGCTTAATTGTTCATGTTTTATGTAATTTTTGCGTTTCTGTTGCTTGCATATTCTTTGCTGGTTGAAAGTAGCTATACATCTTCTTGCAATTTAAAATTGCATAGTTTGCGTTGTGGATTTAATGTACATACCTCCTTGTAGTCTTTGAAGTTGGCTGTTAATGTTTGTATTCTTTAGGTTCAACATAAAAATGGTATCTGCAATTCGTGGAAAAGTCAAAAATAATAAACATTCTTTTAAAGGGAGCTTTATTTGTCATATTGCGGATCCTAATTCTATGCATGCGGAAAATCATTGTGTTTCTGAGAGTCGACCACCATTTTCAACCACCAAAATGACTGAGCTGATGTTGCAGTTTATCTATTTGGTTCATTGTACGGCATATATTAAAGATGAAACACAAAATGATACTTGGTCGGTCTAGAATATTGATAATTTTCTGAAAGAATATTTTTCCTTCCGGTGGGGAAGGGGCCAAGGGGAATGGCGTTTGGTCGAGGGTGGACTCTAATGCAACCAAGCCATTTTGGTCTTGTTAACCCCCACGGTTAGATACAATGTTCGAAAAAGCTAAAATCGGTACGAGGCGTTTTTCTCTGGGCTATGCGAGGCGTAAGCCTTGAGGCGGAGCGAGGCGGAAGCATTGATTTAAAGACATAAAAGTCCCCAAAAAATTATGATAAAATACTAATAAAATCATAAAATAATTCATCATTACAATTAAGGTCATAGGAGACATAAATAACCAACGTCATAGTAATGTATCATTACAAAACATCAAAACAACATAATATCATCAAGTACTTATATAGTGATCATCCATCACTATGTAAGTAATGTATCATTTGTATCTAGCGGCTTGAATAATGGATCAAATCCTAGATCATCATCCCCATCACCATCATCACTATCATCACTAAGAGGATCCTCCATGGAATCATCATCGTATCTAATTGCTCTGTCTTCCTCCCTCATTGCTCAAGCTAAGATCCTCAAACTCGTGTTCTTCATCAACCAATTGCAATCCTTCCCTTTATCTATAAATAAACAAGTGAATATATATTTAATCGAAATGAATATATTTTTTAAAGAACACTTTAAAGGCAACTTAAGTAATGACACTAACCTTTTGACATAGTTTTGATGGCAAAGTGTTTCTCTTCTCTTTTGACTTCCTTGTTTACTACTTGTTCCCCGAGTCCCTTGCCTCCAAGTGTAATCTCCCTCGCCTCTTCTCCCCAACCGCCTTCTCATTCCCACGAGTCCTTTCACCCTCCTCCATATCATCATTCCCGTAAGTCATCCCATATATTTTCATCATTTCCCCATAATCCACTCACTATCGATGACACATTTTCAACAACCAATGGATCTTCTTCTTCCGTTAATGCCTTTTTCTTGAGATGCCGATCTTTCAATTTTTATCGTATATATAATGTAAGCCCAACGAGTTAAGTCCGGATGCGTAAAAGTCGATTCCTTCTTTTGTAGATGTATCTATATTACAAGTAATTTAGCATTAGTGATAATGTCGATCTCATAAAATCTTAATAAATGATTTATATGATTATATCTAATAAATACGTGACTAAAAGTACTCCAATTACGCTCACACCCCGAAGATGAGCAAGTTAAACTCAGAATCTTCACTGCAAAGTTTCTTAATTCTGGAGCTTCATCTCCATATGCGATCCACCAATCAACTGGATCAATATTAAAACATATGTCAATCTTACTGGTACACGTTTAATCAAAATGAAAGCATAACCAGACATTAATCAACGGTACTTTACCGGAGCACGCTTTCTTACATGTGTTTTCGCATTTGTGGTAGCCAAATAACCTTGCCTCAATCGGATGCATCCAATTGCAAATCGCCTTTCTCTCTTTCCACAAAGATTAGGAATAAGCTTGTCCATACATGAGTACAATCCCACTTTAACTTCCGCATTGGCATAGAAATTATCTTCATATTGAAACCGAGGATTCAAATAATATGTAGCAGTGAGGTAAAATGCCGATGTAATCGATTATCCCACTTAGCATCTATTATGCTCCATATCTCTTTATAGGCCCTCCTCATTATCCGGATTTTTTGCAATCTCTTCTTTTGCATTGTCTATGGCACCATATAAAATCCCATTCCCTAAGACCTTCTCCTAATCACCATCCTCAATACACCTACTAGAGGTTTTGTGGTCTTAATTGCATATCCCACACTACCCCAAAAGTCCTATCAACAAGATGATTTTTCTCGCCTCCTTACCTTCGTGTTTTTTTGCCCAAGCACAATTTGCCCACTCCTAGATGTAAACATAGCCTTCAAAGGTCGTCTCAAACTATGCATCATGTCGCAGTTAAATAAGCGTTGGCAAATCTAGTGGCAAATTTGGCCAAACAAGGTCTTTATTAGTGTTTGCCCTCATCAATGCCAAGACCCATTCATGATTATATATGAAGTTGCTTACCTACATAATGAATGAATAAAATAATAATAATTCAAGTATTCATTGAATAAAAAATTAGATCCAAATAATAATAATAGTAATTACCTTCTTTGCCTTTGTCAAAGCATTTTATGTCGAGGCAACTCTCCAAGCTTCTCAAGCATCAAATCAATGCAATGCGCAAGACACTTGTCCACCACACACACGTGACCTCTTTTCCATTAACATCCTTCCCGCCGCCTTATAATTTGATGCATTGTCCAGTGACTACTGAATGACAAGGTCTTCTCCCACTTCCTCAACAACCTTATCTAGTAGTTTAAACATCAAAGTAGCATCTTTAATCGCATCGATGCATCAATAGATTTTAAAAATACAGCTCCATGGGGGTTGTTTACAAGAAAATTTATTAGCTGTCTTCCCCTAATATTTCCAACCATCCGACAAGATTGACACCCCCGTATGTGCCCAAGTCTTTTTGACCTCTTCAACAAAGGCCTTTGTAGTCTTCTCTTCCTCCTTCAATATCCAAGAGCTAAGCTCGTATGGGGTAGGGGGTTTCAAAGCACGACCATAGTTCCAAATAGATCAACACATATTTATAAATGAAGGACTATCAAGAACATCAAGGGAATCCCATTTTCAAAGAAGAATCGACCTATATCAAGATGATCAGATGCATTACAGAGCCTCCTTTGAAAATACAAGACGCCTTCAGAAGTAGCATCATCATCACCAAAGATCAACATCCACAACAAATCTATCCATGGGTCCCCGAACTCCCCTCTCGGAGGCACTACCCACGCTTGAACCTCCCATTCCCAAGGATGGATGACTACCATAATAAGACCCACTTTGTATTTTTTCAGCTTCATCTCTTTGTCTTTCCTCCTTGGAGTCTAAATTTTTCTTCATATATGAAGCAATCTCTTCCTTCACTTCGCTTGGTACTTTTTTGCAAGCCTCGACGTTACTGTGATTTCCCACAAGATGATTTTTTAATCTTGTAATCTCTCCTTTGCAAATTTTCTTACAAAAATTGCATTCCACATATAAATAAGCTTTATTAACTCCGGGCAATGCGGTGCCATATTTCCATGCAGGATCTTTCTTACCCATAATCTTAATTCACTGTAATAATAAAATCAATTGTTATTGACAGTCTAAAAAATCAAATAGAATTATAAACTATAATTGTTATACACTATAAGTCTATAATTGTAAACTATAAAATTTGTAATACACTGTAAAAGAAAGAAAATTATATAATTATATAATTGTTATACACTATAAGTCTATAATTGTAAACTATATAATTGTAAACTATAAAATTATAATTGTAAATCATAAAATTTGTAATACAATCGTAAAATTATATATTATTTTAATAATTGTTATACACTATAAGTATATAGTAACTAATCAAATTTGTAATACACTGACCACTGTAAAAGAAAGAAAAAGAACTGTCAAGACTCAAGACTCAAGATAATTCAGTCGCTACAAAAAAAACCTCAATCGAAGAAACTCAATGAGTCATAAATATATATACCAATTGTACTTTCAAAAACTCAGATCAATTGTGACTCAAGAATTAGGCTTTATTTTACACTAACCTGTCCTTGTTACAAAATTAGATATACAAAATTCTAATGTTAGACTATAAAATGAAATAAAGTTTGCTGAAATTAGTGGAGCTAAAGTCAAAGACAGTCATAAAAAGTAAGTCTCTGTGACGCAGAGAAAGAAGGAGGAGGAGCCAAAGAAGAAAAGAAAAAAACAGAGACAGTCGCGAAGGAGGAGACGCAAGAAGGAGACGACCCAGAGGAAGAAGGAGAAAGAGAAGGAGAAGCAAGGTTCGACATACCTGCGATGGTCGATGGTCGACCTTCATGGTCGATGGTCGATGGTCGAAGGAGTCGATGGTCGCGGTCGATGGTCGATGGTCGATGGAGTCGTCGATGGTCGCGGTCGAAGAGGAGCAGTCGATGGTCGCGGTCGAAGGAGTCGATGGTCGCTGCGAAGTCTTCCACTCTTCAATAATGGTAAGTAGAATCGAATCATATATTTAGGTCTTTTTTAAAGCCAAGTCGAGACGCACGCCTCGCGACGCCTTGAGGAGCAACGCCACGAGGCGCAAGCTTCGACAGGAAAAGGCGCAGGTTGCTATGATTCCAAACTAAGCGGTAGCCTCGCGAATCATTTCTTCCGCCTCGCTACGAGGCGTACGCCTCGAGCGCTTTTTCGAACCTTGGTTAGATAACCATATTTCATGAATCATTGTGAATTGTGTATTGCATAACATATCCAGTTTACGTTAATCGATCTCCAACAAAAATGATATGTGCAATTTAAAGTTGCACTGTTGGATAACAAATCTCTTATTGAGAGTATCATTTTGACTAAGGCTCTCTATAGTTCATATTCTATTTGAAGGCAGCATTAACTTATTATTGGGATGTAAACTTTACAGCGTGATATTATCATTGTATTTTGAAACTATGTATGCTTTGGTTGCATTAAGCTTCTGCAGGTGGTAATTATTTTCTTACTGCATATTGTGAAGCTGAATATTATATTATAATATATCCCGTCGTCGTTTTTTTTTATCAGTAATATGGCTAGCAAAGCTGATGAACCAGTTAATGAGCAAGCAGTTGCTACCATATATGGCAACATGAGGGCTGACATCAACCAAGTTTACTCGAAAATAACCGAACTAGAAATGGAGGTGAGTGAGCACTCTTTGGTAATCAATGCCATAAAGCCTCTAGATCAATCTCGACGGTGCTACCGCATGATTGGTGGTGTGTTGGTGGAGAGAACCATTAAAGAGGTCTTGCCAGCCGTCCAGCACAATAAAGAAGGGCTTGAGATGGTAATTGCTCGGCTGAATGAGGCACTGGAAAAGAAGAAGAAGGAACTTTCTGATTTTGAGGCTAAATACAAGATTAGGATCAGAAAAGGTGATGAAGTGAAAGATGATAGTAGCAAGAAGGAACGCTCTGCACAGGGAGTCCTTGTTGGTCCTGCAGGTGCAAGTGAATAAGACTAGTTTTGTTCTATCAAATTTACTTGAAATGTGCTATTCTACTTGGTTATTTTACCCCTCGTGTGTTTTAGGATTTTTGCTACTTGGTTATTTGCTGACAAGGATTCTAGTGTAAAATGTATGATTATGCGTCCAGATTACACTGTCCAATTTTCTCAGCATCTGTTTATGTTGGTCCTTATTAGGGGTTTATAAACTTCATTGGATATTTGGTGACCTGTTTCAGAGTTTGTTGGCTTTATTAATCCATGGTCTAGCATTTGTTCTTATTGAATCTGTATGAAAAGCTTTAATTTCTATTGGAACATGCACAAATTTTGATTACATAATAGGTGCAATACATGTATTCCCACGCTAAGCAAAACCCACCTATTAGGATAGGAATGTCGCAGCTTTTCCAACACTAGATATGCAGTTATTGCCTGATCCTTCTGCAAATGCCAGCTTTAGTAAAGTCTGTATGTAGTATGCACAAGAGCTCCTCTATTGATCGTTGCTGTGTAGAGCTTAAAACTGGTAAGCGCGCATGGTAGTACAGTAGTGTTATGGCGACGGTTCAACTGTTGTCATAGATCAGAATATTTATGATGCGGTTGTTGAATTAAACATATTTGTGTATATCGTTTTTTTTTTTCATATATATATATATATATATATATATATATATATATATATATATATATTCGTTACAACAACAGTTATAACACAGTTTAAATTGTGCTTGCAAAAGCATAATAAATCATTTTTATATTCTTCATGCTTTGAATCTTGTTATGTTCATACTTTGCATGTATTGCTCTACATTTAACTTAATAAAAATTGCACCAGCAAATCGAAAAAATGGGAAAACTCTCTCAAAATGAAGACTTTCGGCGCATGCCACAAGTTTGCCCAAAACTCTCTCAAGCTCAAAATTCCCAATCCTTAAAAATATTGGAGCTAAACAAATGGCTCGAGCAACTTTCATGGACGCCTGATCTTTTCCTTTCTCCTCCATCAACCAAAGAAATCCTGAAAGCCTCTTCCAGCAAAAACTTGATCAGAGAGCTCAGCCAGAACGGCATTAACACTTAGCAAAACGACACTCGAACCGGCAATAACGCCAAGCACAACCCCAGTGGTGCCCAACACTTTATTGAACGGCGGCCACTCAATTTCTCCAATCTCCTCGCCCACTCCGCTCCAAAAATTTCCACCTCCTTGGCTGCTTTCTCTCTCCTTCATTGCCTTGTTAATTTCCGAGCCCAGTTCAGATAATTCGTCTTCTTTTTTTTGTTGGGTACTCAAAATTTCAGATTCAGATTCTTCTTCAGACAGGCTGCTGCTTTTGGGTTCTTCAATGGCATTGATGATGGTGAATTGCTTCTTTCTAGTTGTAGGGTTTTTGGTGGATTGGGTCCTGAAAATTGGGAATGGTTTGATTTTTGAGGAGATGTTCGGATGAATGGTTGAGATTAAGGATGATGATGAGACCGGAAATTGGGACATTGAGAGTGCCATTTCTGTGTATAGCTTAGCAAATAGCAATAGCAATAGCAATAGCAAACAGCAACGTTCTGTTTGGGATTGGATGACGGAAAAATGACTCGGATTTTGGTGTTAGAATTGGGTTGGGTCGGATCTAATCTCCTAGGCTCCATTGGGCACGTTGAATAACGGCAAAATGATAAAATACTACTCTCCCGTCTCTTCAAAATATTTTGGCTTCGTTTGATTTTTTATTTTTTATTTTGTCAAATTGACTATTTTTTGTAATCAAAATTTTTAGTATTTTCTTGTAAATTTAAGTGGAGAAACTATAATTTTCTCATGTCAAATTTATTATCAACATCAATTTTTTTGAGTTGAAAATATAAATAAATATATTTAGTTCTTTATTTTAAAATTGGTCAGTTTAATTAAAAATAAAAAAATTAATATAAATTTTGAGAGACGGAGGGAGGGAGTCTTAGTTTTTTGACTTTTGCCTTTTAAATTTGTTTTAGTTGAAAATCGCATTAACTATATAGTTAACTGCTTATAGTAATAATGTGAAATTTGATAATTCTGTTTAGCAGTTTTTGGTGTATTTGAAATTTGATAGTAATTTTGTTTGTGAGAAAACAATTTATTTTATTTAACTCAAAATGTATTTTATTTTGGTGTAATATTTTACGGCTGGTGTGACGCCTCCAAAATAGGTATACATCACCCATCTTGAGTCGCTAAATACATGGTACTAAATTCAAATACAACTTGATAAGAGAGCTGTGAGTTTTAATACAAATACTGTCTTCTAGACAATACCCACTCTCAGAATAAGTCCTCATTACATTTATTTTCACACTATTTAACAAAATAGTGAGGACTACTAGCTAATACTAACATCCGGACCATCACTCCGTTCCCCGACTCGTCCCAGCTACGTTCTCATTTCCTGAAGAGAACAGTGAAAGAAAGGGTGAGCTCAATAGCCGAAAGAAGAAATATTATGATTAAGATAATGCGAGATAAATTATCATTAGCCTTAAAATGTGTTAAACCGATACTGATATAACAAACATCAAGTTTAATCTGCGGTGAACAAGCAATCCATTAAAAAGAGTCAGTAGAGAATAAAATCTACTATCTTTTATGATTTAAAAGGTTTTCATCACTTTTATCACGAGACTCGACTTAATAATAATCCACATCATCCTTGCATTCTACGGCCAGGATATTCATTAGAATCACGACCACAAATTATCTATGCATCTACTGGTACAATGATATTCGTGTATTCATCGATGGTCATGATCATGCCAACAATTGTCCATCAATGCACTACGGGCGAATGAGGACTTTTACCACATCATTTGTAACATTCACGGTCGTGATTACAATCAATAATCCATAGTCATAATCATATACCAAGTCCATCTATGCACTTCTGAGGCCATGAGATGACTTTCAACAAAATATAAATATGAGGATGATGACAATGATATAAAAATTTAATAAAACAAGTTCAAGAATTAATTTATTCAAAACTAATAACGTCCCAAATTGTCAACACGATACTTCTTTGTAGTAAAATTCAAGAATGCTCGGAAGAATACTTCCATGAAAAGATCTTTGGATGAAACGTAAATATCGAGGATATTCCACTAATTTCATGGAGTATAGAAGTCAAAACTTTAACCAACCGAGTATAATAAAGAATGAAATAACAAAAGAAATCATGTAAGACCCAAATTTTTATAAATAAAGATGAATTTTTTATAAATATTATTTTTGAATATTATGGAATAAATTTGATATAATGTTATAGTTGTGGGTAATATTTATAAATTTTGTAAAGTAAGCAAAGTTGTTATAAAATATTAGTTTGGTGGGGAATATTCTTTTTGTCGGGGAATATTAAATACGATGGCTCAATCATTAATGGACCCCATGGCGGAAGTATTATCGTTGTTAGAAAACGACAAAATTATTTTTCTATAAAAATAACTCGGCGGAGGTGTTATTTGCAAAAAGCTGTTGAACTACCCTTAGTAAAAAATGCGATGTCTGGCGTAGTTGTATAGTAGCACACGATATTGATTATTGATGCTTTACGTGAGAAGTCACTCAACTATGCTCAATTATTGCTACAATAATTCTTTGCATCATATCTCTTATATTATTGATTCAATTATTGTCACGATTATCATCATATAATATGTTATAGTATTAAATTATTAATTGAGACGACAAGTTAAAAATGATTAATAATTGTTGAAAGATTAAATATGTGTTGATTAAAAATAAAATAATTTGTGGTAATATTTATTCAATCCTTGATGTATATAAAGAGTTACATTATGAGGCGTTTGTGGTAAGTTTAATTATTTTATGGGGGGGCATATGTCATCATCTAAGAGTCCCTTCAATCGATAGTAATTACCTTTGTGAATAGTAATTACCTTTGTGAATAAATAATTACCTTCGCTTCGATAGTATTTACCTTATTCATCCATAGTAATTACCTTTGTGAATAGTAATTACCTTTGTGAATAATAATTACCTTCGTCAATAGTATTTACCTTCGTCGATAGTAATTACCTTCTTCAATAGTAATTACCTTCGTCGATAGTAATTACCTTCACATCGATAGTAATTACCCATTCGCAAATAGTAGTTGTCCTTGATATTACCAAGAGTTAAGCGCCTCTTGATTGTTCCAAGGTTAATTATCCTTTCATGAAATAGTAGTTGTCTCTTCAATATTACCAAGAGTCATTTGACCCTTCGTTAAGACCAAGAGCCACCGTCGGTTTTTTCTATAAATAGAAAATTCATTCCTTCATTATTTCTTACGAATTCAATTGAAACTCTGAGAGAGAAACTATAGAGAGAAGAAGAAAAGTATTTTGCTACTTCACTTTTCCAATATTCACTTCTTCTAAGGTAGGGAATATTATTTGTTGTACTTTCGTAAGGGTGTTATTTTTTTTTTTCATGAAGAGAACTTACATTATTCCATTCTTTATTATTACATTGGAATAACTTTTGTAAAAGTGGCATACCCTATACATGACACAGTATATGCGAATACCTATACTTGGTGAAATCCTTATATTATTCCATTCTTATTTATTACATTGGAATAACTTTTGTATATCTGGAATCTCCTATACTTGGTGACATTCTTCTATTATTTTATTATTACATTGGAACATCATATATGTGTTTGCTTTTCTGACCTGGTTAAAATCTTTATTATTCTCGTCTTTATTATTACATTGGAATATCCATGCATGTGTTTTACACCTACCACAGTTAAGATTTTATTATTATTCGTATTTATTATTACATTGGAATAATGCATACATGCTGCAATCTGCATGCATGGTAATTTCTTTTGTTATTTCATTCATTATTATACTCAGGTTGGTTAAAATTTTGACTTATATACTCCATGAATTTAGTGGAATATCCTTGATATTTGCGCTTCATCCGATATTTTTTAATGAAAATATTTTTACGAGCATTCTTGAATTTTACTCTGAAAGCGATTATCATGTTGACAATTTGGGCGTTATTAGTTCTGAATAAATTAATTAAGTGAACTTGTTTTATTGAATTATTATGTCATTGTCATCATCCTCATGTTATATTATGTTATCTTTGAACTTACGTGCATAGATGAACTTAGTATGATTATGACCAGGATCATTCGGTATAATAATGGCTTGATATAAATGATGTGACAAAAGTCCTCGATGGCACATAATGCGATGATGGATAGTTTTTGGTATGATTATGACCGGGGGTGATTCGGTATAGTCGTGACCATTGATAATTTGATGAAAATCCTTGGCCGTAGTACGAGGATGATTAGATATTATGGTTTATTCATTAAACCTGAGTCTTAGTGATAAAAATTGATGAAAACCTTTTAAAACCTAAAGATAGTAGACTTTATTTTCTACTTGACTCTTTTAATGGATTGCGATATTCATTGCAGATTAAACCGGTTGTCTATTGTATTTTATCGGTTTAACATTGTTGAAGACTATTGATAATTTATTCGCATTATCTTAGTTATAATATTTCTTCTTTGGGCTAGTTGAGCTCACCCTTTCTTTCACCGTTCTCTTGAAAAATGAGAATATAAATTTGGGGCAGAGTCGGGAAAAAGAGTGATGGTCCCAAGATAGCATTAGTAGTCCTCACTATTACATTAAATAGTGTGACAATAAATGTAATGAGGACTCCTTGAGTATGGATATTGTCTAAATGACAATATTCTATTAGAACTCTCGGTTTATGTATTGTCGTATGTTACACGACGGATGTATAATTAAGTTTGTATTTGAATTTATGTACCATGTATAGTGGCGACCCAAGATGGGTGGCGTATACCTAATTTTGGGGCCGTCACGGTTGGTATCGAGCTTAGGGATATGATCCTGGCTAAGATCTTGAGATAAGAACTAGGAGGGAGAGACGGAAATTCCTTCCATTTAGTATGACCTACCTAAGTTTATTTGTTATTTAATTGGTCGGTCGAGAGTATAGGGATAATATTTGATATATTAATTAACCCTTGTGTTGTGGCGGTGTTTGGAAATGGCAATGAAAATATTCACAATGGAGTGAATGTGGTAGTTGTGACACCTTTAATCACTAATCGGGTTAATGCGATTGTCGGACGAGGAACAAATTAGAGATATCCACGTAGTGAATGAAGAACTAATTGTTGCACAGCTAGTTCTTGAGAGTAGCGGTGAGAGTGAGGAAGAAGAGGAAGAAGAGGAAGAAGAGGAACACGAGGAGAATTGGTTAGAAGAAATTTATGATCAAAACTTAGAATTACAAAATCGTGTTCGTGAGCTAGAAGAACGAGGTTGAAGAATCGACAAGCGATCGTGGAACAAAGGGATACAACAATTCAAAATTGGGTTACCCGATATGTGATGCTCGAACAAAATCACGCTTTGGCGGTATAAGATATTAAAGTTGGAATCGAGAATTTAAAAATCAAAGATCAAATTTGAAAGAAGAAACAATGAACGAAGGAGAATAGGCGATGCATGGGTAAAAGGCGCACAACGTGTTGATAGTGTAGAAAAAGACGTCCAGATCAATAAAGCCAAAATAGATGAAATGGACTTTGCTTTTTGGACAAACAATTGGGAGAACCAAACATCGAATTGAATTACCACATGCATGGCAGTCGAACCCGAATTCGATATAGATCGGAGAATAATGATTCAAATCATGGATCAGGAATGTGAAGAAGCACTTAAGGGTGGAATGTACCCTATAGTAAAGTCAAACTCGATAATTTAAGCGAGAGCATTGGTCGAGAAACCCGAACGAAGTTATTATGGGTAAATTAATTATAAATTATTACGAAGTCTATACTTTATTCAATCTGAGTTCTACCCAATCTTTTATTCTACCTAGTTGTGTTCAATGTTTAAATTTGACTCGGAAAAATTAGACTTTGATTTATCTATTGAAACTTCGTTGGGAGAAACCTTTGTTACCTCCAATCGCTTATTAATCTTGTTGTTTCAAATAAACACTTTCACGATCTTATCTCTTTGAAAATACTTGCCTTTGAGGTAATTTTTGAAAACGATTGATTAACTACTTATTATTCTTTTTGTAAGGTTGTTAGCTTTCATATTCTAACCAACCCATTATCTAATTCTAAAGTTAATCATTTGTTATATCAAGCCATAAGTAAAGAGCCCCGATCCTTTCGTTGTTGACTTCCTTGTGTGGAATGCACCGAAGCCGAATTTTCAGAAAGCGGCGTCGTGAATGACGATGACAAGTTGATAGGTATCATTGTGAGGTCTTTATCTAGGTTAAAGGATAGAAGTCACAGTTGGTATCGATGTAACGTCTTATCCAAGTCTTGGATAAGAGTAGCGATTTTGAATAATATTTCTATCATTAATAAATTTCTTGACGTATTCTTGAAGATTTCTAGCCTACCCTAGAGCATGAAATCGAATTTTGTATTGACCAAAGACAAAAAACCCATTTCTTAAACCCTCAAATATTTCTTCAACTAAAAGGATCTGTTTACGAGGATTATGATGAAAGTCATAATAAAAGCATTGGACTAATGAAAATCATGGGTATATGAAGTATTAGTAAGTGTTATGATGAGTTATGTGATTATTATGTGAAAACATGAAAGTTTCTTAGAAATCACAAAGGGTTGAAAAATCATATTTTGGTAAAAACGTAACATGAAATTCAATTGACCATATCTCCTATTATATTTTGAATTTTTAAGTGTGGTCAAGTCCTAGAGTTAGATCTATGAGTTTTGTAGCTTATCCAAGTGGAATCACTTGAAAAGGTGTCTTTGTAGATTTTCGTGTGGGTGAATTTAGCAAAAGAGTCCAAAGCTGCAAATTACAAAAACGCTTCTTTGCTTAGAAACTTTAAGGGCTGTTTCGGCCACTAAATTTATGTGAAAAATTCTGGCCTTTTTGGACATGAAAATATATGTTATAAAGTACCTCCTGTCCAAAAATGAGCTCATTCTCGACTTAAAATGAACAAGTTATGACCATTTCAATATTTAGATTTTTTTTTTACTTAAAAATGCTATAACGGAGTTCTATAACTCCGATGACCATGAAATTTAAACTGGAGGCTCACATTAACATATGTAAGGTCCTGCCAAGATTTGGGAATTTTGGAGTTAAACTTGAGGTAGCTAATTTCTTAAGGAATTAATTAGAAATTGATTTTTGAAAATAGTAAATGAATTTTAAAAATTACGAGAAAATATATTTTCATTATGGGACTATATTATGCTAAATCCCAGAAAAGAAATATTTTTGGGACTGATTTGGTATTTTTCATGAAAATAGTTTAATTCTGAAACATATACGAGTTAAATATGTTATGTGAAGTATGAAAGTTGAAAATAGGATTTTATGGCTAGAGAATCCTATATAGAGTATATGCATATTTTTTTTTATGAGGATTTGATAATTGGTGATGATATCTTATGAGTATGGCATTTTGAATGATTAAATGCATTATATGGTAAAAGCGTAAACAATTGAGATAAATTGTTTATAAATTTAAGAAGTGATTAAAATATTGTTATAATATTAATGATATTAGATTATGAGATTATTAAGTGATTGATAACATGGGGATATTCTTGAATCACGGATAAATTATATTATAAATGTTTAATATTTATCCTTTATCTCATTTGATTGATTCTTTATATCATTATCCTCATGCTTATATTGTGTTGAAAGTCATCCGTGGCTTACGTGAATAGATGGACTTGGTATGATTATGACCGAGGATTGTTCTATATATAATCATAACAAGTAATTGAAAAACACGACTATCTTTTTAGTAGTAGTCATGGATAATTTATGGTCGATAATCTTAATGAATACTACGATTATCTTTGGCCATAGTGTATAGATTGTAAGACCCCAACTTATTATTAATGAAATTTAATTTTCTCTATTTATTATTTTGAAATAGTAAGGGTTGATTTGATTAATGTGGATAGTTAGGGGTAAAATCATAAATATTTCAAAATAAGCAAGTGGTTATAAAATATTCATTGTTGTTAGGAATATTAGTTTGGTCGCGGAATATTAAATGCTGTGTTGGGAATATTAAATGCGACGAAAAGCGACCATGTGTGTGGGCCCTATAACGAGAAAGCGATTGGATGAAGAAAAACGACAAATATAAGTTGGTTAAAAATAACGGGCGTAGTTATTCTGCAGATTATCTTTGTTAAAATACTAAATGGTTAAAACACGAAGCTTACCGGTATTGCACCAATTATTGATTCTTACGTGAAGGCCTTTACTCAATAATGGTTACGATAATTACTTATTAGATATTTTATTGAGTTAATAATTCTTTGCGTTGATATTTTATATATTGTTGTTGTTTGATAATTGTCATTACACAAGATTTTTCATTATCGAAGCAATAATTCATATTATCCGAATAATATTATTAGATAACATTATTGGCAATGTCTAGAAAGTTACATCTAAGGAGAGGTTTGGTCACCTAATTGCGCGCCAAGATAAAATAAATTCTTATTGAAAGCCCTCTTTCTCGGGAATTGCACGGTTGTCGATATTGTGATTTTGTAATATTATTTGTGAATAATTAATTATTGATTCATATGATAAGGAAAATATTGATTTTATGTGGATATAGATGGAGAAAATTTTTAATGTGACAATTCTTGAAAATTGAAATTTTATCTTTTTACGGTAAAATAATTTATTTAAATATATTATTATATTATAATAATATAATAATGGTGATATTTTACAACGAATGTGGGATATATGAGTATACGGGGAGGAAGAGTATTTTTGTTGCAATAAATATTTAAAACATGTTAAACATGTCGGTGGACCCCATTTATTGACCAAATTTGATTATAAATTTAAAAATCGCTTGGTTTGTGGATTTCGGTCAATTTACATTTTGAAATTCGGAAAAACTTTCTTACGTAAAGTTGTAGAGAATTGAATTTCCTATAAAAACTTCGTGAGATTTGAATTTTCTGATAAAAGGACTATTTATTATGAATTATTGAAGTTCAAGTTCAAAATAATTAATTTTTGGGAGTTTTAGTTAATTATTTTGAGAAAAACGTTTTTTGCAACTAAGTTGGCCTCACATGTTATTCAAATGGGCTGAGATCAGTTGTCTAAGGTGGGCTAAAGAAAATATGAAAAATATATTAATATTATATTCAATTTTCTACTTTTGGTGTTAAGCATTTTCCTATAAATAGGGTCTTAGGTTAGAATTGAAAAACACACCGAAACCTGAGTTTCTCTCTTTTCTCTCGATATATTGAGCGTATTCTTGTGAGTATACTTTGAGTATTGTTAGATTGATGCAAGTTCCTTTCAAAGACTATACACATTATTCCATTTAAAGTCTTAATCTTTCGAGGTAAGGGATGTTATTTTCTTCTCTAATGATATTATTTCTTCAATATCATTATCTTTGAAATATTAGTTGGAACTTTTTATCAAATTTGGAACTTTTTCATGTCGGGTTACTATTCACGATTCTTATTCATGAATTACTATTCATGAGTTCTTATTCACGATTCTTATTCACGAGTACTATTAATGAAGCGTGAAGATGTTTTTTTTGGAAATTTCTATCTTTTGGTGTCGAGAGTTCTTATTCACGTATCGACACTATTCACGATATCTGACACTATTCACCTAAAAAATAAAATTTCTTCTTTTTGTCCAAAATATCTATTACGGATACTAGCTTTGATTGTATCCATGTTTTGATCATTCTTGAATTTTACACCACTATGATTATTTTTGAGGTATTTTTGAACATGGATAAAACAAAGTACGAATCCTTAATCCTTAATCCTTGTCATTTTGTTTCCTTTGGATTCGTTTCTTTAAAAATATTTTCATCATCCTCGGTCTTAAATGATGATATTATTGAATATCTTTGGCTTTTTGTAGTGCAGATGAATGATTTCTGAAGAATATCTTCGTGGTAGTAGTCAAAGATGAACAGTGTTTAGATGAACATGACTAATCGATAAATATCTTTGGCACATGTGCAAAGATGAATATTTGATTCGGATGTATATTGATTGATGTTACAGGGGATAAAAGATGAGCGATGAACTTTTAAATTCATACATAGAAGATAGTAGTTTGCATTCTCTACTTAACTCTTCTAATGAATTATTATTTCCGCTGCGAATATTGATTTAAAATTTGTTGTCTATTGTATTCTATTAGATTTTTTCCCTGTTGAAGACTAACGGTAATTTGTTGTATATTATCTTAGTCATAATATTCTTTATTGGGCTAGTTGAGCTCACCCTTTTCCATTTTGTTCCATTTTTCTTCTCATGAGGCGAGAATATAGCGAGTACGAGTCGGGGTATGGAATGAAGGTTCTAGAGAGAGTTGTTTAGTAGTCCTCACCATTTTTGTAAAATAATGTATCAATAAATGTGATGAGGATTTATTTGAGTATAGATATTGTCTAGAAGATAATATTTGTATTCAAACTCACAGTTTTACTGTTGTAATAATAAAGTTGTAGTTGTTTCTGTACCATGTATTGACAACTCAGAATGGGTGATGTATACCTATTTTGGGGGCGTCACATAGATAATTTGTGGTCGTGATACTAATGAATACACGATTATCTTTGGCCGTAGTGCATGGATAATTTGTGGTCGTGATACTAATGAATACAAGATTATCTTTGGCCGTAGTGCATGGATAATTCATGGTCGTGATACTAATGAATATCCTTGGCCTGTAGTGCAGGGATGATTCGATGATATGGATTAATTATTGAGCTGAGTCTCAGCAATAAAATATTAATTCATGGATGTGATAAAAGTCATCTTTGGCCGTAGTGCATTGATTGACTTGGTATGATTATGACCAAGGATTATTCGGTATAATCATGACCGTAATTAAAAACACGAATATCCTTGGCCAGTAGTGCATGGATAATTCGTGGTCGTGATACTATTAAGTGCGTCTCAAAGATTATTGGTTTTACAACAGTATATCTTTGGCACGTAGTGCAAAGATGAATTGTTAATGAATATCTTTGGTAGGATTACGAAGATGAATTTAATATTTTTAACGATAAAGGTATTCAAGGTATCCTCACCTCTTTATCATATCGTGTACGTACCCTAATTTCGGTGAAATTTCATAAGAAAGAGAGGTTGTAAGACCCATCTTTATAAATAAAGATGAATTTTTATAAATATTATTTTTGAATATTATGGAATAAATTTGATATAAGGTTATAGTTGTGGGTAATATTTATAAATTTTGCAAAAGTAAGCAAGTTGTTATAAAATATTCGTTTGGTGGGGAATATTCTTTTTGTCGGGAATATTAAATGACGACTCCAATCATTAGTGGACCCCTTAACGGAAGTATTGTCGTAGTTAGAAAATCGACAAAATTATTTTTCTATAAAAATAACGGCAGAGGTATTCTGAAATCAACCTGTTGAACTACCCTAAGTAAAGTAAAGAATGCGATGTCTGGCGTAGTTAAGAAGTAGCACACGATATTGATTATTGATACTTACGTGAGAAGTCACTCACCTTTATGCTCAATTATTGCTCAAATAATTGTTGCATCATATCTCTTATATTATTGATTCAATTATTGTCACAAGATTATCATCGTATAATATGTTATAGTATTAAATTATTAATTGAGGGCGACAAGTTAAAAATGATTAATAATTGTTGAAAGATTAAATATGTGTTGATTAAAAATAAAATAATTTGTGGTAATATTTTTCAATCCTTGATGTATATAAAGAGTCTCATATGAGACGTTTGTGGTAAGTTTGATTATTTTATTGGGGCTCATATGTCATCATCTAAGAGTCCTTTCGTCGATAAGAATTACCTTTGTGAATAGTAATTACCTTCGTCGATAATATTTACCTTCAATCGATAGTAATTACCTTTGTGAATAGTAATTACCTTCAAATCAATAGTATTTACATTCGTCGATAGTAATTACCTTCTTCAATAGTAATTACCTTTCAAATCGATAGTAATTACCCTTCGCAAATAGTAGTTGTCCCTTGAATATTACCAAGAGTTAACGCGCTTCTTGATTGTTCTAAGGGTTAATTACCCTTCGCATGAATAGTAGTTGTCTCTTGATATTACCAAGAGTCATTTTGACCCTTCGTTAAGACCAAGAGCCACCGTCGGTTTTTTCTATAAATAGAAAGCTCATTCCTTCATTATTTCTTACGAATTCACCAAAACTCTGTAGAGAGAAACTATAGAGAAAGAAAGAAATGTATTTTGCTACTTCACTTTTCCAATATTCAAATTTCTTAAGGTAGGGAATATTATTTGTTGTATGTACTATAAGGGTGTTATTTTTTTTTATTCATGAAGAGAACTTCATTATTCCATTCTTTATTATTCATTGGAATAACTTTTGTAAAAGTGGCATACCCTATACATGACCATATATACGGAATACTCTATACTTGGTGAAATCCTTTATATTAATCCATTCTTATTTATTACATTAGAATAACTCATATATGCTGAATCCCTATACTTGGTGACATTCTTCTATTATTTTATTATTCCGTTGGAACATCCATGCATGCTTTTACGCCGGACTGGTTCCGCTCTTTATTATTACATCTTTATTATTCTATCGGAATATCCTCGTCGTGTGTTTTACACCTGACCGTTCCGCTTTTATTATTCTCATATTTATTATTCATTGGAATAACTTTGCCTATCTGAAGTAATCTGCATGCATGGTGATTTCTATTGTTATTTCATTCGCTATTATACTCAAGTTGGTTAAAATTTTGACTTACATACTCCATGAATTTAGTGGAATATCCTCGATATTTTGCGCTTCATCCAAAGATTTTTAATGAAAATATTTTTCCGAGCATTCTTGAATTTTACTCTCTGAACAAAGTGTCATGTTGACAAATTTGGGACGTTATTAGTTCTGAATAAATTAATTAAATGAACTTGTTTTATTGAATTATTATGTCATTGTCATCATCCTCATGTTATATTATGTTATCTTTGGCTTACGTGCATAGATGAACTTAGTATGATTATGACGAGGGATCATTCGGTATAATCATGGCTTGATATAAATGATGTGACAAAAGTCCTCGATGGCTCAGAATGCGATGATGGATAGTTTTGGTATGATTATGACTAGGGGTGATTCGGTATAGTCATGACCATTGATAATTTGATGAAAATCCTCGGCCAAGTAGTACGAGGATGATTAGATATTGTGGTTTATTCATTAAACCGAGTCTTAGTGATAAAATTGATGAAAACCTTTTAAAACCTAAAAGATAGTAGAACTTTATTTTCTTTCACTTGACTCTTTTAATGGATTAGATATTCCATCAGCAGATTAAACTGGTTGTCTATTGTATTTTATCGGTTTAACATTGTTGAAGACTATTGATAATTTATTCTCGCATTATCTTAGTTATAATATTTCTTCTTGGGCTTTGATTGAATTCACCCTTTCTTTCATTTCTTCTTGAAATGAGAATATAAATTTGGGATGAGTCGGAAAAAGAGTGATGGTCCCAAGATAAGCATTAGTAGTCTTCACTATTCATTAAATAGTGTAACAATAAATGTAATGAGGACTCGAAAGTATGGATATTGTCTAAATGACAATATTCCTATTAGAACTCTCGGTTTATGTATTGTCGTATGTTACACCTACGATGTATAGTTAAGTTTGTATTTGAATTTATGTACTACGTGAAGTGGCGACCCAAGATGGGTGGCGTATACCTAATTTTGGGGGTCCACAAATCACCATTTGTAAGAAATAATGAAGGAATGAACTTCTATTTATAGAAGAATGGATTGCGTAATAATTCTAATTCATAAACATTCCAGATTGATTTACTTTTAATCGCATTTATCCATATTTAAAAGCAAAATCTTTTAAATAAAATAAAATATATATTATATTATATATATATATATATATATATATATATATATATATATATATATAAACTCACTACGCTTACAACAATTAAATCGATAATTCACTTGTTGACTCTGTTGATCAACAAATGCCTAACAATTCAACTGATACCATAATGATCAAATAAAATAAACTTATTATATAATATTTATATATATATAACACATGCCTTTGAAAATCTTACTCCACCCGTGACAACATAAATCCCCCACCCAATTTTGACAACTTGACAACTTGTTCACTTTACTTATATATATATATATATATATATATATATATATATATATATATATATAAGTAATAAAACAAAACGGATTTGACTTCACGTAAAGGCATTAATAATCAATCTGCAGTGTCGCAACTAATGCCAGACATCGTATTCTTTTCTTTCTACTACCGAAGTAGTTCAATAAGATAATAGCAGAAAACTTCCGCCGTTATTTTCATAAAATATTTTTGTCGTTTTCTCAATCCAAATAATAATTACATTATGGGGTCCACTAACGATGATTGTGACGTCGTCATTTAATATTCCTCGTTAAAACTAATATTCCCCGACCAATCGAATATTATATAACAACTTGCGTACTTTGCAAAATTTATAAATTTTACTCACAACTATAACATTATATCAAATTTATTTCATAATATTTAAAAATCATATTTATAAAAAATTTATTTTTTATTCATAAAAGTTGGGGTCTTACAGCTGGACTCAAGTTGTCTCATAAACTAAGTGAGACAAGCCGGCCAACCCGACCCGACCCGACCCTTGTATCTTCTCAATCTGTTTTAGTGTGTAATTGAATTGCTCTTCTACTTGCATCTCCTCAACTGAAATAAATTCAAAATCTGAAACAACTATTTACCATCTGTAATGTAGTGAATGGATTGTCTTCTGCAATTTCAAATAGTAGTGGGGTCCAATTTTTTCTTTGAATAAAAGGTGGATATATATACTGGATCCATCAATTATTTGATCATTTTTTTTTTTAATTTGAGTTGATTGAGATGACCTATCCGGCCCATACAGTAGTACTGACAATTTATACTTTCACGATTACATTGACAATTTTTAAAATGAATAAATCTTTTTAAAAAAAATCAACATATACGATTAGAGATTATGATGATAATAAATTATTAAAAATATCAAGTTTTATAATTTAAAAATTATATATATATATATAATTATTTATTTATTTTAAAAATAATTAATTTAATTATTAAAATTAAATTAAAACGTTTATTATGAGAGAGAGAAAGTATTTGATATATTGGAGCGACATTATAATTCTAATTTAGATATACATCACAATTACAATTTAAAAAATAAAAAAATATAATCTTAATACATAAGAATACGTAATCTACTATTCTATGATCCCCTTTCTTGTCGCTGGTTTTTGCATATTTCTTGTCCAACTGTGCCTAACACCGACTTGCTGGCGCATTTGTGTGTGAGAAAGGGAGAATGTGAACATATATTATACTATCTAGTCTATCTTAATATATGGGTAAAAGAAGTAATTCCTTCATCCCATTTTTAATTTGATTTTTATAATTAAATTAATTATTTTTAAAATTATTAATTTTAAATATTTATATAAAATTTTCAAATTCTGAAAGTTAACACTAGTAGAGTAGTATATAGTAGTAAATTCTCTGCTTGATTTATTAATTTTAAAAATAATTAATTTAATTATAAAAATTAAATTAAAACATTTTATTATGTGACGAAGGGAGTTCTTGTTTATGCATAAACCTCATGAAAATTATTGCAATTAATTATTACCGTTCACTAGTCATGATAAATATATGGGTGGCCTTTTAGGGTGTAAATATAGTACGTAGAGCGAATTTGTTAAAGAATATTCTAGTTCTGTTAATTCACATGCATATTCAAAGAGAACATAATAGTGTCATACAGAGTATGAACGTACAGTCTTCATATCACGACTTATGAGAAACAAAACCCCTAATTATGCTACAATGTATGAGTATGAAGTTCACACCCAAAATCACACTTTACGTTTTGTTTCTGAATTTTAAAATAGACAGAAAAAAAAAAATAGACGAAAAATTTAAGTTTTCTTTTTAATTCTTATGTTTCCGAGTTTTTTAATAAACGAAAAAAAAAAGAAATGAATAGAAAATTTGGCCACTTTTCCGATCAAAATTGGCCTGATTTGGAAGAAAAAAATTTGGAATAAGTAATATTTTTATAATTTCCATATTATCCTCAACTTTTAATATAGTAAATTTTAAATTACAACTTATGTCCTCAATTTTAAATTTTCTAATCTTTTCTATTAAAAACTCAGAAACAACACAAAAGAAAACTTCAAGTTTTTTATTCTTTTCTTTTATGTTTTAATTTAAGTTTTCAATTCTTTTCTTTTCTGTTCAAAACTCAGAAACAGAATGTTAGGGTAAAAAGTAATATATACAGACGATAGAAAAATATTTTTAATACTATTTTACTTCTGAGTGTGTAAGACCCCAACTTATTATAAATAAAATTGAATTTTCCTCTATTCATTATTCTAAATTAATAAGCTGTTAATTTGATAAAATACTTTAGTTATGGGTGAAATGTGCAAATTTTGCAAAATAAGCAAGTGGTTATAAAATATTCATTTTTGTCGGGGAATATTCTTTTGGTCGTGGAATATTCTTTTTGTCGGGAATATTCGTACAACGGCGCAGTCATTTGTGAGCCCCATAACGGAATAACTGTCGGATGAAGAAAACGACGAGTTTGAGTTTTTATAAATAATGGCATAGTTATTACTGATAATAACACCGTTGAAATACTTTCGGTGGTTAAAATACGATGTCTGGCGTGGTTGCACAAGATGATACTACGGTATTACCTGCGGCAAAGATTGAATTATTGATTCGCACGTAAGAAGACACTACTCAATAATTGTTAGAGTAATTCTTGCTCAATATTTTATTTTATTGATTCAATAATTCTTTGCGTTGACATTTTATATTATTGATTCAATAATTGTCAATTTGCACATATTTTCCCATTATCGGATCAATAATTCATATTATTTGAATAATATTATTAGATAGCATTATTGGCAATGTCTAGAAAGTTCTGCAAGAGAGGTTTGGTCACCTAATTGCTTGGCGCAAATGGAGAAATCCTTATTGGAAAGCCCTCTTTCCCGAGAACCTGCTCATTGTCGTAATTGTGATTACATAATATTATTTATGAATAATTAATTATTAATTTATATGATAAGAAAATATTTATTTGATGTGGATATAAATGATGGATTTATTTATGTGGTTATAAATGAAATAATTAATGCTGATGTATTTTATCAGTATTTTGTCAGAATGAAGGTATTAAAAATCATCCGTTTGCGGATTTCGGATATTTTTTGTTTGAAATTTGGAAAAACTCAAAGCTACAAAGTTGTAGAGAATTCAATTTTAGGCAGAATGGACATAAAATTCGTATTTTTTTGATAAACGGACTATTTTCTATGGATTACTGAAGTTTTAGAAAATAAAATGATTTTTATTAAATTATGGGTGGGACCCATTTTTTTTTAAACATGTGGGCATCATGAAATTTCAGATTTGGCTGCTGATGGCTTTCAAAATTGGTTGGTGAAGGTGTGCGTAGAGTTTTGATTTATAATAATAATATTTTATTATTTAGTCTCCTTTGACGTTCTAACATTTTCCTATAAATAGACGCTTAGATTAGAATTGAAAATCACACCAGAAATAAGTTTTCTTTCTCTCTAGATTATCGAGCGTATTGTTGTGAGTATTTTGATACTTTGAGAGTTGCTGTTCGGTACAAATTTTCTTCGACTTTCTATCCGATATTCTGATCAGAAGTACCGTTATTTTGAGATAAGGGATGTTATTTTTTTTCTTAAATGATATTATTTTCTTCAATATCATTATGCCAAAATATTGGTGAGCTTTTAAATCAAATTTAGAACTTTTTGTGTCGGGGTTACTATTCACATATACGGCACTATTCACCGAAAAATAAAAATTTTTCTTTTTATCCAAGATGTCTATTTTGGCTACTATCTTTGATTGTATCCATGTTTTGATCGTTATTTTTAAATTCTGCTTCACAATTGGTTATTATGGAGTATTATTGATCTTGGATAAACTGTTATGTGAATCCCTAATATTTGCCCTTCTTCTCGCCTTCATGAATTCATTTTTTAAAATATTTTTCATCATCCTCGGTCCTAAATGATGATATTCTCAATATCTTTGGCCTTTGTAGTGCAAAGATGAATGATTAATCGATGAATATCTTTGGCCCGTAGTGCAAGATGAACAGTGTTGAGATGAACATGACTAACTCAAGATATGAATGAATATCTTTGGCTCAGATAGTGCAAAGAAGATAAATTTTGATTAAAGATGTATATTGATTGTTGTTACTGAGGATAAAATATTGATGATGAACTTTTAAATCTTAGAAAATAGTAGAATTCATTCTCTACGTGACTTTTCTAATGGATTGTTGTTTCCACTGCAGTTGTTGATCTAAAACTTGTTGTATATTATATTCTATCAGATTTTTTCCCGTTGAAGACTAATGATAATTTGTTGTATATTATCTTAGTCATAATATTCTTTACTGGGCTAGTTGAGCTCACCCTTTTTTTTTTGTTCCATTTTTCTTCTCAGGAGGTGATAACATAGCAGGATCGAGTCGGGGTATGGAGTGATGGTTCTAGAAAGATGTTTTAGCAGTCCTCACTATTTCTGTAAAATAGTGTATGAATAATTATAATGAGGACTTATTTGAGTGTTGATATTGTCAAGAAGATAATATTTGTATTTAAACTCACAGTATGTGTTGTCGTATTTTGCACGACAATTGTATTATTGAAGTTATAGTTTGCTTTCTGTACCATGTTGTTATAAAATATTCATTTTGTCGGGGATTATTCGTTTGGTCATGGAATATTCTTATTGTCGGGAAATATTCGTACGACGGCGCAGCCATTCGTGGGCCTCATAACAGAATAACTGTCGGATGAAGAAAATGACAAGTTTGAGTTTTATAAATAACTTGGCGTAGTTATTCTAGTGAATATTGTTGGAATAACCTATGGTTAAAATACGATGAATACGCGTGGTTTTGCGAGCATACCGGTATTGCATGTAATTTTTGAATTATTGATTCTTACGTAAGAAGCCACCACTCAATAATTGTTACAGTAATTACTTTTTATTATTTTATTTTATTGATTCAATAATTATTGCGTTGATATTTTATATTATTTTTGTTTCAATAATTGTCACACGCATGTATTTTCCATTATCAGATCAATAATTCATATTATTTGAATAATATTATTAGATAACATTATTGGCAATGTCTAGAAAGTTCTGTCTAAGGAGAGGTTTGGTCACCTAATTGCTCGCCAGTAAGGAAAAATCCTCATTGGAAAGCCCCCTCTTTCCTGGGAACGGTCTGGTTGTCATAATTGTGATTCTGTAATATTATTTGTGAATAATTAATTATTAGTTTTTATGATAAGAAAATATTTATTTGACGTGGATATAAATGATGGATTTATTTATTTTATGTGGTTATAATTGAAGAATTTAATGTTGAGGTATTTTATCAGTATTGTTGTCGGAATTGAGGTATTAAAAATCAAATCAGTATTTTTACGATATATTGCGTGAGTTATAATTTTTAATCCGACCGTTGGATCGTTGTGATTTTTGGATATGTTATACATATATAAGTTGAGTATATGTCCACAAATTTTGAACCGTTAAAAATGAAAGTATGATTCGTTATGAATTTTAAGAGGTGACTGATTCAGAAATTAGGTTTATAAATGATTTTAGTAGAAAATTCTAGAATTTAGTGGGCCCCACTTGTGGTTGGTGAAGAAATGTGCTGAATTTTATTTCAAATTTGGTGGGTGGCAATAGTAGCGAGGTAAAAAGCCATCAGTGTGGCGTGTCAAGTCTGTTCAACGTCTTAACATTTTTCTATAAATAGAGGGCTAAGTTGGAATTAGAATTAAAAATCACACCAGAAACATAAGTTTTCTCTCTTTCTCTCTCTATATTATCGAGCGTATTTTGTGAGTATTTAGATACTTTGAGAATTGCTGTTCAGTACAAGTTTCATTCAGCATCAGTTCCGACCTTTCATTCCGAAGTACTGATTCTTTGAGGTAAGGGATGTTATTTTCTTCTTAAATGATATTATTTTCTTCAATATCATTATGCCGAAATATTGGTTTGAACTTTTTAATCAAATTTGGAACTTTTGTGTCGGGGTTACTATTCACGTATACGGCACTATTCACGAATACGACACTATTCACAGAAAATAAAATTTTCTCTTTTTCGTCCCAGATGTCTTTTATGGTTACTATCTTTGATTGTATCCATGTTTTGATCTTTATTTTTGAATTCTACTTCACACTTGGTTATTATGGAGTATTATTGAATTTGGATAAACCGAAATACGAATCCCTAATATTTGTCCTTCTGTCTCACTGGTTTCGTTCTCTAAAATATTTTTCATCATCCTCAGTCCGTAATGATGATACTTGATGAATATCTTTGGCCCGTAGTGCAAAGATGTGACGCCCCCAAAATAGGTATACATCACCCATCTTGAGTCGCCAAATACATGGTACAAAATTCAAATACAAACTAATATTATAGCAGTCGTGTAAAATACGACAAAACACATGCTGTGAGTTTTAATACAAATATTGCCTTCTAGATAATATCCACTCTCAGAATAAGTCCTCATTACATTTATTATCACACTATTTTAAAGAATAGTGAGGACTACTAAGACACCATCTCGGACCATCACTCGCCTCCCGATTAGTTCCAAATTACGTTCTCATTTCCTGAAGAGAACGGTGAAAAAGAAAGGGTGAGCTTCAACTAGCCCAAAGAAGAAATATTATGACTAAGATAATGCAGAATAAATTATCATTAGCCTTCAACAATGTTAAACTGATAAAATCCAATAGACATCAAGTTTAACTGCAGCGGATCAAGCAATCCATTAAAAGAGTCAAGTAGAGAATAAAATCTACTATCTTTTATGTTTTAAAAGGTTTTTCATCATTTTTATCATTTGGGACTCAACAATAAATAATAATCCACATCATCCTCAAGACTACGGCCAAGGATATTCATTAGGCTCACGACCATAAATTCCATGCACTACGGCCAAGGATATTTGTGTATTCATCAATGGTCATGATCATGCCAACTGTGAGACCCCAGATTTTATCAATAAAGATTTAAATTTTGTCGAAATAATTTTTAATATTATGGTGTGAATTTGAGATAAATATTATAGTTGTGGGTAATATTTATAAATTTTGCAAAGTATGCAAGTGGTTATATTATATTCGATTGGTCGGAAAATATTCGGTTTAGCGGGGAATATTCGCATAACGGCTCAATCATTGGTGGACCCCACAATGTAATTATTATCGGATTGAGAAAACGACAAAAATATTTTATTAAAATAACGGCGGAAGTTTTACTGGTTGATCTTGTTGAACTACTTTCGGTAGTAAAAAGTACAAATGAAATGCGTGTGGTTGCATAAAGCATTACGGTATTGATTATTGATGCTTATGTGAGAAGTCACTCGGTTTGATTCCATTATTATCGATTAATAATATGAATTATTATAGCGATAATGACGTTTTGTTTTATTCAGATTATTAACGTAATAAAAATGAAACATCTTTTTATATAAAATGTAATACTTTATTAAAGTTATTCATATATAGAATATATTATATTTTATTATGCATAGTGTTGCATAGTGTTTTTTGCATAGTATTGCATAGTGTTTGCATAGTAAAATATTTTTATATAAATAGAATATATGATATTTTATTTAAAAGATTTTGCTTTAAATATGGATGAGTCATTAAAAGTAAATCAATCTGACCGTTCATGGATTAATTACTATGCATTCTATTTTCCTATAAATAAAGCCCATTCCTTCATTATTTTCTTTACGAATTCACCTGAAACTCTAGAGAGAAAATTATAGAGAGAAGCTATAGAGAGAAAATCTATAGAGAGAAAAGAAGAAGAGTATTCGGTACTTCACTACTTTGATATCCGGTGTCTTTTTACGGTAAGGGATATTATTTGTTGTACCCGTAAGGGGTGTTATTCTTTCTTATTCATGAAGAGAACTTACATTATTCCATTCATTATTATTCTGTTGGAATAACTTTTGTATCACGCCGAATCCCCTATACTTGGTGATCTTCTTCATTATTCCATTCTTTATTATTACATTGGAATATCTTGTGCGTGTGTTTTACAGGACTGGTTCCATTGTTTATTATTCCGCATTTATTATTACATTGGAATATCACATGCGTGTGTTTTACACCGGACACGGTTCCATTGTTTATTATTCAGCATTTATTATTACATTGGATCATCCTATCGCAGTGAATTTCACCCGACACGGTTCCGTTATTATTATTACATTGGAATAACTTTGTACATCTGCCAATCGCATGCGTGGTGATTTCTTTTGTTATTCCATTCTTTATTATACCCGGTTGGTTAAAACTTTGACTTCTATACTCTATGAAATTAGTAGAATATCCTTGATATTTGCGTTTCATCCATATCTTTTCATGGAAATATTCTTCCGATCATTCTTGAATTTTACTCTACAAAACAAGATCTTGTTAACAATTTGGGCGTTACTTAATTCTGGATAAAATAATTCTTGAACTTGTTTTATTGAATTATTATGTCATTGTCATCATCCTCATGATATATTATGTTATCTTTGGCTTACGTGCGTAGATGAACTTATTATGATTATGACCGAGGATCATTCGGTATAATCATGGCTTGTTATAAATGATGTGATAAAAGTCCTCAGTGGCCTGTAATGCAGTGATGGATAGTTTTTGGTATGATTATGACCAGGGGTGATTCGGTATAGTCATGATCATTGATAATTTGATGAAAATCCTTGGCCGTGGTACATGGATGATTAGATATTGTGGTTTATTCATTAAACTGAGTCTTAGTGATAAAAATTTATGAAAACCTTTTAAAACCTAAAAGATAGTAGACTTTATTTTCTACTGACTCTTTTAATGGATTGCATATTCATTGCAGATTAAACCGGTTGTCTATTGTATTTTATCGGTTTAACATTGTTGAAGACTATTGATAATTTATTACGCATTATCTTAGTCATAATATTTCTTCTTTGGGCTAGTTGAGCTCACCTTTTCTTTCAATATTCTCTTCAAGAAATGAGAACATAGGCGACGACGAGTCGGGGAGCGGAGTAATGGTCCGGAGGATAGCATTAGTAGTCCTCACTATTACGTGAAATAGTGTGATAATAGTTGTAATGAGGACTCCTTTTGAGTTTGTATAATATCTAGTAGACAATATTTGTATTCAAACTCACGCTTTATGTCGTATTGTACCACAGCAGTTATATTAGTAAGTTGAATTTGAATTTATGTACCATGTAAGTGGCGACCCAAGATGGGTGACGTATACCTAATTTTGGGGGTGTCACACCAACAACTGTCCATCAATGCACTACGGGCCAATGAGGACTTCTACCACATCATTTGTAATATTACGGTCATGATTACACCGAATAATCCCTGGTCATAATCATACCAAGTCCATCCATGCTCTACAGGCCACAGATGTGACGCCCCCAAAATAGGTATACATCACCCATTTTGAGTTGTCAATACATGGTACAGAAACAACTACAACTTTATTATTACAACATATAAACTGTGAGTTTAAAAACAAATATTATCTTCTAGACAATATCTATACTCAAATAAATCCTCATCACATTTATTGATACTTTATTTTACAAAAATGGTGAGGACTACTAAACAACTCTCTCTAGAACCTTCATTCCATACCCCAGGCTAGTATCTCACTATATTCTCGCCTCCCCGAGAAGAAAAATGGAACAAAAAGGAAAAGGGTGAGCTCAACTAGCCCAAGAAAGAATATTATGACTAAGATAATATACAACAAATTATCATTAGTCTTCAACAGGAAAAATCTAATAGAATACAATAGACAACAAGTTTTTAAATCAATATTCATGCAATGAAAATAATAATTCATTAGAAGAGTTAAGTAGAGAATGCAAACTACTATCTTACATGTATGAATTTAAAAGTTCATCGCTCTATCTTTTATCCTGTAACATCAATCAATATACATCCGAATCAAATATTCATCTTTTTACTACTGAGTGAAGATATATTCATCGATTAATCATGTTCATCTAAACACTGCTCATCTTTGCACTTTCACAGGCCAAAGATATTCATCGAAAATCATTCATCTTTGCACTAAAGGCCAAAGATATTCAATAATATCATCATTTACTTAATCGAGGATGATGAAAAATATTTTTAAAGAAATGAATCCAATGAAACAAAAATGACAAGGATTAAGGATTAAGGATTAGTACTTTATTTTATCCATGTCCAAAAATACCTCAAAAATAATCATAGTGGTGTAAAATTCAAGAATGATCAAAACATGGATCTGATCAAAGCTAGTATCCGAATAGATATTTTGGACAAAAGAAGAAATTTTATTTTTAATTGAATAGTCAGTATGAATAAATAGTCTTGAGTATCGTGAATAAGTAACTCAGACACCAAAAGTTCCAAATTTGATAAAAACTTGGATCAATATTTTAGCATAATGATATTGAAGAAATAATATCATTACGAAAAATAATAATATCCCTTACCTCGAAAGATCGATTTACATTTAAAAAACAGGATATAAGGCTATGACTTGAACTTGCACCGTATATAGCAATACTCAAAATATACTTAAAATACTCACAAGAATACGCTCGATAATATAGAGAAAAACTTCAATTTTTGGTGTGATTTTCAATTCTAACCTAAGCACCTATTTATAGAAAAATGCTTTAGAACACAAAAGCGAAAAATTTATTAAAATATTAATTAATTAATTTTTATTCCTACGCCACATTCGAGATCTGAATTCAGCCACTTCTAACACATGCAAGACCTACAATAATGACAAAAACGTTTTTGTCATTTTAAATATTTTATACTTCCAAAAATCAATTATTTGAACTTGAAACTTCAATAATTCACAATAAATAGCCCTTTTGTCAGAAAAATTCAAACTCACGAACTTTTATAGGAAATTCAATTCTCTACAACTTTGCGAAGAAAGTTTTTCCAATTCCAAATGAAATTGACCAAAATCCACAAACAGACGATTTTACTGCTATAATCAAATTTCGATCGATAAATGGGGTCCACCAACATGTTTAACATGTTTTAAATATTTATTGCAACAAAAATACTCTTCCTCATATATACTCATATATCCCACATTCGTTGTAAAAATATCACGATTATTATATTATTAAAATATAATAATATATTTAAATAAATTATTTTATCGAAAAAGATAAAATTTCAATTTTCAACAATTGTCACATTAAAAATTTTCTCCATCTATATCCACATAAAATCAATATTTTTCTCATCATATGAATCAATAATTAATTATTCACAAATAATATTACGAATCACAATATTGACAACCCGGCGATTCTTAGGAAAGAGGGGCTTTCCAATAAGAATTTCTCTTCTTCTTGCCATGATTAGGTGACCAAACATCTCCTGTATGAAACTTTCTAGACATTGCCAATAATTTTATCAAATAATATTATTCGATAATATGAATTATTGCTTCGATAATAAAAAAATCTGTGTAATGACAATTATTGAAACAACAGCAATATAAAATATCAACGCATCAATTATTAAATCAATAAAATACTGAACAGTAATTACTATAACCATTATTGAGTAGTGTCTTCTTACGTAAGAATCAATAATTGGTGCAATCTAGTAATCTTCTTGTGTTTTAAACCATAGGTATTTTAACAATATTATTAATTTGCAGTAACAACTACGCCAAGTATTTTTAAATAACTTATATTTGTCGTTTTTTCATCCAATCGCTTTCCGTTATAGGGCCCACAAAAGATCGCTGTGGTCGTACGAATATTCCCGACAAAGAAGAATATTCCACGACCAAACGAATATTCCCCGACAACAATGAATATTTTATAACCACTTGCTTATTTTGAAATATTTGCGTATTTTACCCATAACTATCCACATTAACCAAATCAACCCTTACTATTTCAAAATAATAAATAGAAAATTAAATTTCATTAATAATAAGTTGGGGTCTTCTGACCTCCCTCCTTATGAAATTTTGTCCTCGAAATTGGCGTCGTCGCACTGTGTGTTTGAAAAGGTGAGGATACCTCGCTTTCATTTCGTTTCCAATTCCCGGTCATTTCCTGCAAGCATGATTCCTCCACAAAACTTTAACTTGTGGTATGACCTTTCTTGGCGTAGGACATGCTCCTTCTTATCCAAAATCTTGACAGTACCTCTTTCATACGTTAAGTCTTGGCTATCTCGTCCGGGTTCTAACTTCTATAACATGGTTCGGGTCTTTCACATATTTGAAATGCAGGATATGTGAAACACATTATGAACACGAGAGACATACTCGGAGGTAATGTGAGTCTATAGGCTATATTTCCTACTCGGTCAAGAATTTGAAATGGACCAATAAATCGTGGATTGAGCTTTCCTCTCTTCCCAAATCTTGTAACTCCCTTCCATGGAGCAACTCGCAACAATACATGATCCCCATACTAAATTTCACGTCCTTTCGATGAAGATCCGCATAACTCTTTTGTCTATCTTATCTGGTTTGTATCGTTGTCGAATCATTTGGATCTTTTCGGTGGTAGTCATACGTCTTAACTTTCGGGTCCCAACAATGTTGCTTCACCCACCTCATCCCAACATATTGGAGAGCGACACTTTCGTCCGTATAATGCTTCAAATGGAGCCACACCTATATACTTGCTCGATAAGCTGTTGTTGTAGGAGAATTCCACCATGGTAAATACTTATCCCAACCGCCATTGAAGTCTAGGACACGAGTCTTAATAGATCTTCAAGAGTTTGAATAGTCCTTTCGATTGTCATCCGTCAGTTTGAGGATGGTATCTTAGAAGCAATCGTAAATCCGTGCCCATAGCTTTTTGCAAGCTAACCCAAAATCTTGAAGTGAATCTTGGGTCACGATCCGAAACTATGGATCTTGGCATGCCATGCAACCTCACAATCTCATTCACGTCATACTAGCAAGACGTTCGAGGGAATAAGTCTCCGTGTCGGCAAGAAAATGAGCGGACTTGGTTAATCTATCAACAATAACCCAAATAGCATTGGTGCCTTGAGAAGCCGTAGGAAGACCCAATACGAAATCCATGGTAATGTGTTCCCACTTCCATTTCGAAATCTCAAGTGGTTGCAGCGGACCCTTAGGTACTAGATGCTCCGCCTTTACACGTTGACAAGTTAAACACATTGAGATAAACTTTGCAATCTCTCTCTTCATATTGTTCCACCAAAATGTATGTCAAGATCACGATACATTTTAGTACTTCCGAGATGGATTGCAAATGGTGTATTGTGTGCCTCCATCATAATCTTGTACTTCAAATCGAGTCGTTAGGAACAAAAAGTCTAGAGTAGACTCAAGTATTCCTTCTTCATCAATTCTCGCTTAGGAATAGCTCCTTCTTGTACTTTCTTCTTCATACGCATCACGACTCCTGCCCAAGTGGCTTGAGCGACCTTAACTTTTCTATTAAAGTTGGCTCTGTCGCGTATACTTGACACATCATCGCTTTCGTTCCTCGTATGATCTTCTTCTACAACGCGCATCGGCTACCACGTTCGCTTTTCGGGATGGTATTGAATAGTGTGGTCGTAGTCTTTCAATAGCTCGAGCCAACGTCGTTCTTGCATGTTGAGTTCTTTTTGAGTGAAGAAATATTTAAGGCTTTTATGGTGCGAATATATCTCCACTTTCTCCCTATATAGATAGTGCCTCCATATTTTAAGCGGCAAACGATTACGCTTGACTCTAGATCATGAGTAGGATAATTCTCTCATACTCTTTAAGTTGTTGCGGGCATAGGCTATGACTTTCCCACGTTGCATGAGAACACATCCTAACCCTTTGCACAAGCATCATTTGTAGATAACAAATCCATCCAACATGAGATGGTATTGTTAGAAACAGTCTTAAAATAAGTCTCCTCTTAAGCTCTTGGAAACTCTTCTCGCATTCTTCGCTCCAAACGAATTTTGTATCCTTCCGAGTTAGGCCGAGTTAATGGAGTAGCGATTCGAGAAAACCCTTCCACGAATCTCCGATAATAACCAACTAAGCCTAAAAAGCTACGTGCTTGATCCACCGACTTGGTTGCTCTAACTTTGTATTGCTTCAATCTTGGCGGGTCCATGGATACTCCATGTTTCGACACCACATGCCCAAGGAATGCTACTTCCTCGAGCGAACTCGCATTTCTTCAATTTGACATATAGTTTGTTTTCACGAAGCCTTTGGAGTACCGACTTCAAATGGTGCTCATGATCTTCACGACTTTTGGAATATATGAGGATGTCATCAATAAAAACAACAACGAATCGATCCAAATATTCCTTGAATACTCGATTCATCATATCCATGAAAGCGCGGAGCATTAGTCGATCAGAAAGACATGACTAAGAATTCATAATGCCCGTCTTCAGAGTTCTAAAGATGGTCTTTGGAATATCCTCGGTTCTAATCTTGATGATGATATCCGAGCGAAGATCGATTTTGAAAAGAATTGTGCCCTACAGAATCGGTCAAACAGTCATCAATACGAGGTGAGGATACCTATTCTTGATGGTGACATGGTTCAATTCCGATAGTCATCTGAAAAGTCGCATACTCCCGTCTTTCTTCTTTACTGAATAAAAACAGGAGCACCCCAAGGAGATGTCTTGGGACGATGAAAACCGATGTCCAACAATTCTTGTAGTTGGACCTTTAACTCTGAAGTTCAATAGGAGCCATTCGATATGGGGTTTAGAAATGGGCTTTGTACGGGTTCAAGATCAATAAAGAATTCAACTTCACGTTACGGGGTAGGCCAGGAAGTTCTTCAGAAATACATCGGAAAAGTCAATAACAACGGAATATTATTCAAATTTGGCGTGTCTTTATTCAAATCCATAACATGGGCTAAGAAAGCTTGACATCCGCTTTTTCAATAAACGAATAGCTTTATGATTAGATTTGACGATGATTGATTTTAATGGTTTAGTTGCTTGAATTAAATACAACAGGTTGGTTAGGAATATGAAAACTAACAACCTTACGAAAACAATCAATTTTGGCATGATGAGTAGTTAACCAATCAATCCTAAAATCACATCAAAAGCAAGTATCTTTAAAGAGATAAGGTCAATGGTGTGGTGATGGTGCCAACTTGAATCAAACAAGATTTATAAGCGATGGATGTGATGAAAGTTTCTCTAACGGAGTTTCCACGAGATAGGTCAAAGTCTAATTTTTTCGGAGTCAAATTTAAGCGTTGAGCACAAGTAGGAGAGATAAATGAATGGGTATACCGGATCAAGTAAGGTATAAACTTCGCGAGAATTTATAAATAGCTTACCGTGATCACCTCGTTTGGGTTCCTCGCATTTTGACCAATCCACAACAAAACGCTTCTTCCAGAACAGTTGACTTTGACTTTTTCGGGACGATCTTTTGAGTCACCGTCCTCATTGAACTAGGTTTTATTACCGTCTGATCTCGGCGATATGTTCTTCCTTTCCACAATTATAGCATACCTTGAATTGTTGTGGGCGGTTTGGTGATATGTCCTTCTTTCCCGCATTTATAGCATATGACCGGTGGTCGTTCTCCTCCCTTAGAACCGGTTGCTGCCGGCACTATTGTCTTCACATGGTCGTTGTTAAATCTCCTCTTTTTAAAATCTCCTCCTGACTCGTTTCTTCTATTTTCATGACCATGATTACCACCAGAGTGGTTACCATTTTTGTCCGTCTTTTTCTTTCTCCGCTGGTTATCGTTGTTTTGTTGATTGCCATCTCCTAGATGATCCTGGTTGTGGTCCCTCGATTGGCCGTACTTTCGTTATCTCGCTCTAATAATTGAGCCTGTTTTACAACATCCGAATAGAGAAAAATTTATGAGAAATGAGATCTTGGCGTATCTTGGGTTTCAAACCTCTAAGAAACATCCGCATCATACATTCCTCATTCTCCACCAAATGAGGTGCAAACTTTGGATAACTCTGCAAACTTTGCCTCGTCTTTGAGACACCGTCGTCTTGTGTTTTGTTCTAATCGATGAACTCCACTTCCTTCATATACTGAACACTTTCGGAAAGTATTTGTCATTAAATAGTTTCTGAAACGTCTCCCAAGACATCTTTGAGTGCGGTTTGGATGGAGTGCGCTTCACGAGACTCCCACCAGATGTCCGCCTCGCCACTTTTAACATAAAGGTGGCGAATGGAACCTTCTGTTCTCCGTGCATCCCAGACATCGAATATCTTGGTAATTTGCTTGACCCATGTTTCCGCCATGATCGGATCGGCTTTCCTTAAATTCGGTGGTCCCAACTCTTTAAACCCTTTGGCAGTGACAACCCTTGAATTACTATCATTTCCTCCTGTATTTTGAACACAAGTCTCCTCGTTTGATTTTGCATGAACTATGAAAAGCTTCTAAACATTCCCTCGTTCATCATCAGCTCAGTGGTGTTGTTCACAGGAGGAACATTGTCAGCCTGTTGCACGTTCTCCTCGTTGGTAAGTACAGGCATCTCCACGGTCTCATTTACTCCATTATTAATATTCTCAGTCGACATTCTCAAATATTGTCATAAAACAAGGGTTATTTAAGGAAATCAATATATCACATAATATCCCTATATACTAACCAACTAACAAATAAGCTTAGGTAGGACACACTAGCGAAGGATTTACTCGTCTCTCCCCTCCTAGTTCTATTCCCCGATCTCCATCGGAGATCATATCCTAAGCTCGATACCAATTGTGGCGCCCCCAAAATAGGTATACATCACCCATTTTGAGTTGTCAATACATGGTACAGAAACAACTACAACTTTATTATTAAAACATATAAACAGTGAGTTTAAATACAAATATTATCTTCTAGACAATATCTATACTCAAATAAAACCTCATCACATTTATTGATACTTTATTTTACAAAAATGGTGAAGACTACTAAACAACTCTCCCTAGAACCTTCATTCCATACCCCAGACTCTGCATCGCTTATATTCTCACCCTCACGAGAAGAAAAATGGAACAAAAAGGAAAAGGGTGAGCTCAACTAGCCCGATAAAGAATATTATAACTAAGATAATATACAACAAATTATCATTAGTCTTCAACAGGGAAAAATCTAGTAGAATACAATAGACAACAAATTTTAAATCAATATTCGCAGCGTGAAATAATAATTCATTAGAAGAGTTAAGTAGAGAATGCAAACTACTATCTTCATGTATGAATTTAAAAGTTCATCGCTCATCTTTTATCCTGTAACATCAATCAATATACATCTAGAATCAAATATTCTTCTTTACACTACTGAGCCGAAGATATTCATCGATTAATCATGTTCATCTAAACACTGCTCATCTTTGCTACTACGGCGAAGATATTCATCGAAAATCATTCATCTTTGCACTACGGGCCAAAGATATTCAATAATATCATCATTTAAGGCCGAGGATGATGAAAAATATTTTAAAGAAACGAATCCAAAGGAAACAAAATGATAAGGATTAAGGATTAAGGATTGTACTTTGTTTTATCCATGTCCAAAAATACCTCAAAAATAATCATATTGGTGTAAAATTCAAGAATGATCAAAACATGGATACAATCAAAGCTAGTATCCGAATAGATATTTTGGACAAAAAAGAAGAAATTTCATTTTTCGATGAATAGTGCATAGTATTAAATGAATAGTCTCAGATATCGTGAATAATTAATCAATAATCGTGAATAGTAACTCAGACACCAAAAGTTTCAAATTTGATAAAAACTTGGATCAATATTTCAAAGATAATGATATTGAAGAAATAATATCATTACTGAAAAATAATAATATCCCTTACCTCGAAAGATCGATGACTTCTAAATTTGAAACACCGGATATAAAGCTATGACTTGAACTTGCATCGTATAGCAATACTCAAAATATACTCAAAATACTCACAAGAATACGCTCGATAATATAGAGAGAAAAACTTGATTTACGGTGTGATTTTCAATTCTAACCTAAGCACCTATTTATAGGAAAATCTTTACAACACCAAAGCGTAAAATTTATTAAAATATTAATTTATTAATTTTTATTCCTACGCCCACATTTAGAGATCTGAATTCACGCCACTTCTAACACATGCAAGACCCACAATAATGACAAAAAAACGTTTTGTCATTTTAAATATTTTATACTTTCAAAAATCAATTATTTGAAGCTTGAAACTTCAATAATTCACAATAAATAGCCTTTTGTCGAGAAAATTCAAACTCGTGAATTGTTATAGGAAATTCAATTCTCTACAACTGCGAGAAGAAAGTTTTCCCAATTCCAAATGAAAATTGGCCCGAAATCCACAAACCAGGCGATTTTACAAAGTATAATCAAATTTCGATCGATAAATGGGGTCCAATGAGCATGTTTAACATGTTTTAAACATTTATTACAACAAAATACTCTTCCTCCTCGTATACTCATATATCCCACATTCGTTGTAAAAATATCACGATTATTATATTATTAAAATATAATAATATATTTAAATAATTATTTTATCGAAAAAGTTAAAATTTCAATTTTCAACAATTGTCACATTAAAAATTTTCTCCATCTATATCCACATAAAATCAATATTTTTCTCATCATATGAATCAATAATTAATTATTGACAAATAATATTACAAAATCACAATATTGATGACCGCATACGTTCTCAGAAAGGGGCTTTCGATAAAAATTTCTCCTTCTTGGCGCAATTAGGTGACCAAACCTCTCCTTAGATGTAACTTTCTAGACATTGCCAATAATGTTATCTAATAATATTATTCGGATAATATGAATTATTGCTTCGATAATGAAAAATAACTGTGTAATGACAATTATTGAAACAACAATAATATAAAATATCAACGCAACAATTATTAAATCAATAAAATCTTGAGCGATAATTACTATAACCATTATTGAGTAGTGTCTTCTTACGTAAGAATCAATAATTGGTGCAATACTGTGTCTTCTTGTGTTTTAACCATAGAGTATTTTAACAATGATTAATGTGAATAACTACGCCAGATTATTTTTAAACAACTTATATTTGTCGTTTTCTTCATCCAATCGCTTTCCGTTATGGGGCCCACAAAAGATCATGGGTAAATATTTAATATTCCCACAACAAAGAATAATATTCCACGACCAAACAAATATTCCCCGACAACAATGAATATTTTATAACCACTTGCTTATTTTGAAATATTTATGTATTTTACCATATAACTATCCACATTAATCAAATCAACCCTTACTATTTCAAAATAATAAATAGAGAAAATTAAATTTCATTAATAATAAGTTGGGGTCTTACAACAGATGACTTTAAAAAAATATAAACATGAGGATGATGACAATAATATAAGAATTCAATAAAACAAGTTCAAGAATTAAGTTATTCAGGAACTAATAACGTCCAAATTGTCAACATAATACTTCTTTGTAGAGTAAAATTTAAGAATGCTCAGAAGAATATTTCCATGAAAAGATACTGGTTGAAGAGCAAATATCAAGGATATTCCACTAATTTCATGGAGTATAAAAGTCAAAATTTTAACCAACTGAGTATAACAACGAATGGAATAACAATAGAAATCACCATGCACGCAAAATTGCAGATGTATGTGTTATTCCAACGTAATAATAATAATCGAACCAGTCGTGAAATTCACCCTACGGGATGTTCCAACATAATAATAAGTAATGGAATAACAATGAAATCACCATGCATGCGGTATTTCGCGTGAGGACGAGTTATTCCAATGTAATAATAATAATCGGAACCAGTCCTACAGAAAGCATACGTATGTGATATTCTAATGTAATAATAAAGATGAATAATAAAAAGACGAAACCGGGCCCTTGTAAAACACACGCATGTGATATTCCGGCTAATAATAAAGGCGGAATAATAAATAATGGAACCAGTCGTGTAAAACACACGTACGTGATATTCCAACGTAATAATAAAGATGAATAATAGAAGAATGTCACCAAGTATAGGGTATTTCACAGATATCTGAGTTATTCCAATGTAATAATAAGAAATAGAACAACAGTTCTCTTCATGAATAAGAAAGAATAACACCCTTTACCGTAAAAAGAACCGAATATAAGAGTAGTTAAGTGGCGAAATCTTTTCTTCTTTCTCTCATATTTTTCTCTATAGAGTTTCAGTGAATTCGTAAGAAATAATGAAGGAATGAACTTCTATTTATAGGAGAATGGAAGTGTACTGTGCAAGGAAAAATAATTCTGCAGATTTATTTCTTCAACCAAATACAATAAAGTCAATCAACTAACCAATAAAATCATAACAAAAATTAAAATATAATACATATATATAAACACATGTTTTCAACTAATATATATCAATATTATATATACACCACTTAATTTTTCTCCCCCATAACCAACATCAATCCCCCACCCACCCAATAATCAAATTCACTACACTCTTACACATCACTATCACACTACTACTTTTCCACCATTTTCCACTCACACACACACACATCACACACCTATCACTTTCACATATCATTTTCTTCCACTATATACTCAAAACATATATATACTTCCATACGTATACTCTTTCATTTCCAAAATCATTTTCCAACATATATGGGTCCCCACATGTGGCCCCCATATGTGGGCCCCACCTTTAAATAATTTTCTACCGATTATTTTAAAAATGGGTAAATAGGAATTCATAAAATAAGTAAAACTTCATAAAAAAATACCTTAATAATTTTAACAACATTTATCATCTTTATTATAATTCACAATATTAATCGACCGTGTCGCTCCTGGAAAGAGGATTTTTGCAATAAGGATTCCTCCCTATTGGTGCGCATGATTAGGTGACCAAACCTCTCATGGCGAGAACTTACTGCATCATTAATATTGCGATTTATAATATTAATAACTCTGTCATTTCAATTATTGATTTAATATTATATAAAATATCAACAATAATTGAATCAAATAACGTGAGATACTATGCAACAATTACTATAGCAATAATTGAACAAAACGGTGACTTCTCACGTAAGCATTAATAATCAATCTTGTGAGCTACTTATGCAACCACGCCAGACATCGCATTTTTTTACTACCGAGTAGTTCAACAGTATCAACGGTAAAACTTCCGTCGTTATTTTCAATAAAATATTTTTGTTATTTTCTCAATCCGACAATAATTCTGTTGTGGGGTCCACCAATGATTGTGTCGTCAGCATTTAATATTCCCCGACCTGAAGAATATTCCCCGACCAATCGAATATAATACAACAACTTGCATACTTTGCAAAATTTATAAATACTACCCACAACTATAACATTATATCAAATCCACACCATAATATTCAAAAAAATATTTCGAGAAATTTAAATATTTATTTATAAAATCTTGGGTCTCACAAAAGATGTATGATTACTTGATGAATATCTTTGGCCCGTAGTGCAACGATGTATGATTACCTGATGATTTCATTCTCTACTTAACTTTTCTAATGAATTATTGTTTCTGCTGCAGTTGTTGATCTAAAATTTGTTGTCGATTATATTCTATCAGATTTTTCCCTGTTGAAGACTAAGGATAATTTGTTGTATATTATCTTAGTCATAATATTCTTTACCTGGGCTAGTTGAGCTCACCTTTTCCTTTTGTTCCATTTTTCTTCTCGGTTTGAGAACATAAAGGAACCAGGTCGGGGTATAGAGTGATGGTCTTGAGATAGTTGTTTTAGCGATCCTCTCACTATTTTTATAAAATAGTACATCAATAATTGTATGAGGACTTTATTTGGGTGTTGATATTGTTCTGTAAGATAATATTTGTATTTAAACTCACGATTATGTGTTGTCAGATTTTATTTACAATTGTATTAATAAAGTTGTAGTTGTTTTTTCACTAATTATGTATTTGGCGACTTCGAAATGGGTGATGTATACCTATTTTGGGGGCGTCACAATATTGTCCTTGTATTGAAAGAAGATATGGTTATTTATTGGACAAAAAATAGTGAGAGAACCTAAAGTTACATTTAATACTTGGGGTAATATTGGAAACTAAGCAATTAATACTTACTTGAAATTCTCAAACGACTTATATTAAGGAATAAAAATATTTCTTTAAAACGACTTATATTAAAGAACGGAGAGAGTAATAATTTATATATACTTTATTAAAAATAAGACTTCTAGTAATCTAATTAAAATATGGCCGCATCCTCACATCCATACAAATATCAAGATTCTTAAGTTTTGTGTATAAGATATATATAGAGCAAGGATCAAGTGCATATTCTTTATCTTACTCACCCGTGCTCATCCCCTTTTAGAGACGGGCCCGGCGACGGTTTCGATCATACAACCGCCGTCTATACTTTTAGCGACGAACAACATATAGCGTCGCTAAAAGTATAGACGACGGTTGTATGATCGAACTATTGACAGGTCTGTCGCTCAAGAGAGATAAACACGAATGAATAAAATAAGGAGTATGCATTTGATCCGGATCGTGCAGATATATATATATATATATATATATATATATATATATATATATATTAGTACTAACAATAAAATCCTCGAACGCACACTCGGTTAGTCTAGATTGTTTATCCATTTGCTAATCTCTCTCTCCCTCCCTAAAAATAAGGGCGTTAATTAAACAAAACGTTAATGTTGGATTTAGAACTAGCATATCCCGCCAAATAATGAAGACTACTTATAATTAATAAGTTGGTATTTATATATTACTCCCTCCCTTTCAAAATATAAAACATACAATTTGACTTTTAATATTAAATAATAGCATATATATTCAACTTTAAATTAATATGAAATTATTTAATTTTATATTAATTCAATTATTATAATTGTATATTATATAATAAAAATTATTAATCATAAAATTTATTTCATTCTAAATTTTTATAAATTATACCGATTTAAAAATTTAATAGGTGATTTGACTTGAAATGTCAGATAGTATCTCTAAGATGGAGTATATTAGTTAACCTAAACCTTCTAATTAAATAATCAAATAAGTACAACAAGCACATGCTCATATTATTCATTTGCATGATGAGTTAATGTTATTCTTTCTTGGATAGTGGAGACTCTTGTTTGTCTCTTTCGGTGTCTAATACTCCCTCTTTTTTTTTTTTAAATTAAACAATAATAATCTATCTGTCAATATTTTTTGTTAGGAAAAAATTAGTATTCTTTTTCATTTATTATTGATGCTAGTTTAAAATTAATGGCCATTCTTAATGATGAGTCATCATATATATTTTCTAGAAAATCTTAAGCTACGTAATGCAAGATGTTGAAGGACCACCTCATGCATATATGTAAGTGATTGACTCAGTCAAACAAGTCCATAACTTGGTTGACCAAGATGCTGACGTGGCAAGATCATACTGCAAATTAAGGTTCTATATAACTGGTTTGCAAAATACTAGAATGGATAGATCATACTGATGTTTCTCAATACAAAACTCTACGTATACTGATTAGTATATTTGAATTTTATTTAATTATATTTTAATTTTTAATAGTGAGTATAAATATAAATAGATGAAATTACATTCATATTCAATTTTCATTATCTGAAAAGCTCAAAAAATTTATATATATCTCAAAAAATTTATATATATATATATATATATATATATATATATATATATATATATATATATATAGGGGAATGATCATCCATAAAGATCTATTTCTTTATGAATCAAAAAATAGTATATAGCATCTTAACCATCCGTTTGTTAAATGAATGACTGAGATTTAATTTAAAAACACGTTGTCCGCTAGACTTACTAGCAGACGTATTAAGTAATATTTCTGGACGGTTGTGCCCCCAATTTCCCATCCGCTAGTATGTTTAGTGGACCAATAATAAATAAAAAGAGGCAAAAGTCAGTACAAGACAGCTCACGTGCTTTTTTCGGGTCGAGGGCAAAAGTTGAAAGTATAACTTTTTTCGGGTCGAGGGATGATTAATCAGGTGCCTCTTTACTTTTAAAGTTAAAAGTATAACTTTTTCGGGCCGAGGGCTGATTAATCAGGTGCCTCTTTACTTTTTAAGTTGAAAGTATAACTTTTTCGGGTCGAGGGCTGATTAATCAGGTGCCTCATTACTTTTAAAGTTGAAAGTTATATCAGGTGCCTCTTTACTTTTGAAGTTGAAAGTATAACTTTTTCGGGTCGAGGGCTGATTAATCAGGTGCCTCTTTACTTTTGAAGTTGAAAGTATAACTTTTAAGAAATTTGCTCTGATCAAATTTTGATGTATTTATTTAACGATCAAGATATAATGCATTTATTTGATAATAAAAGCACAAATGAAAATAAGAAAATATATATATACATTTTTTTTTCATTTTCTAGTCTGCTAGGGCAGTAGCTTATCCAGCATTATGCTTCTTATTATAGTTCGATTTCACCTGCCGCTAAATTTTCATGGTAAATTCTCCTCAGATTGCGACAATTCATGGTGGAGTGTCCTGGGTATTGATGATACACGCAAAAGTCTGATCTTTTCTTCATCTCCTCGGTCACAACGAATCTGGGTTTTGGAGGCTTCACCATTCTATTTTCTACCCATTGCTCATTCAAATCTTTAAATGTCTCCTCACCACAAGTGATAGCTTCTGGCTCTGACAAATTTATATTCTTTTCGATTTTTTCCCACTTGCTTTCCCCGTGGCTTTGGTGAGAGTCCACAAAGCCATAAGAGTATCCCTCTCTTGCCCTTCCGTAGCGATCGAATGGTTCACGAATCGCTATAATTCCTCCTAGGTCCTGTGCATAGGTGGAAAGCGTCGCAAAGGAATCACAAGACTTAGTGATCAAGTGGGGCTTGAAGGCGTCGAGTGTGACGCCCCCAAAAATAGGTATACATCACCCATCTTGAGTCGCCAAATACATGGTACATAAATCAAATACAACTTAATTATACAACTGTCGTGTAAAATACGACAAAACTTAAACTGAGAGTTTAAACAAGAATATTGCCTTCTAGACAATATCCACTCTCAATGGAGTCCTCATAGACATTATACAAACTCAAATTCAGTCCTCATTACATTTATTATCACACTATTTAATTAATGAAATAGTGAGGACTACTAATACTATCATCGTCCATCACTCCGCTTCCCGACTCGTCCCAAATTATATTCTCATTTCACGAAGAGAACAGTGAAAAGAAAGGGTGAGCTCAACTAGCCCAATGAAGAAATATTATGACTAAGATAATGCGAATAAATTATCAATAGTCTTCAACAATGTTAAACTGATAAAATATAATAGACATCAAGTTTAATTGCAGCGGAACAAGCAATCCATTAAAAGAGTCAAGTAGAGAATGAAATCTACTATCTTTTATGATTTAAAAGGTTTTTCATCACTTTTATCGCTGAGACTCAGCTTAATAAATAATCCACATCATCGAATCATCCATGTACTACGGCCAAGGATATTCTTTAGTATCACGACCACAAATTATCCATGCACTACGGGCCAAGGACATTCGTGTATTCATCAATGGTCATGATCATGCCAACAACTGTCCATCAATGCACTTCTTGGCCAACGAGGACTTTTACCGCATCATTTGTAACATTACTACTACGATTGTATCTGAATAATCCTCAGTCATAATCATACCAAGTCCATCTATACACTACAGGCCACAGATAACTTTCAAAAAAATATAAACATGAGGATGATGACAATGATATAAGAATTCAATAAAACAAGTTCACGAATTAAATTATTCAGAAACTAATAACGTCCAAATTGTCAACATGATACTTCTTTGTAGAGTAAAATTCAAGAATGCTCAGAATAATATTTCCATGAAAAGATACTGGATGAAGCACAAATATCAAGGATATTCCACTAATTTCATGGAGTATAGAAGTCAAAACTTTAACCAACTGAGTATAATAAAGAATAGAATAACAAAAGAAATCACCATACATGCGGATTGCGATAAACAAAGTTATTCCAAATAATAATAAAGATTTTAACCAGTCCTGGTGTAAAACACACGCATGGATATTCCAATGTAATAATAAAGACGGAATAATATAAGGATTTTACCAAGTATAGAAAGTCTCACGTATACGAGTTATTCCAATGTAATAAATAAGAATGGAATAACATAAGGATTTCACCAAGTACGGGGTATGCCACGATCACAAAGTTATGTATAGGGTATCTGGCGATATCAAAAGTTATTCTAACCGAATAATAAAGAATGAAATAATAGAAGTTCTCTTCGTGAATAAGAAAGAATAACACCCCTTACGGGTATAACAAATAATATCCCTTACCGTAAAAGACACTAGATATCGAAGTAGTGAAGTGGCAGAACACTCTTCTTCTTTCTCTCTATAATTTCTCTCTCTAGAATTTAAGTGAATTCGTAAGAAATAATTAAGGAATGAGCTTCTATTTATAGAAAAACTGAGAGTGGCTCTTGGTCTTAACGAAAGGTCAAAATGACTCTTGGTAATATTGAAGAGACAACTACTATTTGCATGAAGGGGTAATTAACTCTTGGAACAATCAAGAGGCAAATAACTCTTGGTAATATTGAAGAGACAACTACTATTTCATGAAGGGTGTGACGCCCCCAAAATAGGTATACATCACCCATTCTTAGTTGTCAATACATGATACGTAAACAACTACAACTTTATTATTACAACAAGAAACTGTGAGTTTAAATACAAATATTATCTTCTGATAATATCTATACTCAAAGAAATCCTCATCACATTTATTGATACATTATTTTACAAAATGGTGAGGACTACTAAACAACTCTCTCTAGAACCTTCATTCCATACCCCGACTACTGCATCATTATATTCTCGCCTCCCCGAGAAAAATGGAACAAAAAGGAAAAGGGTGAGCTCAACTAGCTCAAGAAAAGAATATTATGACTAAGATAATATACAACAAATTACCGTTAGTCTTCAACAGGAAAAATCTAATAGAATACAATAGACAACAAATTTTAAATCAATATTCGCAATGAAATAATAATTCATTAGAAGAGTTAAGTAGAGAATGCAAACTACTATCTTCCATGTATGAATTTAAAAGTTCATCGCCTATCTTTTATCCTCGTAACATCAATCAACATATATCCGGAATCACATATTCATCTTTGCACTACAGCCAAAGATATTCATCATTAATCATGTTTCATCTAAACACTGCTCATCTTTGCACTACAGGCCAAAGATATTCTTCAGAAATCATTCATCTTTTGACTACAGCCAAAGATATTCAAATATCATCATTTAGGACCGAGGATGATGAAAAATATTTTTAAAGAAACGAATCCAAAGGAAACAAAATGACAAGGATTAAGGATTCGTACTTTGTTTTATCCACGTCCAAAATACCTCAAAAATAATCACGGTGGTGTAAAATTCAAGAATGATCAAAAACATGGATACAATCAAAGCTAGTATCCGAATAGATATTTTGGACAAAAAAGAAGAAATTTTATTTTTCTATGAATAGTGCCAGATACGTGAATAGTAACTCCAGACACCAAAAGATAGAAATTCCACAAAAAAACATTCTTGCCTTCGCTTGAATAGTACTCGTGAATAAGAACTCGTGAATAAGAACTCATGAATAAGTAACTCGTGAATAATAACTCATGAATAAGTAACCCCGACATGAAAAAGTTTCAAATTTGATAAAAAGTTCCAACCAATATTTCAAAGATAATGATATTGAAGAAATAATATCATTTGAGAAGAAAATAACATCCCTTACCTCGAAAGACAAGATTTCTAGTTGAAACACCTGGATATAAAGCTATGACTTGAACTTGCACCGTATAACAATACTCAAAGTATACTCGTAATACTCACAAGAATACGCTCGATAATATAGAGAGAGAAAACTTCGCCGGTGTGATTTTCAATTCTAACCCAAGCACCCTATTTATAGAAATTGCTTAGAAACACCAAAAAGTAGAAAATTGAATATAATAATATTATTTATAAACAAAATTCCTTAGCCCACCTTTGAAATCTGATTTCAGCCATAGCACATGTTAAATGAGGTTCACAAACTCACCAAAAACGTTTTTCTCAAAATAATTAATTAAAACTCCCAAAATCAATTATTTCTAACTCAAACTTCAATAATTCATAATAAATAGCCCTTTTTGTCAGAAAAATTGAATCTCGCGACTTTTTATAGGAAATTCAATTCTCTACAACTTTACAGAAAGAAAGTTTTTCCAAATTCCAAACAGAAATTAACCAAATCCACAAACGGGCGATTTTACAAGGTTATAATCAAATTTCTATTCGATAATTGTGGTCCACCAACACACAAAATATGTGTTAAACATTTAATTCCACAAAATACTCTTCCTCCTCATATACTCATATATCCCACATTCATTATAAAAATATCACCGTTAATATATTATTAAAATAATATATTTAAATGAATTATTTTATCGTAAAATGATAAAATATTAATTTTCAACAATTGTCATTTTAAAAATTTTCTCCATCTATATCCACATAAAATCAATATTTTTCTCATCATATAAATCAATACTTAATTATTCACAAATAATATTCTTGAATCACGATCTCGCAACCAGCCGCTCCTGGGAAGAGGGGGCTTTCCAATAAGAATTTCTCCTTCTTCATGGCAATTGATTAGGTGACCAAACCTCTCCTTAGATGTAACTTTCTAGACATTGCCAATAATGTTATCTAATAATATTATTCAGATAATATAAATTATTGCTCGATAATGGAAAATACGAAGGTAATGACAATTTATTGAAACAACAAGAATATAAAATATCAATGCAAAGTGATTATTGAATCAATAAAATAAAATATTGAATAGTAATTATCTTTGTAACAATTATTGAGTAGTGCCTTCTTTACGTAAGAATCAATAATTGGTGCAATACCGCGCTTCTTCGCTTCAACAACGCGTATTAGTGTGTTTTAACCAATCCGGTATTCCAACAAGATTAATCTGTAATAACTACGCCAAGTTATTTATAAACAACTTATATTTATCGTTTCTTCATCCAATCGCTTTCACATGGGGCCCACAAAAGATCAAGTAGTAGTACGAATATTCCCTACAAGATCTAATATTCCACGACCTAACGAATATTCCCCGACGATAATGAATATTTTATAACCACTTGCTTATTCTAAATATTTGCGTATTTTACCCATAACTATCCACATTAATCAAATCCACCCTTACTATTTCAAAATAATAAATAAAGGAAATTCCTTTTTATTTAAAAAATTTCGGGGTCTTACAAAGGGGTAATTAACTCTTGGAACACCGAAGAGGCAAATAACTCTTGGTAATATTGAAGAGACAACTACTATTTACGAAGGGATAATTAATTCTTGGAACACCGAATAGGCAAATAACTCTTGGTAATATTGAAGAGACAACTACTATTTACGAAGGGGTAATTAACTCTTGGAAAACTGAAAGGGCAAGTTACTATTAAAACTTTAAATCAATGATTCATATTGATTTACTATTATAATTTCAACCAACGGTCTGAAAAAATTAGCATATCTCCTCATAGAATAATATTGTACCCAAATACCCGAATGCACAATACTAGAGTGAATAGTAATCAGGTGAATAGTAACTCGTGAATAGTAACTCATGAATAGTAACTCATGAATAGTAACTCGTGAATAATAACTCGCGAATAGTAACTCATGAATAGTAACTCGTGAATAGTAACTCCGACACAAAAAGTGCCCCAAATACCCGATTGAACAATATAACCTCCAGACATCAATTATTATCGAAATAAATGTCGATTCTCACTAACACAAATAATTTTAACATAATGGAACTATCAAATTCATCTTTAATCAACACGAACTTATCCATCATTAATATCATAACTCACAATATTTAACAACCAGGTTGTTCCCAGGAAAGAGGGGGCTTTCCAATAAGGATTTCTCCCTATTAATAAGCAAGATTAGGTGACCAAACCTCTCCTTGATGAGAACTTCTAGACATTGTAAATATTGTAATTTAATAATATGAATAACTTTGTCGTCTCAATTATTGATTTAATAAAATAACATATTATGCATATGATGTAACAACCCCAAAATAGGTTCATTCCATCCAACCCATTCTGAGTCGCTAAATATATGGTACGAAAAACAACTACAACTTTATTACAACAATTGTCGTGCAAAATACAACAACACATATCTTTGTGAGTTTGGATATAAATATATACCAAGCAGAAGACGTCACAATGACACCTTACATAAAGGTATAGTCAAAAACTCTTTTAGAAATTAGAATCTTTGGGAAGTGCTCAAGGAAACCTTCATACATGGGAGGCCATGCTTTTAGGTTATGGTAGATATCATATGGCCACGCAGAATTATCCTTGGTTGACCTAATAAACCCCAAAGAAAAAGCGAGAAGATTACTATCATATTCTTCCCAATGGTGAGTCTTCTCTTGACATATCATTATCTCCACCGCTCTAATTGGGTATTATACTCCAAACAAACACCAAGATTATATAGGTAGTGCTTGTAAATATACTCAAAGAAGTGGATGAGCACAACCATGTCTTATGATAACACGAGGTTGTATGTCATTAGACATCTTGTATGATAGTGACAAAACACCTTCCAAGTTAAATTCACCTCACCTCAACATCTATAGACCACCACTCTATTCCCTCGCTATCCCCACTCGACTCGGCTACACTTTTATTACACCGAAAGGAATTGTGAAACAAAAGGGTGAGCACAACTAGCTCGATAAAGAATATTATGACTAAAGATAAATAAATTATCAATAGTCTTCATCAAGAATAAATCGTAGATTTAGAACATATGGAAGATGATAAAACTTTTCAACCATAGTTGCGTGAAATGAGCGATCCATTAGAAGAGTCAAATAGACTATAAAGTCTATTGTCTTCTCCACGTTAAAAGTCCACCAACAATATTTTATCCCCGTAACATCAATCAACAGTTCCTTTCCACAATCATATGAATAACTCATAATCATAATTGTGATTCTAAATTCTCTTCTCATCCAGGGACGAAGATAATTTTCATCACTTGTCTTTACACTCGAAACATCAAATATCATGGTTATACCAAATCACAGCTTCTGCTCATAATCATACTAATAAATTCATCTTTGCACCACGGGTCAAAGATATTCATCAACAGATTCATCTTTACACTACAAAGCAAAGATATTCAACAACAGTCATCTTTGCATTACGAGCCAAAGATATTCATCAATAATTCATCTTTGCACTAAGGTCATCTTTGCATTACGAGCCAAAGATATTCATCAATAATTCATCTTTGCACTACAAAGTAATAAAGATATTCAACAACAGTCATCTTTGCATTACGAGCCAAAGATATTCATATATCAACGAAAAATACATAATCATTTCGAAGTTATATAACAATAATTATAACCATGTTGATCAATTCACCTTTGCACTTAAGCTAAAAATATTCAATTGTAAATTCAATGGTCATGATCATCCCAAATAACAATTCAACTTTTGCACTCTCGGCCAAAGAGAACCTATGGTCACGATCATACCAATAATCTACCCATCTTTACACTCAAGTCAAAGAGAAATATCATCATTAGGGTTATAAGAATGTTATATAAAAATAATATAATCAAAACATGGTTTTAATTTCAAGAGTAAGATTTATAAATCAACGATAATTTGGTCGAAGAAAACCAATTTGTTGTGAATAGACCCGTATTATTAAATGCGTAGTCCCGTATAACGTGCATAAGTAACCTCGACACGAAAAGATAAAGTTTCATAATAAAATTCATATCCATATTTATAACACCTTAATCCAAATATTATAAATCACTTAGAAATCTCATAATCTAATATTATTAATATTATAATAATATTTTAATCATTTCTCAAACTTATAAACAATTTAATTAAATTGTTTACACTTTACTAATTAATGCATTTAATCATCATAAAATGCCAAACTCATAAGATTTCATCATCATTAACCAAAACCTCATAAAAATCTGCATATATCTCATATATGATTCTCAAGCCAATAAATCATATTTTCCAATTTTCTTACTTCACATAACATATTTAATTCATTTACTCATAACTAGAACATTTTCATGAAAAATACCAATCAGTTCTAAAAATATTTTTTTACGGATTTAGTATAAAATAGTCCCATATTGAACATATATTTTTCTCGAAATTTTAAAAATTCATTTACTATTTTTCATATATGGCTAAAACCACCAATATTTAAACATTTATCATAAATTGTACTTTTATCCAAAATTCCAAAATTCACAGTAGTACATCGATATTATATAGATGTACTCTCAATAAAATTTCATCAATTTTGGAGTTAACCGCAAGGAGTTATAAATAGTTACTTTTAAAATAGTCTTTTCTCATAAAATTCATAACTCCTAATCTATACATCCAAAAATACCTCAAAATAATCATAGTGGTGTAAAATTCCAGAATGATCAAAACATGGATACAATCAAAGCTAGTATCCAAAAAAAATTTTTAAGACAAAAAGAAAAATTTTCATTTTTCGGTGAATAGTGCCGTATTCGTGAATAGTCTGTCAGATATCGTGAATAATCTTAGATACGTGAATAGTAACTCAACACCAAAAGATAGAAATTCCACAAAAAACATTTTCACGCTTTCATGAATAGTACTTTCGTGAATAAGAATCGTGAATAGTAACTCGTGAATAGTAACTCGTGAATAAGAACTCATGAATAGTAACCCCAGACATGAAAAAGTTCCAAATTTGATAAAAACTTCAGATCAACATTTCAAAGATAATGATATTGAAGAAATAATATCATTTGAGAAGAAAATAACATCCCTTACTATCCCTTACCTCAAAAGAAGCGAAAGACTTACATTTGGATATCGGATATGACATTTGAAGGAAACTTGCACCGATGAATAACAACTCACCAAGTATCTAAATACTCACAAAATACACTCAATAATCTAGAGAAAAAGAGAAAGCTTATGTTTTACGTGTGATTTTCAATTCTAACTTAGCCCTCTATTTATAGGAAAATGTTAAGACGCTGAAGCATTTTAACTCTCCAACCTCGATGGCTTTACCTCGCTACTTATTCCACCCACCAAAAATCAGCCATCTTCCCCAACAACCAAGAGTGGGGCCCACTCAATTCTAGAATTTTCCACCAAAACCTAATTTCCTAATCAACACCTCTTAAAATTCATAACAAATCATTCGTTCATTTTAACGGTTCAAAATTTGTGGACATATACTCAACTTATGTATGTATAACATATCCAAAAATTACAACGATCCAACGGTGGGATTAAAATTATAACTCACACAATATATCGAAAAATCTTGATTTGATTTTTAATACCTCCATTCAGAACAAAATACCGATAAAATACCTCAACATTAATTCCTTCATTTATAACCACATAAATAAATCCATCATTTATATTCACATCAAATAAATATTTCATTGTCATATAAATCAATAATTAATTATTCATAAATAATATTATAGAATCCTGATAATGACAACCAGGCAGCTTCCGGAAAGAGGGCTTTCGAATAAGAATTTCTCCTCATCAAGCCGCAATTAGGTGACCAAACCTCTCCTGATGTAACTTTCTAGACATTGCCAATAATGCTATCTAATAATATTATTCAAATAATATGAATTATTGATCCGATAATGAGAAATATTGTGCGGTGATAATTATTGAAACAACAATAATATAAAATATCAACGCAGTAAATTATTGAATCAATAAAATAAAATATTGAACAATAATTCTCAGTAATAATTATTGAGTAGTACCTTCTTACGTAAGAATCAATAATTCAAAAATATTGTGCAATACTGCGGTGCTACTTTGCTCAACAACGCCAGACATTTTACTTTACCCACCGGTATTCCAACAATGTTAACGATAACAATTACTGCCAATTATTTATAAAAACTCAAACTTGTCATTTTTTTCATCCGATGCTTATTCTCATTATGGGGCCCATGAAATGGTTACTGCGAGTCATTACGAATATTCCCTCGTGTAAAGAATATTCCACGACCAAACGAATATTCCCCACAACAATAAGTATTTTATAGCACTTGCTTTATTTTGAAAAAAATTCATATATCACCCTTAACTTTAACCTTTTATCAATTTAACAATTTACTAAATAGAAAATTGAATACTTTTATTTCATAAAATTCGGGGTCTTACAATCTCCCTCCTTATGAAATTTCGTCCCAAAATTTACGTACTGGTATTTCAAAGAGTTGAGAATACCTTGTTTTCATTTCGATTCTATCTCCCCGTCATCATGATTTCTCCATTGCTTCATCTCCACGTATTTCGGATATCATTCTAGAATACGACTTCAAAACAAGGGTTAATTTAACAAATTAACATATCACATAATATCCCGATATTATGACCGACCAACAAAATAAGCTTAGGTAGGACACACTAGCGAAGGATTTACTCATCTCTCCTCCTAGTTCTAATCCCGATCTCCGCCAGAGATCATATCCTAAGCTCGATACTAACTGTGACTTTGGACACCAACTTGTGTCGGCACCTCACATTGATACTATCGGTTTGCCCATGAGAAGGCCGTCCCCCACGAGAGTCCGTCTTTTAATCCCCATCAACGAAGTCACCAAATGAGAGGCTCGGGGCTCTTTACTTATAGCTCGATACCAAATGTAACAACCCCAAAATAGGTTCATTCCATCCAACCCATTCTCGAATTCGCTAAATATATGGTACGAAAAACAACTACAACTTTATTACAACAATTGTCGTGCAAAATACAACAACACATATCTTTGTGAGTTTGGATATAAATATATACCAAGCTCAGAAGACGTCACAATGACACCTTACATAAAGGTATAGTCAAAACCTTTTTAGAAATTAGAATCTTTGGGAAGTGCTCAAGAAACCTTCATACATGGGAGGCCATGCTTTTGGGTTATGGTAGATATCATATGGCCACGTAATTATCCTTGGTTGATTCTAATAAACCCCAAAGAAAAACGAAGATTACTATCATATTCTTCCCAATGGTGAGTCTTCTCTTGACATATCATTATCTCCACTTGTCTCTAATTGGGTATTATACTCCAAACAAACACCAAGATTATATAGGTAGTGCTTGTAAATATACTCGTGAAGTGGATGAGCACAACCATGTCTTATGATAACACGAGGTTGTATGTCATTAGACATCTTGTATGATAGTGACAAAACACCCTTCCAAGTTAAATTCACCTCACCTCAACATCTATGTAACCACCACTCTATTCCTCGCTTATCCCCGCTCGACTCAAATACACTTTTATTACACGAAAGGAATTGTGAAACAAAAGGGTGAAAGTACAACTAGCTCGATAAAGAATATTATGACTAAAGATAAATAAATTATCAATAGTCTTCATCGATGTAAATCGTCGATTTAGAACATATGGAAGATGATAAAACTTTTCAACCATAGTTGCGTGAAATGAAGCGATCCATTAGAAGAGTCAAATAGACTATAAAGTCTATTGTCTTCTCCACGTTAAAAGTCCACCAACAATATTTTATCCTCGTAACATCAATCAACAGCCTTTCCACAATCATATGAATAACTCATAATCATAATTGTGATTCTAAATTCTCTTCTCATCCGGGACGAAGATAATTTTCATCACCGTCTTTACCCGAAACATCAAATATCATGGTTATACCAAATCACGCCCTCGCTCATAATCATACTAATAAATTCATCTTTGCACCACGGGTCAAAGATATTCATCAACAGTTCATCTTTACACTACAGGCTAAAGATATTCAACAACAGGTCATCTTTGCATTACGAGCCAAAGATATTCATCAATAATTCATCTTTGCACTAAGGTCATCTTTGCATTACGAGCCAAAGATATTCATCAATAATTCATCTTTGCACTACAGGCTAAAGATATTCAACAACAGGTCATCTTTGCATTACGAGCCAAAGATATTCATATATCAACGAAATACATAATCATTTCAGAAGTTATATAACAATAATTATAACCATGTTGATCAATTCACCTTTGCACTTAAGCTAAAAATATTCAATTGTAAATTCAATGGTCATGATCATCCCAGTCAACAATTCAACTTTTGCACTACTGGCCAAAGAGAACCTATGGTCACGATCATACCAATAATCTACCCATCTTTACACTCAAGTCAAAGAGAAATATCATCATTTAGGGTTATAAGAATGTTATATAAAATAATATAATCAAAACATGGTTTTAATTTCAAGAGTAAGATTTATAAATCAACGATAATTTGGTCGTAGAAGAAACCAATTTGTTGTGAATAGTACCCGTGATTCGTACATAGTCCCGTATCGTGCATAAGAATCCTCATACCTAAAAGATAAAGTTTCATAATAAAATTCATATCCATATTTATAACACCTTAATCCAAATGTTATAAATCACTTAGAAATCTCATAATCTAATATTATTAATATTATAATAATATTTTAATCATTTCTCAAACTTATAAACAATTTAATTAAATTGTTTACACTTTACTAATTAATGCATTTAATCATCATAAAATGCCAAACTCATAAGATTTCATCATCATTAACCAAAACCCTCATAAAAATCAGCATATATCTCATATATGATTCTCAAGCCAATAAATCATATTTTCCAATTTTCTTACTTCACATAACATATTTAATTCATTTACTCATAACTAGAACATTTTCATGAAAAATACCAATCAGTTCTAAAATATTTCTTTTAAGGGATTTAGTATAAAATAGTCCCATATTGAACATATATTTTCTCGAAATTTTAAAAATTCATTTACTATTTTTCATATGGCTAAAACCACCGAATATTTAAACATTTATCATAAATTGTACTTTTATCCAAAATTCCAAAATTCACAGAGTACAATCGATATTATATAGATGTACTCTCAATAAAAATTTCATCAATTTTGGAGTTAACCGCAAAGAGTTATAAATAGTTACTTTTAAAATAGTTTTTTCTCATAAAATTCATAACTCCTAATCTATACATCCAAAAATACCTCAAAATAATCATAGTGGTGTAAAATTCAGAATGATCAAAACATGGATACAATCAAAGCTAGTATCCGAATAGATATTTTAGATTTAAAAGAAAAATTTTCATTTTTAGGTGAATAGTCTTAGTGATTCGTGAATAGTCTTCAGATATCGTGAATAGTCTTGATATCGTGAATAAGTAACTCAAACACCAAAAGATAGAAATTCCACAAAAAAACATTTTCACGCTTCATTAATAGTACTCGTGAATAAGAATCTCGTGAATAAGTAACTCGTGAATAAGAACTCGTGAATAGTAACTCATGAATAAGAACCCCCACATGAAAAAGTTCCAAATTTGATAAAAACTTGAGATCAACATTTCAAAGATAATGATATTGAAGAAATAATATCATTTGAGAAGAAAATAACATCCCTTACTATCCTTACCTCAAAAGAAAAAAAGACTTACATTGGATATCTGGATATAATATTTGAAGGAAACTTGCAGCGATGAATAACAACTCACCAAGTATCTAAATACTCACAAAATACACTCGATAATCTAGAGAGAAAAGAGAGAAAGCTTATGTTTACGGTGTGATTTTCAATTCTAACTTAGCCCTCTATTTATAGGAAAATGTTAGCACGTCAAGCGGAGACTTAACTCGCAAACCCCAGATGGCTTTACTCGCTACTATTCCACCCACCAAAAATCAGCCATCTTCCCCAACAACCAAGAGTGGGGCCCACTCAATTCTAGAATTTTCCACCAAAACCTAATTTCCTAATCACCACCTCTTAAAATTCATAACAAATCATTCGTTCATTTTAACGGTTCAAAATTTGTGGACATATACTCAACTTATGTATGTATAACATATCCAAAAATTACAACGATCCAACGGTCGGATTAAAAATTATAACTCACACAATATATCGAAAATCTTGATTTGATTTTTAATACCTCCATTCCGACAAAATACTGATAAAATACCTCAACATTAATTCCTTCATTTATAACCACATAAATAAATCCATCATTTATATTCACATCAAATAAATATTTCATTGTCATATAAATCAATAATTAATTATTCATAAATAATATTATAGAATCACAATAATGACAACCAGCGGTTCCTGGAAAGAGGGGCTTTCAATAAGAATTTCTCCTTCTTCGGCCATGCAATTAGGTGACCAAACCTCTCCTTGATGTAACTTTCTAGACATTGCCAATAATGCTATCTAATAATATTATTCAAATAATATGAATTATTGATCCGATAATGAGAAATATTGTGCAGTGATAATTATTGAAACAACAATAATATAAAATATCAACGCAGAAATTATTGAATCAATAAAATAAAATATTGAACAATAATTACGTAATAATTATTGAGTAGTACCTTCTTACGTAAGAATCAATAATTCAAAAATATTGTGCAATACTGGTGTGTTTCTTCGTCAACAACGTATTACATTTTACTTTTACCCAACGGGTATTCCAACGATGTTAACGATAACAATTACGCCAATTATTTATAAAAACTCAAACTTGTCATTTTCTTCATCCGAGCGCTTATTACATTATGGGGCCCATAAATGGTTACTGGCCAATCGTCATTTAATATTCCCTCGACGTAAAAAGAATATTCCACGACCAAACGAATATTCCCAATAAACAATAAGTATTTTATAGCCACTTGCTTATTTTGAAAAAAATTCATATATCACCCTTAACTTTAACCTTTTATCAATTTAACAATTTACTAAATAGGAAAATTGAATACTTTTATTTCATAAAATTCGGGGTCTTACGATAATCTTTGTGACAATAATTGAATCAATAGTATGAGAGATATATGATCACGTGATTCTTTGAGTAAATAATGCAAAGATAACCGAGTGACTTATCACGTAAGCATCATTAATCAATACCAGATGCACTATGCAACCCACGCCAGACATCGTAATTTTACTCTTTGGGTAGTTCAACAAAGATAACGGTAAAACCTCCGCCGTTATTTTCATAAAATATCTTTGTCGTTTTCTAACTACGACAGTACTTCCGTTGTGGGGTCCACCAATGATTGTGCCGTCGTACGAATATTCCCCGACAAAAAAAATATTTCCCGACCAATCGAATATTTTATAACAACTTGCATACTTTGCAAAATTTTCAAATACTACCCACAACTATAACACTATCTCAAATCCACACCATAATATTAAAAAATATATTTCGAAAAATTTAAATCTTTATTTATAAAATCTGGGGTCTCACATCGAGGGCGCCATTGTTGCAAATACTCACTAAATTCTTCTCTTCGATTGGTTCCACACACTTCCGCACCTGAGCTCAAAATCTGTCAACATAATCAGATAACTCCTCATTCGAATTTTGCTGAATTCTCATAAGCTCTATAATTGACACTTCCTTCTGAATATAAAAGAATTTATTGAAAAACTGGTGTTTCATATCATCCCAGTCTCGAATTGATCATTTCTCCAAATTGTAGTACCAGCTGAAGGCACTGTCAGTGATCGTCTTGTTAAACTCCCTCAGTAGAATATTGTGGTTGCTCACTTCATCTAGTCCCAACCACGGGGACATCGACTCCATAAATCTTGCAATATGCTCTCTCGCATTTCCTTTCTCTCCACCATACTTAGGGAACTGCGATGGATGTTCAATGTACCGAGCAGGGTATGACTGTCTTCTCGAGTGCGCCAGGTATGGTGGGGTGAAATCCAGTTCCGCAGGCCTGACTGTCTGTCTACGCATCTGATTGATTACATCTATCATGTCTTCCTCACACATATCGAATTTAGTTCTGGAGCCTTTTGGGACGTCATCAGACATCTTTGGTTTATCTGCGGTGTATGTGGAACAAACACATGTTGATGCACACTTGCATCAGGTAAGATTGGTTGTACTTGCTGGATTATTGGTTGTATATGGCTTGGGATGGTTGGTATCTGCCCCTGTGAAAATGCCGGGAGTGTAATCGGGATGATGTTTGGCTGAGGCTGGCTAGCTTCCAATCTAAGTGGTGTACATCACCACCGCTCGGGAAGCTCCAAGTTGATTCTTCGGAATCGGTGACTCTCCATTCTTTGAAGGCACAGTCTAATTCTCTTTGTTGTTGTTGTTGTCCTCCACTTCTCCTACTCGTCCCCCCTGCGAACTTCCTGGGAATATGGTCTTGAAGGTGGGGATTTGCATCAATTACTGGCGGAAATTTCCCATTTCTTCTTGTTTCCTCTGCATCTCTAGCATCATCGTCATCATCATTCCCTGTCCTTCTCGTGCCTCCTTTAACGCCTTAAGCATCTCCAACTGCAGAGCATTCCCAGTTGTCTGCTCTCTACTTGCTTCTTTACTTTGTCTTCCCGTGCTCGTCTGCCTGGCGGCATTGGTTTGTTGTTGATCAATCATGTATGGTGATGTTGAACTTCCTTCTGAAGCGTCTTCAAGGATGGGTTGATTAAGATCCAGATTCGCGCTTTGGAAAGTTGGATTTGTTTGCCTTAGAACTGGATCCGCGCAAGTGATGCTTGTCGTCGGTGAAACTCTTCTTGTAGTTCTCCCACTTTGAGTTGTGGGCATACCCTTCACGAATTCTGCACCTCCCCAGCAGAGTCGCCAAAGAAATGTGGGCAAGGAAATCGCGCCTTGCTAAGGTTAGGGTTTCGTGTTGGCTGGAGAGGCGAGAAATCCACGAAGAATAAGGAATTGACTGATTGATTGAAGAGGGGAGAACGACAGGTGGACGATTACTCCAATGACACGTGGCAGAATCCAAGTGCTCAGAGCTTCCAAGAGTCCAAGTGTAATGTTTGGCCAAACTTTTTTCTCTTTTTTTCTTCTTCTTAGGATAGAAGGCTATTTATAGAGCTTTCCTGGGAAGCAGTCACATGCCAGGCACATGTTTTAAGAGAAATTCCTGAAATACCCTTAGTCACGTCTTTAAGGGAAAATTCCAGAAATACCCTTTAGTCATCAAAGTAATGTCCAAATTGCCCTGTCCTTTTAGCCGCCAATCTAATCCCTCAATCAATTCTCAAAATGGGTTGCCTCCACAAGTCTTCTGCCTTGGAACACGTGGAGGCTTTCCTGGGTCTAGCACATTTATTTCTAGCTTTTTCATTCTTCATTTAATTGCATCATGGACCCTAATTTGTACAATTAATTAGGTCATATGAATCCTAATTTGTACATTTAATTAGGTTATGTGAATCCTAATATGCACTTGGGCCCACACAATGTAATGAGTAGATATATAAATTTAACATGAAAATTGAATATAGATGTATTATGTATATAAATTATACGAGAATAAAATATAAAATTTAAAAAGTACAAAGAAAAAGTAATAATAAAACAGATAAAATAGGATTATTTTTCAAAAAGTTAATAGAAGAATATTTTTAAAAATACCAAAAAAATTTTTTTTTTTTTTTACAGCAAAAATCTTTCGTCTTTTAATACTACCACTTGGTGGTACACATATTATATGTGTAAATTATGTAAAATAAAATAATTTTTTTATAAAATTTAGAAGACTATATAAATAAAAAAAATATGAAAATTTTAACTAAAATTATAAGGACAAAATAGAGAAAAAAAAGGTGCAATGTAATAGTTATACCAAACTTCCCTTAGAGGCTTTATAAATTTAGTGCTACAAAAAATTAATGGATCTATTGTCAAAAATAAGAATTCAAATCAAAAGCAAAACAAATGACCAATATATCGATTTTACATTTTCATTTCAATACAAGCCCTCTAGTATTGGTTGAAGACTTGAAGTCAAAGGTAACTTTTTCCCGAGTTTCTCTCACCTTGGTCCTTACCCCATCTTTTCGCGCCACTCTCAACCTTCAACTAAAATGTTGAAAACTTTTTTTTCCTCCACTAGTACTATTTCCCTCTCTCTCTCTCTCTCTCTCTCTCTTTTTCTCTGGGCAGGATTCTGGAGAGAGAAATCTCTACAGTAAATTTCATGATGGAATCTGAGGCCAGAAACGGCGTCGTAGCAGTGTCTCCCCTTCGTACTCTAAAGCCGCAGGCCATTTCTTCTTTCAAAGAAGGAATTTCAACAGTTTTATCCCAATGGAGTGCCCTTCAATTGGCAGTGGAGAACAAATGGGGGAGGCAATGATTCCCTTATGAAATCTAAACAACTTGGATCCGATATCTTCTCTTGGTTCTCGAGCCAAAGGTAACAAAAGCCCCTTTGTTTTCTTGTTGAATTCTTTAACAATCATAGTAAAGTTTGGATCTTTACGTCGCAATTGCTGTGATTTGATAGATTTTGGCTTTAATTTCAAAATGGAATATGGGTTCACATTATATATATATATATATATATATATATATATATATATATATATATATATATATATATATATATATATGAGGATCAAGTATATATACTTTCTTTATCTTATTCATATCTTTCACCCTTGTGTTGATTTAAGTATGCAAATTAGCAAATTTGAAATTGGTGGTAAGATAATTTATCTGGTATAAAGGGAAATAGTAACAAAAAGGTGGATTTTTTTTGGTTCCTTTCCTGTTGATTGACAGCACCGCTTTATGTGAAGATCTAGAGAATTTGTTACATGAGAGTTTGTTATTTACTTTCAACACAGAGATTGAAGATGGCAGTATTGAAGAGGTATGTTTTCCATCTAATTAGCTACTTAAGTTGCTTTGTGATTTGAACCCCTTTAGTTTTTAAGATTTATCTTTCTGAGGTGGAATATTTATTTTTACTTAAGTTTCTGGCCAAAGAGTAATGGAGTAGTATGTATCAAATTCTTGATTGTGTTAAGGTGGTGACATTGGCTTTTGGGCAGTATAACATGTTAGTAAAAACTTAAAGGAAATTATATATATATTTATATAACTTATCTTGTAGAAAGTAATTTGTCAAGGTTAGTACTTGGTACTATGATCTTAAGACAATTATGCCCTCCTCAGATATGGTCTTTCGAGTTGATAAGACTTGTCTCCTGGATCTGAATGACTTGCATATACCTTAGCATCACTACAAAAGGTATACACAACGAACCAAAAAGAAATGCTCTAACTCTCTCTCAAAAACACTAAGGAAACTGATGAGGAAACTATATGCTAGAATGCTTTAGAAGACTAGAATGCTTGAGAAAATTCGATGGAAATGAAGGCTGCCCCCTCCTATCTATTTATAGGAGGGTTGGTGACCCTTTGGACGGGCATATCACCCCTGAAAAGGCATGGGGTGCCTCTTGAAAAGGTATTTTTTGTATCTGTTGGTCAAAACGACGTAGTTTTGACCATTTACAGAATAGGCGCATCTATTCGGTTTATTAAAATGACGTAGTTTAAGTGTTAGCAGAACCAAAACTACGTAGTTTTAGGCTTAGAAGAAAAGGCGCGACAAAAACGACGTAGTTTAGGGCCGCCCGTTCAACCTTACAGATATCGCTTCCTCAAAACGACACAGTTTTGATAATATAATAAATACAGCTTTCAAAACGACACAGTTTTGAATAATAGAATTAAATAAATAAAATTTAAATAAATTTTAATTAAAAAATTTAAATAAATTTTGTCTAAAAAATTATATACAGGACCCAGACCCACGAGCCCGAGCTCGAGCCCGGCCGGACGGCGGTGCGTGCGGGTTCGAACCTAGCTTTAGCTAGGTCCTCTCCCTTCCACAAAAGTGGGGTGCCCCTTGGGGTCCAAACCTAAGAGCACTTTCCTTGTATATAAACATATAAGTTATTTAATTTCTAACCTATGTGGGATTTGGTTTTTCCCACATGTATTTATTATCTTTCAAGTGTGACCTTTGGGAGTTAATATCTCATTCATTACTCTATGGATTTGAGCTTCCAAATACTTAATTTAATCTACTCATGAAGTAAAACACATTAATGTATGGAATCATTAAAATAAATTAATAATACCCACATTAATTTAGGCTCAAATTCCAACATAACATGGCTCAAAACTCATTTTGTTGTGCTTGGATCTGGTTTCGATTTTGTGAACTCTGATCTTTATGTCATGTATACTCATTTTCTGCATAAGAGTTATGTCTTTCATTAGGTATATAACAAGCAACTTTGTGAAGAATGACATCTATTGGAATTGAGAAACTAAAATCTACGACACCCATTTTGTTGGAAGCTAGTTGCATTTTCATTAATATAAGGGGAAATTAGTTTTTTAGACTCTAAAGAAATCACATTGCTTCAATAATGTATTTTAAAATTTTAACGTGTACTTACAATAGATGTTGGGACAAAAACCTTTCCGACTTCCCCTAAGGTTGCAGCTAAGAAGCTGATTCTGTAAGGATCCACCTCTGTTTCCCTCTTGACAAACTATATGGTGAATTGTTCTTTGATTACTGATTCTAGTCTGTACAGGTTGCACACTGAGAGCCATTCTTCCCTTAAGTCAGCTATAAATGGAGCATTATTTTTTTGGACTTTATAAATGCATCATTCTAATTCAGTTTTGAGGGAATTTGGAGCCATTCTTCCCTAAATTGGCTGTAGAGCTACATCAATTTAATTCACCTATTGAGATACATTTTATCATAAATTAATGTATGAAGAGCAGTTTCCCCATCTTTCCATGATCTTCCAATTTTATTGATAATCTTATACTGATTAGTAATTTGCTCACTGTAATTATAGCACACCATGCATACAAACATCTGATCTTTCTGATGCTATTTATGCTCATTTATGTTCAATGAACAATTATATGCAACTTATGTAGTTCTCATTTTGCTTAAGCATGATATATTAAGATTCATTGTGATGATTGTATGTATTACAAAATATAAAGCTTAAAAAGATGACAGAGAATTTTTCATTCTTCAAGCAGCAACAACTCTTTCATCTTCTTTATTTTCTTATTACAAGAAGACATACATGTAGTCACATTCTCTTTCCGAGCTACTAGAGACATTGAAAACAAAAGTAAAAATTACTATAGTTTCTCGTAGCCTCTAGATAAAAATTTCAATTGTGTTTCATCATTTTCATGCAAATGGGTTTTTGACAATCTTTACGAGGCTAGTAATTTAAAATTTGGATGTCCACTTAGCATTTCTGCAACTCAAGCAGGTGGCAGAACAGTTAATGGTTTTGCATGAAAAATACTTGCAAGGGAATCATTAATCCGATATTATGACTGCTGATATCTTGTTCTGGGCAAAGGGTGACAGGCAACAAAGGTACAGGGTCGCCCCCCAAATTTTCATTTTCATGTATCATTACAAATTCTACACATCAGTAGTGTCTCATTCTATTGTGTTTATCTTTTTGTATAATTTAAAACACATCCTTCCTCACATGAAGCTCAATTTTGTTAACAATGAAATTAATAGTTATTATCTTTTCTTTTCTAAACTGTTGTAGAAGAGCATTTTGAGAAGTATGCACAAGTAGTTACAAATTGCAGCTGGTTGCTGGTATGCTTCAAAGTTCAAGCTTCTTTGTAAATGATATATACTCTGAAGAGGTTATTCAAAAACCAGGAAGAAGCAAATCTAGTCGAGTATACTCCCAGTCTGCTAGTAACATTTAATTACAGTTGAGCCACCATATAATTATAAACAGTAGTGTAGTTTCATATACTTACATGGAGTGATTAGTTAAAAGTGTTTTGTCTCTGGCTTCTGGCTTGTGCATTGAGCCGTCGTGATTTAAGGATGTTAGAAAATAATAAGAATTATGTGGTGCAAGTGCAAGAATGTATAGTTTTATGAAGAAAATATTCCTTAATTATTCCTCTGCTAGCTCTCCTCAGCACAGGTGAGTGAGTCCTAAAGCTAGGCAAAACGACTGCCATTGTGTATGAACGACTAAACAGATATTAATGTGATTAATTATGTGAAGCTAGAGTCGATGTCATTGAGCTATATTGTTGAAAATTTTGTTATATAATTCAAAGCTTCTGCATGACAAAACGGTTTATCTGTTGCTCAAGTATATCCTAAGCCTTTTTGGTCGCTGTTTCCAGTTGCACTTGCATCATAACATGCACCGATGCACGAAATCAGATTGATCCTCACATTATATGCTTCAAATTATATCTTTTTAAATCAGATCTACCCTCATCTCTCTTTCTTTTTCTTTTTTAAGAGTTTACGTGCAACGTGATATACTTCACATCAAAATTTACCACATGATGGTATCACAGAAAACTTGGGTCAGATCAGTCCATTGCATTATCCGAAGTGAAAAACACAAAAGTTAACATGTGATTGGTTAAGATGATTGAGAAAGCTATTAAGACAATGAATTGATTATTTGTACGTTAATAATTTGATTCAACATGTTTGTCATTGTTACACCTAACCTTACCCTTTTCATATAATTGGATTGAAGTCGATTTGATACATCACAAAAGGATTGAATGTTTTGGTGATTGTTAAAACCATCACGTAAAATCTTTCATGATGGATGTATACAAAACGGCCATATTGTGATGCTTAAAGCTATCATGTAAACCTTTTGTGATGATTTTTTTAGTTTTTGTGATGGATTTTGGCCATCATAAATGACAGATTTTTTTAGAGTTATATAACAAAATAATAAGCTAGCTTACAATAATATTCCCAAATTTAAAGTCCTAAAACTTGGTTCCACAACATCCAATTAAGTTTCTTGGATTCTTGTTTATGAGACCAAGGAACCTTTGGGAATTTGTTGAAAGTAATCAATGGTGATCAAGAACAAGACTTGTCTGGTACTAGTAACACAAGCACACATGTGTATATATATATATATATGATAGACTCCACGGCACGCTTGCGTAAGGTGGTCGTCGCCCCGATCGTTTCTAGCACAGTTGTTGGGTGAATTGCTTGCAACACCTTAACCCCTCGCCTATATGTAGACTGTAATTTTGGTACAATTGCTCGCGTTCGAATTTCATATTGAATGGACACCAACGACACCTCGACCCTCGCTTATATTGAAGGGGTAATCTAAGATCAATCGACGATTGATGCGGTGAAAGACGCCACACATAACTATGAATTGTTGTATGATAAGTCAAATTGAATCTCAAAGAAATAACTAAGAATTACTTAGGAATTCTTCAAAGAACCAAAAGTAGAGAATAAACTCACAAGTATATTGAATAATAATAATGATAATGTAAGATCCCAAAATTTTAAATAAAAAGAATTTCCTTTATTTATTATTTTGAAATAGTAAGGGTTGATTTGATTAATGTGGATAGTTAAGGGTTAAATACGCAAATATTTCAAAATAAGCAAGTGGTTATAAAATATTCATTATCGCTTGAATATTCGTTTGGTGCGTGGAATATTAAATGCTTGTAGAATATTCGTGACGACAATGTGCCATGTATGTATGGCCCCATAACTGAAAGCGATTGGATGAAGAAAGCGACAAATATAAGTTATTTTTAAATAACTGGCGTGGTTATATGTCAGATTATCTTGTTGGAATACTCCTAGTGGTTAAAACACACTAATACGCGTTGTTGAACAAGAAGCACACCAGATTGCACCAATTATTGATTCTTACGTGAAGGCACTACTCAATAATGGTTACGATAATTAATTATTCAATATTTTATTGAGTTAATAATTCTTTGCGTTGATATTTTATATTGTCATTGTTTCAATAATTGTCATTACACGTATTTTTCATTATCGAAGCAATAATTCATATTATCCTAATAATATTATTAGATAACATTATTGGCAATGTCTAGAAAGTTACTTCTAAGGAGGGTTTGGTCACCTAATTGCATGCCATGAAGAAATTCTTATTGGAAAGCCCCTCTTCCTTGAACCTGCTGGTTATCAATATTGTGATTCAGTAATATTATTTGTGAATAATTAATTATTGATTTATATGATGAGGAAAATATTGATTTTATGTGGATATAGATGGAGAAAATTTTTAAAATGACAATTGTTGAAAATTAATATTTTATCTTTTTCGATAAAATAATTCATTTAAATATATTATTTTAATAATATATTAACTATGATATTTTTACAAATGTAATGGGGATATATGAGTATACGAGGAGGAAGAGTATTTTGTTGCAATAAATGTTTAAAACATGTTAAACAAGTCGGTGGGACCCCATTTATTGAATGAAATTTGATTATAACACTTGTAAAATCGCCTCGTTTGTGGATTTCGGTCAATTTCTATTTGGAATTTGGAAAACTTTCTTCTGCAAAGTTGTAGAGAATTGAAATTCCTATAAAAACTCATGAGATTCGAATTTTCTGATGAAAGGGCTATTTATTATGAATTATTGAAGTTCAAGCTCCAAATAATTGATTTTGGGAGTTTAAAATATTTTTTTGTAAGAAAAACATTTTTGTTGTAATTGAGTGGCTCACATGTGTTATAAATGATCTGAAATCAGATTTCTAAGGTGGGCTTGAATATTTTAAGAAATATTATTATTTTATTAAATTTTCTGCTTTATTGTTTCTAAGCGTTTTCCTATAAATAGGGTCTTGGGTTAAATTGAAAATCACACCGAAACCGAAGTTTTCTCTCTATATTATCGAGCGTATTCTTATGAGTATTTTGAGTATACTTTGAGTATTGCTAGACGGTCTGCAAGTTCCTTCAAAGACTATATACAGTTTTCTAATAAATAAGTGATCTTTCGAGGTAAGGATATTATTTTTTTAGTAATGATATTATTTCTTCAATATCATTATAATTTGAAATGTTGATCTGAGTTTTTATCAAATTTGAACTTTTTCATGTGGGGTTACTATTCAGGTTACTATTCATGAGTTCTTATTCACGAGAGTTACTTATTCACGAAGTTCTTATTCACGAGTTACTATTCACGAGTACTATTCATGAAGCGTGAAGATGTTTTTGTGGAATTTCTATCTTTTGGTGTCTGAGTTACTTATTCACGATATCGGTGACTATTCACGATATCTGACTATTCACGATATCTTGCATCTTATTCAATAAAAAATAAAATTTCTTCTTTTAGTTCCAAAACATCTATTCCGGATACTAACTCGATCAGATCCATGTTTTGATCATTCTTGAATTTTACACCACTATGATTATTTTTGAGGTATTTTTGACGTGGATAAAACCAAGTACGAATCCTTAATCCTTAATCCTTGTCATTTTGTTTCACCGGATTCGTTTCTTTAAAAAATATTTTCATCATCCTCGGTCTTAAATGATGATATTATGGAATATCTTTGGCTGTTTGTAGTGAAAGATGAATGATTTCTTAAGAATATCTTTGGCACAGAGTGCAAAGATGAATGATTTGAAGAATATCTTTGGCCTGTAGTCTGAATGAATAGGTGTTTAAATGAATACTGACCCGGTCGATGAATATCTTTGGCTGTAGTGCAAAGATGAATATTTGATTCCGTATGTATATTGATTGATGTTCACGTGGATAAAAGATGACGATGAACTTTTAAATTCATACATAGAAGATAGTTGTTTGCATTCTCTACTTAACTCTTCTAATGAATTATTATTTCCTCTGCGAATATTGATTTAAAATTTGTTGCTCTATCAGATTCTATTATATTTTTTCCCTCTGTTGAAGACTAACGATAATTTGTTGTATATTATCTTAGTCATATTATTCTTTACCGAGCTAGTTAGAGCTCACCCTTTTCCTTTTTGTTCCATTTTTCTCGGGAGGCGAGAATATAAACGAGTACAGTCGGGGTATGGAATGAAGGTTTTAGAAAGGATTGTTTAGTAGTCCTCACCATTTTTGTAAAATAATGTATCAATAAATGTGATGAGGATTTATTTGAGTATAGATATTGTCAGAAGATAATATTTGTATTCAAACTCACAGCTTTCTTGTTGTAATAACAAAGTTGTAGTTGTTTTCGTACCACGTATTGACAACTTCGAATAGGTGATGTATACCTATTTTGGGGGCGTCACAGATAATGTCTTTGATTACATTAACTTAGACCTCTATTTATACTACTCAAAACAATCCAAATCCTAATAACAATAGGAATAAATTATTCTAATCCTAATAGGAATTACAAACCATAACCCTAATTTCTAAGTAGAAATCAATTTGGAAAAAGAAATTCCTATTTCATAAAAACAATAGAAACCTTATTTAGAATGTAAATCTAAACCTGGAAAGAAATCCTAATTATAATAGAATTTGATAAGTATCTGGAAAATAAATCCCTAAAAATTAGGCTAATAGAATATGCCTAATATTTTAGGAAACAAAATCTTTTTCCTAAAATCCCAAAATCCTTGCCACGTTAGAATTTTTTGCCGCGTGAAACTTGCTTTTTCCTTCTTTGCATATAATCGATTATGTAAAGTTATAAAGACCCACATAATACTAGCTACATGTGAATAACTTCGATCGAGATTGATCATTCCCTCCTCTTCAAAAAATGATTTGTCCTCAAATCGCCCATCGCGTCTTCTCAAAATGATTCAACCACAAAATTGTTCCTACATAAAAACAAACCAAGTTAGTAGCATCAAACCAATCATAATGCCAAAACTCAACTCATGAAATGACATATATAAGCAACAAAAACTCCAACTCCCGCTAAGAAATATAACAATGCCCGACTTCTCTCCCGAATTGACAATTTGTAGACCGCTTAATCCCGAACACTAATTATATATATAAACTAATCTACTATCTACTAAAATAATCATGAATGCAAAGTAAGAAAGAATATGAAAAGTCTTATATCCTCCTCGGATCAAAAAATCGTCACACAAAACTCTTCATGTGGTAGATTCTCCCAAATGGCGAATTCACTGGATCAAAATTCAATATAATGATCCCAATCCTTCAGCGAAACACATTCGTCGATGCACTTGGATCAAATATCAATACTTGAAATTTGTCATATTTCTCCATGAAACTCTCTTTAATTCTGGGATTAAACACAAAAGCGAACAAATCAATAAGTTCCTTTTGTTTAATCACAAAGAAATTAAATAAACCAAAATCATATGCATAGTCTACTAAAACAATATTCAAAACACTTCCCAGTAGATGTCTTATGCATTGAGCGGGATGAACTACGCAGGATCCATGCTTCCCTCGATGAATATGATCCTATCACGAATCTGCAGAAACACAACCAACCTCCCTCATTCCATCGACATTAATACAATAAAGAACAAATAATGTTATCAATGGAGTAAAAGGTCACAATCATAAGTTGAAAATTCAATAGCATATCGACGATGATCACAAACAAACTCTACACACATCTAAAGAATTTCCCAAAATGTTGACAAAAATCGAAATATCATCAAAGAGAATAACAAATTTTTCCCATGAAAAATGCAAAATATAATTCAACAATTCCATGGAAGTATGCAATGCCTTAGCTAATCCAAGTGAACTAACTACACATGCAAATAACTCATCTCTCAAACCATCTTGATGATAAACATTTCTTGAATCGAACCATATGATAACAAATCATGCAATGAAGATTGCTCAAAGCGAAACAACATGATTACTACCATTGTTAACTAACGACAATTCATGTAAAGATTGACTAGCATGAAACCCTAAGTCAATATCTGGATAACAAAACCTAGAATTAATTTCATGCAAGTAAACACATCGAAAACGAGAATATATATCATGAACATAAACTAACTCAATATAAATCAAATATCCTCCATAGTTTATGATAAAAATGATTCTACCATCAAAATAGCTAACAACAAATTTTCCAATAGAAGCATGCAAAACATGTTTTAAATAACTCATGAAAACACTAGATGCATTAGTTAATCTAACAGAAATAACTAACCACCTATATAACTCACATGCTAAAACAATTTTCCATTTATCACAATTTCTCGTGCTAAATTGATTAGGCATTGTATCATTATCACATGTAGATAAAACACAAGTACTATGCAATTTATCAAGCATATTATCCAAACAAGAAAAAGAATAACGATACTTGTTTACCAATTCAAAATCGACGAACAAACTCGTTGTCCCATCCTCCTTAGATACTATGATCTCATAATCAACACATGAACTCATGTTTTCTCTCACGATACCCACTTTCACCAACTCTCCAACCCGCTTGGTAACCTTCAGTCGCCTCCCGGGAATACTATCGGTGATCGATGCGGAATGATAGTGCAGGGTATTTCATCAACAACTTTGCACAAGAGACAAAACAAAACTAGACAAAGAAGAATCATTAGTGTTAGTATTCAAAAGCAACTGTTTTATGCAGATATGTCTGGTCATTGGCTTTTCAAAATATAACTCACTTTTCAACTCACTATCTTTTTTCATAGTCACATATTTCTTCTCTCTCTTCTTTATGCTCACCCTCTCGTTTGTTTTTCTCTCGTTTATCAAGGTCACTCTTTTCATTATCTTTTTTCTCAATCTCTCTTTTCTTTTCATTCTCACTCTTTTTAATTTTTTCTTTTACATTATCAATCTTTTGAACAATTTCTTTTTGTCGATCTTTTCCACATGTATTTCTTTTTACAAACTCATCTTCTTGATTACTTTCTTTCGGATGTTCACCATCTTGCTTTAGATCATGGATTTCATCTTGAACACTCGAACCCAATAACTCTCCTTGGACTGCATATTCTATAATTTCTTCCACCTCCCCTCATTGATCTTGTTTCTTTTGCGCCTTAGAAGTATATTGTAACTGCATCCAATAATCTTCCTTGTTTACTTGTGTGCGAACCCTCCTATTATTGTCTACTGTAAATCGCCTTGAAGGTTGCTCTAATTGTCTTTGAGATGTATACTCATCCCTCTCAATACATGCTTTCTCTTGGTGCGGTAAATCGCCGCGTCATTTGTTTTTTAATTCTGCCCATGTCTCGAACGGATGCTCCCCATATTTTTGTTTGCTAAGCTGCCACCATATAATTGTATGATCGGAGAACTCTTAATCGCCT
>JAINUW010000605.1:0-79114 GCA_020205615.1 Panax quinquefolius | reverse complement strand
AGATGAATGATTTCTGAAGAATATCTTTGGCTAAAATAGTGCAAAGATGAGCAGTGTTTTAAATGAACATGACAAGGTGATGAATATCTTTGGCTTGTAGTCTGAAGATGAATATTTGATTCGGATGTATATTGATTGATGTTCACGGGGATAAAGATGAGCGATGAACTTTTAAATTCATACATAGAAGATAGTGGTTGCATTCTCTACTTAACTCTTACAATGAATTATTATTTCATTGTGAATATTGATTTAAAATTTGTTGTCTATTGTATTACATTAGATTTTCCTGTTGAAGACTAACGATAATTTTGTTGTATATTATCTTGAGTCGTAATATTCTTCTTGAGCTAGTTGAGCTCACCTTTTCCTTTTTGTTCCATTTTTCTCGGGAGGTGAGAATATAAGCGATCTGAGTCAGGGGTATGGAATGAAGGTTTTTAGAAAAGGATTGTTTAGTAGTCCTCACCATTTTGTAAAATAATGTATCGATAAATGTGATGAGGATTTATTTGAGTATAGATATTATCAGAAGATAATATTTGTATTCAAACTCACGATTTCTTGTTGTAATAATAAAGTTGTAGTTGTTTACGTACCCGTATATTAATGACTTTCGAAATAGGTGATGTATACTATTTTGGGGCGTCCGAGACTTAGTATGATTATGACGAGGATTGTTAGGTATAATCATGTTAGTAATTAGCTCACAATTATCTTTGGCCGTAGTGCATGGATAATTTGTAATGGTAGTGATACTAATGAATACAATTATCTTTGGTAGTAGTGCATGGATAATTTGTGGTCGTAATCTTAATGAATACCTGATTATCTTTGGTAGTAGTGCATGGATAATTTGTGGTCGTATCTTAATGAATACTACGATTATCTTTGGTAGTAGTGCATGGATAATTTATTGATGCGTAATCTTAATGAATACCACGATTATCTTTGTACGTAGTGCATGGATAATTGTGGTCGTGATTGTAAGACTCAGAAATTTTTTAAATAAAGAATTTCCTTTATTTATTATTTTGAAATAGTAAGGGTTGATGTGACACCCCCAAAAAATTAGGTATCGTCACCCATCTTGAGTGCATCTTTACATAGTACATAAATTTGAAATCTGACTTACTAATATAAGCTGTAGGTATGCAATCTGACATAAAGCTGTGAGTTTGAATACAAATATTATCTACTAGATTTTTATACAAACTGAAAAGAGTCCTCATTACAACTATTATCACACTATTTCCGAGAATAGTGAGGACTCTGCTAATCTTTATCCTGCGGACCCGTTACTCGGATTCCACAGGCTCGTCGGCTATGTTCTCATTTCTGAAAACGAAACGATGAAAGAAGGGTGAGCTCGACTAACCGATGAAAATATTATGACTAAGATAATCTTGAAATAAATTATCATTGTATCAACGATGTTAAGCGATAAAATACAATGACATGACAAGTTTAACTTCTTGATGAATAAGCAATCCATTAGCAGTCAGTAGAGAATAAAATCTACTATCTTTTAGGTTTGAAAAGGTTTTCATCAATTTTTATCAATAACGAGACTCGAACAATAAATAAACCACCACGTCTAATCATCCACATACCCGCGATCGAAGGATTTTCATCAAGTTATCGATGGTTATAGTATCTTAGAATCACCCTGGTCGTAATCATACCAAAAATTATCCATCCGACATTCTACAGGGCGCTTTGAGGACTTTTGTCACATCATTTATATCGAGTAAATGATTATCTTAGAATGATCCACTGGTCATAATCATACTAAGTTCATCCCCATAATGCGTAAGTCGAAGATAACATAATATAACACGAGGATGATGACGATGACATAATAATTCAATAAAACAAGTTCAAAATTATTTAATCCATGAATTATTAGCGTCCAATTATCGGCGTGATCTTTGTTTACGTAGAGTAAAATTCAAGAATGATCGGAAGAATATTTCCATGAAAAGATAATGGATGAAACACTTGAATATCGAGGATATTACTAAATTTCATGGAGTATAGTAGTCAGTTTTTAACTTATTTGGGTATAATAAAGAATGGAATAACAAAAGAAATCACCATGCATGCGGTACTTACATAGGCGGGTTATTCCAGCAGAATAATAATAACGGAACGGTCGGTGAAATTCACGCAAGCGGGATGTTCAAGCGAATAATAAAGATGGAACCCGGATCGGTGTAAAACACGAGATAGGATATTCAGCCGGAATGATAAAAGCGGAACCGGTCAGGTGTAAAACCTACCTATGAACAGGATGTTCCAACGAGAATAATAAAAAGCGAAACCGGTCGATTAGTAAAAAACCTTGAGACGGGATGTTCAGCGAATAATAGAAGAATGTCACCAAGTATAGGATTAAAAGCTGCGTATACAGGTTATTTGAGCGAGAATAATAGTGAATGGAATAACGAAGTTCTCTTGAAGAAAAGAATAACACCACTACTAGTAAAAGACCTTTGGATATCAAAGTAGTGAAATGCCGAGAATACTCTTCTTTCTCACATATAGATTTTCTCTACTATAAACTTCTCTCTATAATTTCTCTCTACAGAGTTTAAATTGAATTAAGTAAGAAAATAATGAAGGAATGAGCTTATTTATAGGAAAATAGAATGCGTAGTAATTAATCCATGAGCGGTCCAGTTGATTTACTTTAATCGGCGATCGATAGTTACATTAATGATTTGATTAATGTGGATAGTTAAGGGTTAAATCTGCAATGTATATTTCAAAATAAGCAAGCAGTGGTTATAAAATATTCATTGTTGTCGGGAATATTACGTTTGGTGGTGGAATATTAAATGCTTGTCGGGGTTAATATTAAATGCGACAGCGCTGACCATGTGTGTGTTAAATGATGTGAAGCGATTGGATGAAGAAAGCAGCAAATATAAGTTGTTTTTAAAAATAGCAGGCGTGGTTATTCACAGATTATCTTGTTGGAATACCGGTGGTTAAAACACACTGTCTGGCGTTGTTGAGCGATGGCACGCGGTATTGCACCAATTATTGATTCTTACGTGAAGGCCTTTACTTTCGATAATAGTTCTGATAATTCTTGTTCGATTATTTTATTGAGTTAATAATTCTTTGCGTTGATATTTTATATTCTTTGTTGTTTGATAATTGTCATTACGGTATTTTTCATTATCGAGCAATAATTCATATTATCTGAATAATATTATTAGATAACATTATTGGCGATGTCTAGAAAGTTACATACAGGAGAGGTTTGGTCACTTAATTGCTTGCGCCCGATGAAGAAAAATTCTTATTGGAAAGCCCCTCTTTCACAGGAGAGCTACACGGTTGTCGATATTGTGATTACGTAATATTATTTGTGAATAATTAATTATTGATTTATATGATGAGGAAAATATTGATTTTATGTGGATATAGATGGAGAAAATTTTTAAAATGACAATTGTTGAAAATTAATATTTTATCTTTTTACGATAAAATAATTCGTTTAAATATATTATTTTAATAATATATTAATGGTGATATTTTTACAACGAATGTGGGATATATGAGTATCTGAGGAGGAAGAGTATTTTTGTTGCAATAAATGTTTAAAACATGTTAAACATGTCGGTGGACCCCATTTATTATGAAATTTGATTATAGCACAAATAAAATCGCTTGGTTTGTGGATTTGGTCAATTTCTATTTGGAATTTGGAAAAACTTTCTTCTGCAAAGTTGTAGAAATTGAATTTCCTATAAAAACTCATGAGATTCAATTTTCTGATGAAAGGGCTATTTATTATGAATTATTGAAGTTTGAAGCTCAAAAATAATTGATTTTGGGAGTTTTAAATATTTTTTATATTAAAAACGTTTTTTGTTTTAATTGAAGGGTTGGCACATGTGTTATAAATGATTGAAATCAGATTTCTAAGGTGGCGTGAAATTTTTAAAAAATATTATTATTTTATTAAATTTTACTAACTTTTTGGTGTTCTAGCGTTTTCTATAAATAGGGTCTTGGGTTAGAATTGAAAATCACACGAAAGCTGAAGTTTTCTCTCTCTATATTATCGGCGTATTCTTGTGAGTATTTTGAGTATACTTTGAGTATTGCTTAGGCGGTGCAAGTTTCAGTGACCTTTATATCGGTATTATTTAATTTAAAGTCTTGATCTTTTCGAGTAAGGGATATTATTTTTTTTCGTAATGATATTATTTCTTGATATCATTATCTTTGAAATATTGATCTGAAGTTTTTATCAAATTTGGAACTTTTTCATGTCGGGTTCTTATTCATGGAGTTCTTATTCATGAGAGTTCTTATTCATGATTCTTATTAAGCGAGTTCTTATTCACGAGTTCTTATTCACGAGTCTTATTAATGAAGCGTGAAGATGTTTTTGTGGAATTTCTATCTTTTGGTGTCGGATTCTTATTCACGTATCTCGACCTTTATTCACGTATCTGACCTTATTCACGTATTGATCTTATTCATAAAAATAAAATTTCTTCTTTTTGTCAAAATATCTATTACGGATCTAACTTTCGATTGTATCCATGTTTTGATCATTCTTGAATTTTACACCACTATGATTATTTTGAGGTATTTTTGGAACATGGATAAAACCAAATCGAATCCTTAATCCTTAATCCTTGTCATTTTGTTTCCTTTGGATTCGTTTCTTTAAAAAATATTTTCATCATCATCCTCGGTCTTAAATGATGATATTATGGAATATCTTTGGCACGTAGTGCAAAAAGATGAATGATTTCTTAAGAATATCTTTGGCACGTAGTGCAAAGATGAATGATTTCGAAGAATATCTTTGGCGTAGTGCAGATGAGCAGTGTTTAAATGAACATGACCAGCGATGAATATCTTTGGCACATGTAGTGCGAATGAATATTTGATTCGGATGTATATTGATTGATGTTCTGAGGGATAAAAGATGAGCGATGAACTTTTAAATTCATACATAGAAGATAGTAGTTTGCATTCTCTACTTAACTCTTCAATGAATTATTATTTCATTGCGAATATTGATTTAAAATTTGTTGTCTATTGTATTACATTATATTTTTCCTGTTGAAGACTAACGATAATTTGTTGTATATTATCTTAGTCGTAATATTCTTCTTGAGGCTAGTTGAGCTCACCCTTTTCCTTTTTGTTCCATTTTTTCTCGGGGAGGCGAGAATATAGCGAGTGCAGTCGGGTATGGAATGAAGGTTTTAGAAAAGGATTGTTTAGTAGTCCTCACCATTTTGTAAAATAATGTATCGATAAATGTGATGAGGATTTATTTGAGTATAGATATTATCTAGAAGATAATATTTGTATTCAAACTCACAGTTTTCTTGTTGTAATAATAAAGTTGTAGTTGTTTACATACCATGTATTGTGACTTCGAATGGGTGATGTATACTACTTTTTAGGGTTACGTCATGATTTATCGATATGATCTATGATTTAGATAAAATAGTGATATGATGCATAAATCCTTGATCTGTGTCATACCTTTACAAAATGGTTAGGATATATAGGGATATTATGTGATATATTAGAATTAACCAATGCATTTCGATTTGATATTATTAAATTAAGCTGATAATATGAATGATAATTCATGAAATTGACGATGAGGAAAAATTTGAATGAGAATCTGATATAATATTACAGAATTAATTCATTAGAAGAGTTAAGTCAAATTATTGTATGAATTTAAAAGTATCATCGAATACTGTAACATCTGATATGAAATAAATTTCATCAAATGATAAATATTCATCATCATCGTTCATCTTGCCTTTAAAAAAGAAAGATATTCATCGATCGATGAAAACACTGTTCATCTTTACTTTCTGAGGCCAAATATTCTTCGAAAATCATTCATCTTTGCCTTCTGGGCGAAGATATTCAATAATATCATCATTTAAGGTAGGGGATGATGAAAATATTTTTAAAAAGCGAATCGGTGAAACAAAATGACAAGGATTAAGAAATAGTACTTTGTTTTATCCATGTCAAAAATACCTCAAAAATAATCATAGTGGTGTAAAATTCAAATGATCAAATTCTGAAATTTTGAATAAATTTGATGAATAGTCGATTATCGTGAATAGAATATCGTGAATAAATCTTCAAACGCAAAAAGATAAAATTCATAAAAAACATTCTCACTTAATCGTAGTACTGAATAGTAACTTCAGTGAATAGTAACTCATGAATAGTAACTTTCGTGAATAGTAGTAACTTCATGAATAGTAACCCGAGAGACATGAAAAGTTCCAAATTTGATAAAAACTTGAATCATTTCACTAATGATATTGAAGAAATAATATCATTCTGAAAAAAATAATATCCACTTACCTCGAAAGATCGATCTTTGGAAGGAAAAAGGTGGATATGATCTTGAATGAAACTTGTCTCTGTAACAATACTCAAAGTATCTAAAAATACTCACAAAATCTTCGATAATATAGAGAGAAGAGAAAACTTTGTTTACGGTGTGATTTTCAATTCTAACACTAGCCCTTTTATTTATAGGAAAATGTTAGAACAAGCAAAGCGAAAATTTAATACGATGGCTTTACACTTTTACTATTGCCACCCACCACATTTGAAATAAAATTCAGCACATTTCTTCACCAACCATGAGTGGGGCCCCTCAATTCTAAAATTTTCCACAAAAAAAATCAATTATTTGAAACCTAACTTTAATTTCATAATAAATACCTCTTAAAATTCAAAACAAATCATTAGGTGCATTTTAGCGGTTCAAAAATTTGTGGACATATACTCAACTTATGTATGTATAACATACCCAAAAATTACCACAATCAGGTCCATTCGGATTAAAATTATAATCAAAAATATATATCTCGTATACCATATATTTGATTTTAAAATACCTCGATCATTAAAATAAAATCTATGATAAAACACCTCATCAAAAATTTCTTCATTTATTTTCACATAAAATAAATCCATCATTTATATCCACATAAAATCAATATTTTCTTTATCATATGAATCAATAATTAATTATTCACAAATAATATTACTGAGAATCCGATATTGTGACGAGTAGGTTCCGGAAAGAGGGAACTTTCGATAAGGATTTCTCTCTTCTTGGCGCCTTGATTAGGTGACCAAACCTCTCCTTGAAACGAAACTTTCTAGACATTGCCAATAATGTTATCTAATAATATTATTCAAATAATATGAATTATTGATCGATAATGGAAAATCTTGTGTAATGACAATTATTGAAACAATGATAATATAAAATATCAATAGCCTGACAATTATTGAATCAATAAAATAAAATCTTGAGCGATAATTCTTGTAAAAATTATTGAGTAGTGCCTTCTTACGTAAGAATCGATAATTGATGCAATCTCTGGTCTGGTAATCTTCTTGTTCGACCAACGCGTTATTTTGTGTTTTAACCATAGGGTATTCAACGATCTTAGCAGGTAACAACTTCTGTAGTTATTTTTAACACTTATATTTGTCGTTTTCTTCATCCAATCGCTTTCCGTTATGGGGCCCACATGGTTTTGCTTGTGTCGTAATACGAATATTCCCAAGCGATCTGAATATTCCACGACCAAACGAATATTCCCAAACAATAATGAATATTTTATAACCACTTGCTTATTTTGAAATATTTGCGTATTTAACCCTAACTATCCACATTAATCAAATCAACCCTTACTATTTCAAAATAATAAATAAAGAAATTCCTTTTTATTTAAAAATTTTGAGTCTTCTGACCTCCCTCCTTATGAAATTTAGTCCCTCGAAATTGGCGTCACGTACTGGTGTTTGAAAAGGTGAGGATACCTCGCTTTCATTTTCGTTTCAATTCCCGGTCATTTCCTCTATAGCATGATTCCTCCACAAAACTTTAACTTGTGGTATGACCTTTCTTGGCGTAGGACGTGCTCCTTCTATCGAAGATCTTGGCGGTTACCTCCTCATCGTTAAGTCTTGGCTATCTCGTCGGTTCTAACTTCGATAGCGTGGTTGGGGTCTTTCACATATTCTGAAATGCGGATATGTGAAACACATTATGAACACGAGGCATACTCGGAGATGCTTGAGTCATAGGCTACATTTCCTACTCGGTCGAGAATTTGAAATGGACGATAAATGCGTGGATTGAGCTTTCCTCTCTTCCCAAATCTTGTAACTCCCTTCCATGGAACAACTCATGACAATACATGATCCCCACACTAAATTCCGTCCTTTCGATGAAGATCCGCATAACTCTTTTGTCGATCTTGTCTTGGTTTGTATCGTTGTCGAATCATTTGGATCTTTTCGGTGAGTCATACGTCTTAACTTTCGGGTCCCAACAATGTTCTTCACCTACCTCGTCCCAACATATTGGAGAGCGACATTTTAAATCCATATAATGCTTGAATGGAGCCACACACTATACTTGCACGATAAGCTGTTGTTGTAGGAGAATTCCACGATGGTAAATACTTATCAACTTGCCTTTGAAGTCTAGGACCACGAGTCTTAATAAATCTTGAGAGTTTGAATAGTCCTCTCGATTGTCCGTCCGGTTTGGGGATGGTATCTTAGAACTAAATCGTAAATCCGTGCCCGTAGCTTTTTGCAAAGCTAACCCAAAATCTTGAAGTGAATCTTGGGTCACGATCAAAACTATGGATCTGGGGCATGCCATGCAACCTCCTGATCTCATTCACGTCATACTAGCAAGGCGTTCGAGGAATAAGTCTCCGTATCGGCAAGAAATGAAGCGGAACTTGGTTAATCTATCAACAATAACCCAAATAGCATTGATGCCTTGAAAGCGAGTAGGAAGACCCGTAACGAAATCCATGGTAATGTGTTCCCACTTCCATTCAGGAATCTCAAGTGGTTCTGACGGACCCTTAGGTACTAGATGCTCACTCAGCCTTTACGTTAGCAAGTTAAACACATCGAGATAAACTTTGCAATCTCTCTCTTCGTATTGTTCCACCAAAATGTATATAGAAGATCACGATACATTTTAGTACTTCGAGGATGGATTGCAAATGGTGTATTGTGTGCCTCCATCGTAATCTTGTACTTCAAATCAGTCGTTAGGAACCTGAAAGTCTAGAGTGGACTCGAAGTATTCCTTCTTCATCGATTCTAAGCTTAGAATAGCTCCTTCTTGTACTTTCTTCTTCATACGCATCGGCTTCAAGATTTGGGTGGCTTGAAGCGACCTTAACTTTTTCTATTAAAGTTGGCTCTGTCGTATACTTGACATCATCGCTTTTCGTTCCGCGTATGATCTTCTACTCGATAAATCGGCTACCGTTAAACTTTTCGGGGATGGTATTGAATAGTGTGGTCGTAGTCTTTCGATAGCTCGAGCCAGCGTCATTTGCTTGCGTGTTGAGTTCTTTTTGAGTGAAGAAATATTTAAGGCTTTTATGGTGCGAATATATCTCCACTTTCTCCCCGTATAGATAGTGCCTCCGTATCTTTAAGCGCAGCTTGGCTGCTTGACTCTAGATCATGAGTAGGATAATTCCTCTCATACTCTTTAAGTTATCGCGAGGCATAGGCTATGACTTTCCCGTTGCATGAGAACACATCCCAACCCTTTGCACGAAGCATCATTTGTAGATAACAAATCCATCAAGAACGGGATGGTATTGTTAGAGCAGTCTTAGAAATAAGTCTCTCTTAAGCTCTTGGAAACTTTTCTCGCGTTCTTACGCTCCCGAGCAAATTTTGTATCCTTAGAGTTAGGCGAGTTAATGGAGTAGCGATTAGAAAAACCCTTCCACGAATCTCAGATAATAACCGGTAAGCCCAAAAACTACGTACTTGATCATGAAACTTGGTTGCTCCCACTTTGTATTGCTTGATCTTGGCCGGATCAGCGGATACTCCATGTTTTGACACCACGTGCCCAAGGAATGCTACTTCCTCGAGCGAACTTCGCATTTCTTCAATTTGGCATATAGTTGGTTTTCACGAAGCCTTTGGAGTACCGACTTCAAATGGTGCTCATGATCTTCACGACTTTTGGAATATATGAGGATGTCATCATAAAACTGACAACGAATTGATCGAAATATTCCTTGAATACTCGGTTCATCGTATCCATGAAAGCCGCGGGGCATTAGTTAGTCAGAAAGACATGACTAAAATTCATAATGCCCGTCTGGGGAGTTACGAAGCGGTCTTTGGAATATCCTCGATTCTAATCTTGGTGATGATATCGAGCGAAGATCGATTTTGAAAAAGAATTGTGCCCCTTACATTTGGTCGAACAAGTCATCAATCTGAGGTGGAGGATACCTATTCTTGATGGTGACATGGTTCGATTCCAGATAGTCGATCTGAAATCGCATACTCCGTCTTTCTTCTTTCTGAATAAAAGCAGGAGCACACCCGAGGAGATGTCTTGGGGCCAATGAAACCGATGTCCAACAATTCACGTAGTTGGACCTTTAACTCTGAAGTTCAATAGGAGCCATTCGATATGGGGTTTTAGAAATGGGCTTTGTGCGGGTTCAAGATCGATAAAGAATTGACTTCACGTTACGGGGTAGGCCAGGAAGTTCTTGAAATCGTCGTCGGAAAATCGATATAACAGGGAATATTATTCAAATTTGGCGTGTCTTTATTCAAATCCATAACATGGGCTAAGAAAGCTTGACATCCGTTTTTTTAATAAGCGAATAGCTTTATGATTAGATATGATAGGTGATTGATTTTAATGGTTTAGTTGCTTGAATTAAATACAACGGGTTGGTTAGGAATATGAAAACTAACAACCTTACGAAAACAATCAATTTTGGCATGATGAGTAGTTAACGATCGATCCTAAAATCACATCAAAAGCAAGTATCTTTAAAGAGATAAGGTCGACGGTAAGGTAATGGTGCCAACTTGAATCAAACAAGATTTATAAGCGATGGATGTGATGAAAGTTTCTCTAGCGGAGTTTCCACGAGATAGGTCAAAGTCTAATTTCTCGGTCGAGTTTAAGCGTTGAGCACATGCGGGAGAGATAAATGAATGGGTATGCAGGGTATCAAGTAAGGTATAAACTTGCGAGAATTTATAAATAGCTTACCGTGATCACCTCGTTTGGGTTCCTCGCATTATGACCGATCACGACAAACGCTCTTCCGGAATCGTTGACTTTGACTTTTACGGGACGATCTTTTGAGTCACCATCCCCATTGAACTAGGTTTATTCTTCGTCTGATCTCGGCGATATGTCCTTCCTTTCCACAATTATAGCATACCTTGAGCTGTTGTGGGCGGTTTGGGCGATATGTCCCTCTTTTTCGCATTTATAGCATATAATGGGTGGTGGTTCTCCTCCACTTAGAACCGATTCTTTGCTTAAACCTTTATCGTCTTCACATAGTCGTTGTTAAATCTCCTCTTTTTAAAATCTCCTCTGACTCGCTTCTTACATTTTCATGGCCATGATTACCACGAGTGGTTACCATTTTTGTCCGTCTGTTTCTTTCTCCATTTGGTTTATCATTATTACATTGGCTACTTTATCTACGAGTACGATCCACGGTTATGGTCCCTCGGTTGGCCGTACTCGTTATCTCGCTCTAAATAATTGAGCCACATTTACAACATCTGAATAAAGAAAAATTTATGAGAAATGAGATCTTGGCGTATCTTAGGGTTTTGAACCTCTAAGAAACATCCAGCGTCATCGTTCCTCATTCTCCACCAAATGAGGTCTGAAACACGGATAACTCTGCAAACTTTGCCTCGTCTTTGAGACAAATCGTGTTGTTTTGCTCTGTCGATGAACTCCACTTCCTTCGTATAGCCGAACACTTTCGGGAAAGTATTTGTCATTAAATAGTCTCTGAAATGTCTCCCGAGACATCTTTGAGTCTTGGTGGATGGAGTGCAACTTCACAGACTCCCACCGATGATCTGCCTCGCCACGGAACATAAAGGTGGCGAATGGAACCTTCTGTTCCTCCGTGCATCCCAGACATCGAATATCTTGGTAATTTGTTTGACCCGTGTTTACTGCCGTGATCGGATCGGCTTTCCCTTAAATTACGGTGGTCCCGACTCTTTGAGCTGCTTGGTTGTGACAACCGTGGTAATTCTTATCATTTCCTCACATATTTTGAACACGAGTCTCCTCAAATGCGATTTTTGCATGAGCTGCAAAAACTTACAAACATCCCTCGTTCATCATCGCTTTCGATGGTGTTGTTCACGGGAGGAACATTGCCCGACTGTTGCACGTTCTCCTCGTTGGTGAAATCTGAGGCGTCTCCACGGTCTCATTTCCATTGTTAATATTCTCGATTCGACATTCTCGAAATCTTGTCGTAAAAACAAGGGTTAATTAAGAAATCGATATATCACATAATATCCTATATCTTGACCAACTAACAAATAAGCTTAGGTAGGACACCTTTAGCGAAGGATTTACTCGTCTCTCCCTCTAGTTACATTCCCAGATCTCATGGAGATCGTATCCTAACTACGATACCAATTGTGGCGCCCCCAAAATAGGTATACATCACCCATTACGAGTTGTCGATACGTGATACGCGAAACAACTACTGACTTTATTATTACAACGATAAAAGCGTGAGTTTAAATACAAATATTATCTTACAGACAATATCTATACTCAAATAAATCCTCATCACATTTATTGATACATTATTTTACAAAATGGTGAGGATACTAAACAATCCTTTCAAAACCTTCATTCCATACCCAGGCTAAATACTCATTATATTCTAGCCTCTGACGAAAAATGGAACAAAAAGGAAAAGGGTGAGCTCAACTAGCTCGATAAAGAATATTATGACTAAGATAATATCTGACAAATTATCGTTAGTCTTCACGAGGGAAAAATTAAATAGAATCTGATAGACAACAAATTTTAAATCAATATTACGGCGAAATAATAATTCATTAGAAGAGTTAAGTAGAGAATGCAAACTACTATCTTCTATGTATGAATTTAAAAGTTCATCGTCTATCTTTTATCCACAACAACATCAATCGATATACATCTCAGAATCAAATATTCATCTTTTTACTACTGAGGCGAAAAGATATTCATCGATTAATTAATTATTCGTCGTAAAAACACTGTTCATCTTTTGCACTTCTGGGCGAAAGATATTCGATCGGTCGTCATCTCAACACATTCATCTTTGCCTTCTGAGACGAAGATATTCTTGAAATCATTAATCTTTTGCTTTACTGGGCGAAGATATTCTTGAAAATCATTCATCTTTGCCTTTCTGGGGCCGAAGATATTCAATAATATCATCATTTAAGGCGAGGATGATGAAAAATATTTTTTTAAAAAGCGAATCCGATGAAACAAAATGACAAGGATTAAGGATTAAGGATTAGTACTTTGTTTTATCCGTGTCAAAAATACCTCAAAATAATCGTAGTGGTGTAAAATTCGAGAATGATCAAAACATGGATCTGATCAAAGTTAGTATCCGAAATAGATATTTTGAACGAAAAGAAGAAATTTTATTTTTAGATGAATAGTCTATGAGTATCGTGAATAGTCTTCAGTATCGTGAATAGTCTTGTATCGTGAATAGTAACTCAAACACAAAAGATAGAAATTCCACAAAAAAACATCTTCACGCTTCGTGAATAGTACTTTCGTGAATAGTAACTTCGTGAATAGTAACTTCATGAATAGTAACTTCGTGAATAGTAACTCATGAATAGTAACCCATGAATAGTAACCTCGATAAATAGAAAAATGAAAAAGTTCCAAATTTGATAAAAACTTGAGATCGACATTTCGGCGTAATGATATTGAAGAAATAATATCATTCTGAAAAAAATAATATCCACTTACCTCGAAGATCGATCTTACTTGGAAGGAAGGTTATATAGATCTTTGAATGAAACTTGCCTTTGAGCAGCAATACTCTCAAAGTATACTCAAAATACTCACAAAATCGCTCGATAATATAGAGAGAAAACTTGAAAACGGTGTGATTTTCGATTCTGACCTAAGCACCTATTTATAACAAAATGCTTAGAACACAGCAGGAAAATTTAATAAAATAATAATATTTCTATAAAATTTTCTTTACACCCCACCTTAGAAATGGATTTACATCATTTATATCACATATGAGCCACCCACCAACAAAAAAACGTTTTCTTAAATAAAATTTAAAACTTCCAAAATCATTATTTGAACTTGACTTGATAATTCATAATAAATAGCCCTTTCATCAGAAATTTTCTCGCGAGTTTTACCAAAATCAATTCTAAACTAATTTTTTCCAAATTCTCTTAAAATTGGCCAACAAATCATTAGCGTGCGATTTTAACGGTTCAATCAAATTTGTGGATAAATGGGGTCTTATGTATGTTTAACATGTTTTAAACATTTATTACAACAAAAATACTCTTCTTCTCCTTAAAAATTATATCCCCATTAGATATGTCTAAATATCACGATTAATATTTTATTAAAACCTCGATATTTAAAATGAATTATTTTATAAAAAACCTAAAATATTAATTTTTCAACAATTGTCACATAAAAAAATTCATCATCTTATATCCACATAAAATAAATATTTTCTTCATCATATAAATCAATAATTAATTATTCACAAATAATATTACGAAATCCTGATTATGACCTGACGGTAGTTCGAGGAAGAGGGGGGCTTTCGATAAGAATTTCTTCTTCTTGGCGCGCGATTAGGTGACCAAACCTCTCCTTAGAAATGAGAACTTTCTAGACATTGCCAATAATGTTATCTAATAATATTATTCAAATAATATGAATTATTGATTCGATAATGAAAAATCTTGTGTAATGACATTATTGAAACAACGATAATATAAAATATCAATATGACAATTATTGAATCTTTAAAATAAAATCTTGAGCGATAATTCTTTGTAACCATTATTGAGTAGTGCCTTCTTACGTAAGAATCGATAATTGAACAATGCTTGCGCGATCTGGTATCTTCTTTTGTGCGACCACGCGTATTCTTGTATTTTAACCATAAGGGTATTCAACGATCTTAACTTGGTAACAACTACTGTAGTTATTTTAAACTTGACTTATATTTATCGTTTTCTTCATCGATAAACTTTCCGTTATGGGGCCCACACATGGGCTGCTTGTAGTCGTCTACGAATATTCCCACAAGCGATCTGAATATTCCACGACCAACGAATATTCCCAAACAATAATGAATATTTTATAACCACTTGCTTATTTTGAAATATTTGCGTATTTAACCTTAACTATATCCACATTAATCAAATCAACCCTTACTATTTCAAAATAATAAATAAAGAAATTCCTTTTTATTTAAAAATTTGAGGGGTCTTATATTTTAAGGGGGTCGTCGAAGATTAAACTATCGAGCTTAGGGATATGATCTACAGCGGAGATCGGGGAATAGAACTAGGAGGAGAGGCGAGTAAATCCTTGTTTAGTGTGTCTACTAAAAGCTTATTTGTTAGTTGGTCGATATATAGGGATATTATGTGATATATTGATTTCCTTAATTAACCCTTGTTTTATGGCGATGTTTGAGAATGTCGTTGAGAATATTAACAATGGAAATGAGGCCAGTGGAGATGCTGTACTCACCAGCGAGGAGAGCGTCGCAGCAGCAGTGGCAATGTTCCTCTGTGAACAACACCATTGAGCGAGATGATGAGCGAGGGGATGTTTAGAAGTTTTTGCGATTCATGCAAAATCGAGACGAGGAGACTTCGTGTTCAAAATCTGAGGAGAAATGATAGCAATTCACGGGTTGTCCTGACCAGCGATTCGAAGTTTGGGACCACGAATTTTAAGGAAAGCGAGATCCGATCATGGCGGAAACATGGGTCAAACAAATTACGAAGATATTCGATGTCTTGGGATGCGGAGAACGAAGGTTCCATTCGCCACCTTTATGTTAAAATGGCGAAGCGGAACTCTTGGTGAGATGCGTGAAGCGTACCCATCGGCCCTTTTCGGCGTATGTCTTGGGAGGCGTTTGAAGCTATTTAATGACAAATACTTTCACGAAAGTGTTAAATCGTATGAAGGAAGTGGAGTTCATCAGATTGGAACAAAACAACATGGCGGTGTCTCGATGCGAGGCAAAGTTTGCGAGTTATCGGTTTGCACCTCATTTGGTGGAGAATGAGGAGCGTTATGTGCGGATGTTTCTTAGAGGTTTGAAACACGGCGTCGTCGATATCTCATTTCTCATAAATTTTCTCTTTATTGGATGTTGTTAAGCAGGGCTCGAATTATTAGGCGAGATATACGAGTACGGTCATTGAGGACCCTGACGAGGATCGTGCGGAGATAGCGATCAGCGAGAATAATGATAACTGCGGAGAAAAGCGAAGAGGACAAAAATGGTAACCACTACTCTGGTGGTAATCATAGCCGTGAAAATAGAAGAAGCGAGTCGGGAGGAGATTTTAAAAAGAGAGATTTAACAACGACCGTATGAAGATAGCGGTCTTGGCGACAAGCTGGTTCTAAGGGAGGAAACGACCACCGGTCGTATCTTCTGAAATCACGGAAAAGAGGGACATATCGGTCAAGCGCCCTGACAGATTCAAGGTATGCTATAATTGTGGAAAGGAAGGACATATCGCTCGAGATTATGCGATGGCGAAACCTAGTTCGGCGAGGGCGGTGACTCAAAAAACATCCCGAAAAAATCAAAAGTCAGCGATTAGGGAAGGCGTTTGTTGTGGTTGGTCATAATCGAGGAACCCAAGCGAGGTGATCACGGGTAAGCTATTTATAAATTCTTGCGAAGTTTATACCTTACTTGATCTGGTCTTACCCATTCATTTATCTCTCTGCGTGTGCTCAGCGTTTAAACTTGACTCAGGAGAAATTAGACTTTGACTATCTGTGGAAACTCAGTTAGGAGAAACTTTCATCACATCCACATTGTTTATAAATCTTGTTTGATTCAAGTTGGCACCATTACCTTACACATTGACCTTATCTCTTTAAAGATACTTGCTTTTGATGTGATTTTAGGGATTGATTGGTTAACTACTCATCATACCAAAATTGATTGTTTTAAATAAGGTTGTTAGTTTTCATATTCTAACTTGACTGTTATGCAATTCAAGCAACTAAACCATTAAAATCAATCAACTTTGTCATATCTAATCATAAAGCTATTAGTTTATTGAAAAGCGGATGTCGAGCTTTCTTAGCCCATGTTATGGATTTGAATAAAGACACGTCAAATTTGAATAATATTCTGTTGTTATTGACTTTCTGGCGTATTTCAGAAGAACTTCCGGTCTACCCCGAGCGTGAAGTTGAATTCTTTATTGATCTTGAACACAGATACAAAGCCCATTTCTAAAACCCCATATCGAATGGCTCTATTGAACTTGAGGAGTTAAAGGTCCAACTACGAGGAATTGTTGGACATCGGTTTCATTAAATCTAGTACATCTCCTTGGGGTGCTCTGTTTTATTTGTAAAGAAGAAAAAGCGGGGTATGCGACTTTGTATTGACTATCGGGGAATTGAACCATGTCACCATCGAGAATAGGTATCCTCTACCTCGTATTGATGACTTGTTTGACCGATTCTGAGGGCCACAATTCTTTTCAAAAATCGATCTTAGATTACGGATATCATCGGTGAAGATTAGGCGAGGATATTCAAAGGCGCCTTGAGAACTTCGGTATGGGCATTATGAATTCTTAGTCGTGTCTTTCGGACTAACTAATGCTCCTGCGGACTTTCATGGATATGATGAGCCAAGTATTCAGGAATATTTGGATCGATTCGTTGTTGTCTTTATTGATGACATCCTCATATATTCAAAAGTCGTGAAGATCATGAGCACCATTTAATTTGGTACTCGAAAAACCGTGAAAACCAACTATATGCCAAATTGAAGAAATCACGAGTTACGGCGAGGAAGTAGCATTCCTTGGGCGCGTGGTGTCGAAACATGGAGTATCTGTTGATCGTGAAGATTGAAGCAATCTGAAGTTAGAACAATAGAAATCGATTGGTTGAAATCGTAGCTTTTGGGCTTAGTTTGGTTATTATCGGAGATTAGTGGAAGGGTTTTCTCGAATCGCTACTCCATTAACTTCGGCTAACTTCGGGAAGGATACAAAATTCGTTTGGAAGCGAAGAATCGCGAAAAAGTTTCCAAGAGCTTAAGAGGAGACTTATTTGGCTTTGTTCTAACAATACCATCTGGTTCGGATGGATTTGTTATCTCTGATGATCTTGAGCGAAGGGTTAGGATGTGTTCTCATGCAGCGTGGGAAAGTCATAGCTTTATGCCTCGCGACAACTTAAAGAGTATGAGAGGAATTATCCTACTCATGATCTAGAGTTAGCGGCCCGATCGTTTTATTATTAAAGATATGGAGCCTTATCTCATATGGGGAGAAAGTGGAGATATATTCGGACCGTAAAAGCCTTAAATATTTCTTCACTCAAAAAAAGAACTCGACATGCGGCGGCGACGTTGGCTCGAGCTATTGAAGACTACGACCACACTATTGATACCATCACGGAAAAAGCGAGCGTGGTAGGTGGCGCGCGTTGAGTAGAAGATCGTATCACGAGGAGCAGTGCGATGATGTCAAGTATCTGCGTAGAGCCCGACTTTAATAGAAAAAGTTAAGGTTGCTCGAGCCAGCAGGCCGGGTGATCGTATGAAGAAGAAAGTCTGAAGGAGCTATTAGGAGCGAGAATTGATGAAGAAGGAATACTTGAGTCCACTCTGAGACTTTGTGTTCTAACGACTACGATTTGAAGTCTGAAGATTATGATGGAGGCACCAATACACCATTTGCAATCCATCACGGAAGTACTAAAATGTATAAATGATCTTGACATACATTTTGGTGGAACAATATGAAGAGAGAGATTGCAAAGTTTATCTCGATGTGTTTAACTTGTCGGCGTGTAAAAGGCGGAGCATCTTGTACCTAAGGGTCCGTTGCAACCACTTGAGATTCCGAAATGGAAGTGGGAACACATTACCATGGATTTAGTTCTGGGTCTTCCTACGGTTTCTCAAGGCATCAATCTTATTTGGGTTATTGTTGATAGATTAACCAAATCTGCTCATTTCTTGCCGTCTGGAGACTTATTCCTTGAGCGTCTTGCTTTAGTATATGCGTGAATGAGATTATGTGAGGTTGCATGGCATGCACATATCCATAGTTTGGGATCGTGACCCAAGATTCACTTCAAGATTTTGGGTTAGCTTGCAAAAAGCTATGAGCGCAGTTTGCGATTTAGTTGACGTACCATCCCCAAGCAGACGGACAATCGAGAGGACTATTCAAACTCTTGAAGATTTATTAAGACTACGTGTCCTGAGACTTGAGGCGAGTTGGGATAAGTATTTACCATTGGTGGAATTCTCCTACAACAGCGATTATCGAGCAAGTATAGGTGTGGCTCCATTTGAAGCATTATATGGGCCGAAAATGTAGTTCTCGATATGTTGGGATGAGGTGGGTGAAGCAACATTGTTGGGACTAGAGTTAAATGCGTATGACTCTGAAAAGATCCAAATGATTAACAAGCGTATACAAAGCGGCACAAGATCGACAAAAGAGTTATCACGGATCTTCATCGAAAGGGCGTGGAATTTAGTGTAGGGGATCATGTATTGTTGCGAGTTGCTCCATGGAAGGAGTTACAAGATTTGGGAAGAGAGAAAGCTCGATCCACGATTTATTGGTCCATTTCAAATTCTTGGCCAAGAGTAGGAAATGTAGCTATAGACTTGCGTTACCTCAAGTATGTCTACGTGTTCATAATGTGTTTCACATATCGTACTTAAATAAATATGTGAAAGACCGAACCACGTTATTGAGTTAGAAGCAGGACGAGATAGCCAGAAGACTTAGCGTGTGAGGAGGTACTGTCGAAGATCTTGGATAGGAAGGAGCATGTCCTACTGCGAAGGTCGTACCACCACAGTTAAAGTTTTGTGGAGGAATCATCTTATAGAGGAAATGACACAGGAATTGGAAGCGGAAATGAAAGCGAGTATCCTCACCTTTTGAAACACACCCAGTCGTCGTCGATTTAGAGACGAAATTTCATAAGGAGGGAGGTTGTAAGACCCCAAAATTTTATTAATAAAATTTAATTTCCTTTATTTATTATTTTGAAATAGTAAGGGTTGATTTGATTAATGTGGATAGTTAAGGGTTAAATCATGTGAAATATTTGAAAATAAGCAGTGGTTATAAAATATTCATTGTTGTGGGGAATATTAGTTTGGTGGTGGAATATTAAATCTTTGTCGGGGAATATTAAATGCGGCCAGGCGACCATGTGTGGGCCCATGTGAGCGAGCGATTGGATGAAGAAAGCGACAAATATAAGTTGTTTTTAAAATAGCGGCGTAGTTATTCTGAGATTATCTTGTTGGAATACCGGTGGTTTAAAACACACTGTCTGCGTTGTTGAGCGATGCACGGTATTGCACCAATTATTGATTCTTACGTGAAAGGCCTTTACTCGATAATGGTTACGATAATTCTTTATTCGATTTTATTTTATTGAGTTAATAATTCTTTGCGTTGATATTTTATATTCTTTGTTGTTTGATAATTGTCATTACGGTTATTTTTCATTATCGAAGCAATAATTCATATTATCGAATAATATTATTAGATAACATTATTGGCAATGTCTAGAAAGTTACATCTAGGGAGAGGTTTGGTCACTAATTGCGGCGCATGATGAGAAGAAATTCTTATTGGAAAGCCCCTCTTTCACAGGAGCTGCACGGTTGTCGATATTGTGATTACGTAATATTATTTGTGAATAATTAATTATTGATTTATATGATGAGAAAATATTGATTTTATGTGGATATAGATGGAAAAAATTTTTAAAATGACAATTGTTGAAAATTAATATTTTATCTTTTTACGATAAAATAATTCGTTTAAATATATTATTTTTTTAATAATATAATAATGGTGATATTTTACAACGAATGTGGGATATATGAGTATCTGAGGAGGAAGAGTATTTTTGTTGCAATAAATGTTTAAAACATGTTAAACATGTGATTGGACCCCATTTATTGGTGAAATTTGATTATAGCACATAAAATCGCTTGGTTTGTGGATTTGGTCAATTTCTATTTGGAATTTGGAAAAACTTTCTTACGCAAAGTTGTAGAAATTGAATTCCTATAAAAACTCATGAGATTCAATTTTCTGATGAAAGGGCTATTTATTATGAATTATTGAAGTTAGAAGCTCAAAATAATTGATTTTTGGAGTTTAAAATATTTTTTTATAAAAAAAAACGTTTTTTATTTGTAATTGAGTGGCTCACATGTGTTATAAATGATCTGAAATCAGATTTCTAAGGTGGGCGTAAGAATATTTTAATAATATATTATTATTTTATTAAATTTTACTAACTTTGGTGTTAGCGTTTTCTATAAATAGGGTCTTGGGTTAGAATTGAAAATCACACGAAAAGCTGAAGTTTTCTCTCTCTATATTATCGGCGTATTCTTGTGAGTATTTTGAGTATACTTTGAGTATTGCTATCTGGTCTGAGTTCCTTGACCTTATATCGGTATTCATTTAGAAATCTTGATCTTTCGAGGTAAGGGATATTATTTTTTTCTCGTAATGATATTATTTCTTGATATCATTATCTTTGAAATATTGATCTGAAGTTTTTATCAAATTTGGAACTTTTTCATGTCGGGGTTCTTATTCATGAGTTCTTATTCACGAGTTCTTATTCATGATTCTTATTCACGAGTTCTTATTCACGATTCTTATTCACGAGTTCTTATCTTATTATTAAGAAAAGCGTGAAGATGTTTTTGTGGAATTTCTATCTTTTGGTGTCGAGATTCTTATTCACGTGTCGGCCTTTATTCACGTATCTGACACTATTCACGTATCTGATCTTATTCATAGAAAAATAAAATTTCTTCTTTTAAGTCCAAAATATCTATTACGGATCTAACTTTGATTGTATCCATGTTTTGATCATTCTTGAATTTTACACCACTATGATTATTTTTGAGGTATTTTTGGGCGTGGATAAAACCAATCTGAATCCTTAATCCTTAATCCTTGTCATTTTGTTTCCTTTGGATTCGTTTCTTTAAAAAAATATTTTCATCATCCTCGGTCTTAAATGATGATATTATGGAATATCTTTGGCTGTAGTGCAAAGATGAATGATTTCTTAAGAATATCTTTGGCACGTAGTGCAAGATGAATGATTTTTAGATGAATATCTTTGGCCGTAGTGAATATGAGCAGTGTTTAAATGAACATGACCAAGTGATGAATATCTTTGGCACATAGTGCAAAGATGAATATTTGATTCGGATGTATATTGATTGATGTTCTGAGGGATAAAAGATGAGCGATGAACTTTTAAATTCATACATAGAAGATAGTAGTTTGCATTCTCTACTTAACTCTTCAATGAATTATTATTTCATTGCGAATATTGATTTAAAATTTGTTGTCTATTGTATTACATTAGATTTTTCCTGTTGAAGACTAACGATAATTTGTTGTATATTATCTTAGTCGTAATATTCTTCTTTGAGCTAGTTGAGCTCACCCTTTTCCTTTTTGTTCCATTTTTCTCTCGGGGAGGCGAGAATATAGCGAGTGCAGAGTCGGGTATGGAATGAAGGTTTTAGAAAGGATTGTTTAGTAGTCCTCACCATTTTTGTAAAATAATGTATCGATAAATGTGATGAGGATTTATTTGAGTATAGATATTATGCAGAAGATAATATTTGTATTCAAACTCACGATTTTCTTGTTGTAATAATAAAGTTGTAGTTGTTTACATACCATGTATTGACAACTTTCGAAATGGGTGATGTATACCTATTTTGGGGGCGTCTTTTAAACAGACGTAACTAGAACCATTGTGCGTTTCATTCTACGGTGATGTCGAACCACTCTTCGTTTTTTATTTTCACATTCTGAGCGTCGAACCGATTAAATTAAATACTTGCCTTTTCTGCGTGATGTATCTTCAATCTAGAAATCTTCTATAAATAGAGGCTAGGGCTTCATTATTTTCTTTCATTGAGATTATATCACTATAGAGAGAAAGTATAGAGAGAATAAGAGAAAGAAGAAGAGTATTTTATTCTTAGTTTTCTTTGCGATTATTCAATCTCTTATTTACCAAATGTAAGGGGTGTTATTCTTTCTTATTCATAGAAAATTACGAAAGCATTTGTTATTCCATTGCTTATTATTACATTGGAATAACTTTTGTATCACCTTGAGTTTACCTATTTTGACTTGGTGACATTCTTCTATTATTACATTGGAACATCATGCATGTGTTTTACACAGGACTGGTTAAAGAGCTTTGTCGAATATTCTTTATTATTACAATGGAACATACACATGCATGTGTTTTACAACGACAGGTTATTAACTGTAAATCTTCTTTATTATTACATTGGAACATCATAATGCAAATGTGTTTTACGAGACTGGTTTAATTCCATGGTATTATTAATACATTGGAACATCATTAAGACCTGCAGTAAGACTAAAAATTTTTTTTTAAATAAAATTTAATTTCCTTTATTTATTATTTTGAAATAGTAAGGGTTGATTTGATTAATGTGGATAGTTATGGGTAAAATCATGAAATATTTCAAAATAAGCAAGTGGTTATAAAATATTCATTGTTGTAGGGAATATTAGTTTGGTGCGTGGAATATTAAATGCTTTGTCGGGAATATTAAATGCAACAGTAGCGACCATGTGTGGGCCCATGTGAAAGCGATTGGATGAAAAAGCGACGAATATAAGTTGTTTTTAAATAGCGGCGTAGTTATTCTGAATTATCTTTGTTGGAATACGGTGGTTAAAACACACTGTCTGGCGTTGTTGAGCGATAGCACGGTATTGCACCAATTATTGATTCTTACGTGAAGGCCTACTTCGATAATGGTTACGATAATTCTTATTCGATTTTATTTTATTGAGTTAATAATTCTTTGCGTTGATATTTTATATTCTTTGTTGTTTGATAATTGTCATTCTGCGGTATTTTTCATTATCGAGCAATAATTCATATTATCTGAATAATATTATTAGATAACATTATTGGCAATGTCTAGAAAGTTACATCTAAGGAGAGGTTTGGTCACTAATTGCGGCGCCCGATGTAAGAAGAAATTCTTATTGGAAAGCCCCTCTTTCTGAGGAGCTGCACGGTTGTCGATATTGTGATTACGTAATATTATTTGTGAATAATTAATTATTGATTCATATGATGAGAAAATATTGATTTTATGTGGATATAGATGGAGAAAATTTTTAATGTGACAATTGTTGAAAATTAATATTTTATCTTTTTTTATAAAATAATTCGTTTAAATATATTATTTTAATAATATATATAATGGTGATATTTTTTACAATGAATGTGGGATATATGAGTATATGAGGAGGAAGAGTATTTTTGTTGCAATAAATGTTTAAAACATGTTAAACATGTCGGTGGACCCCATTTATTGGTGAAATTTGATTATAGCTTTGTAAAATCGCTTGGTTTGTGGATTTGGTCAATTTCTATTTGGAATTTGGAAAAACTTTCTTCTGCAAGTTGTAGAAATTGAATTTCCTATAAAAACTCATGAGATTCAAATTTTTACGATGAAAGGGCTATTTATTATGAATTATTGAAGTTAGAAGCTCAAAATAATTGATTTTGGGAAGTTTAAAATATTTTTTTTTAAGAAAAACGTTTTTGTTGTTTAAGTGGCTCACATGTGTTATAAATGATCTGAAATCAGATTTCTAAGGTGGGCTTGAATATTTTAAAAATATTATTATTTTATTAAATTTTACTAACTTTGGTGTTACTAGCGTTTTCTATAAATAGGGTCTTGGGTTAGAATTGAAAATCACACGAAAGCTGAAGTTTTCTCTCTCTATATTATCGGCGTATTCTTGTGAGTATTTTGAGTATACTTTGAGTATTGCTTAGGCGGTGCAGTTCCCTTGACCTTATATCGGTATTCGATTTAGAAATCTTGATCTTTCGAGGTAAGGGATGTTATTTTTTCTCGAATGATATTATTTCTTGATATCATTATCTTTGAAATATTGGTTGGAACTTTTATCAAATTTGGAACTTTTTCATGTATGGGGTTATATTAATGAGTTCTTATTCACGAATTCTTATTCATGAGTTCTTATTCACGATTCTTATTAAGCGATTCTTATTAAGATTCTTATTCACGAGTCTTATTAAGTGAAGCGTGAAGATTTTTTTGTGAATTTCTATCTTTTGGTGTCGGATTCTTATTCACGTATCGGCCTTTATTCACGTATCTGACCTTTATTCACGAATACGAATTCATAAAATGAAAAATTTCTTTTAAGTCCAAAATATCTATTACGGATACTAGCTTTGATTGTATCCATGTTTTGATCATTCTTGAATTTTACACCACTATGATTATTTTTGAGGTATTTTTGGGCGTGGATAAAACAAAAATCGAATCCTTAATCCTTAATCCTTGTCATTTTGTTTCCTTTGGATTCGTTTCTTTAAAAAAATATTTTTCATCATCCTCGGTCTTAAATGATGATATTATGGAATATCTTTGGCTTTGTAGTGCAAAGATGAATGATTTCTTAAGAATATCTTTGGCACATGGTGCAAAGATGAATGATTTGAAGAATATCTTTGGCGTAGTGAAAGATGAGCAGTGTTTAAATGAACATGACCAGGTGATGAATATCTTTGGCACGTAGTGCAAAGATGAATATTTGATTCGGATGTATATTGATTGATGTTCTGAGGGATAAAAGATGAGCGATGAACTTTTAAATTCATACATAGAAGATAGTAGTTTGCATTCTCTTTAACTCTTACAATGAATTATTATTTCATTGCGAATATTGATTTAAAATTTGTTGTCTATTGTATTACATTAGATTTTCCTGTTGAAGACTAACGATAATTTGTTGTATATTATCTTAGTCATAATATTCTTCTTGAGCTAGTTGAGCTCACCCCTTTTCCTTTTGTTCCATTTTTTCTCGGGAGGCGAGAATATAGCGAAATGCAGTCGGGGTATGGAATGAAGGTTTTAGAAAGGATTGTTTAGTAGTCCTCACCATTTTGTAAAATAATGTATCGATAAATGTGATGAGGATTTATTTGAGTATAGATATTATGCAGAAGATAATATTTGTATTCAAACTCACAGTTTCTTGTTGTAATAATAAAGTTGTAGTTGTTTACGTACCATGTATTGTTGTTTCGAGATGTATACTATTTTGGCGGCTCGAGAATGGGTGATGTATACTTCTATTTTGGGGGACTCTCCGTCAGGGGCGGTTAATGTATCGAGCTTAGGGATATGATCTTGGTATCGAGGCGGAGATCGGGGAATAGAACTAGGAGGGAGGCGAGTAAATCCTTGCTAGTGTGTCTACTAGCTTATTTGTTAGTTGGTTGAGTATATAGGGATATTATGTGATATATTGATTTCCTTAATTAACCCTTGTTTTATGGCGATGTTTGAGAATGTCGTTGAGAATATTATGATGGAAATGAGGCCAGTGGAGCCTTTGTACTCACCCACGAGGAGAGCGTCAGCAGTGTGATGTTCCTCACATGAACAACACCATTGAAGCGAGATGATGAGCGAGGGGATGTTTAGAAGTTTTTTGCGATTCATGCAAAATCGGATGAGGAGACTTCGTGTTCAAAATCTGAGGAGGAAATGATAGCAATTCACGGGTTGTCACACCCAGCGATTCGAAGTTTAGGACCACGAGAATTTAAGGAAAGCGGATCCGATCATGGGCGGAAACATGGGTCGAAACAAATTACCAAGATATTTGATGTCTTGGGATGCGGAGAAACGAAAGGTTCCATTCGCCACCTTTATGTTAAAATGGCGAAGCGGACTCTTGGTGGGAATGCGTAGGCGTACCATCCGGTACTTTCGGCGTATCTTGGGAGACATTTGAAACTATTTAATGACAAATACTTTCACGAAAGTGTTAAATCGTATGAAGGAAGTGGAGTTCATCAGTTGGAACAAAACAACGTGGCGGTGTCTCGATGCGAGGCAAAGTTTGCGAGTTATCGAGTTTGCACCTCATTTGGTGGAGAATGAGGAGCGTTATGGCGCGGATGTTTCTTAGAGGTTTGAAACGGCGTCGTCGATATCTCATTTCTCGTAAATTTTCTCTTTATTAGGATGTTTGTAAGCGAGGGCTCGATTATTAGGCGAGATACTTGAGTATGGTCAATGAGGACCCTGACGAGGATCGTATCGAGAGATAGCGATCAGCGAGAATAATGATAACCGGCGGAGAAAAAAATGAGGCGGACAAAATGGTAACCACTCTGGTGGTAATCATGCCCGTGAAAATAGAAGAAGCGAGTCGGGAGGAGATTTTAAAAGAGGAGATTTAACAACGACCGTGTGAAAGGCGCGGTGCAATGACAAGCGATTCTAAGGGAGGAGAAACGACCACCGGTCGTATCTTTACAAAATCACGGAAAAGAGGACATATCGGTCAAGCGCCCAGCGATTCAAGGTATGCTTATAATTGTGGAAAGGAAGGACATATCGCTTTCGAGATTATGCGATAGCGAAACCTAGTTCAGTGAGGGGCGGTGACTCAAAAAACATCCCGAAAAAAATCAAAGTCAGCGATTAGGGAAGGCGTTTGTTGTGGTTGAGTCGTAATCGAGAGAACCCGAATGAGGTGATCACGGGTAAGTTATTTATAAATTCTTGCGAAGTTTATACCTTACTTGATCTGGTCTTTACCCATTCATTTATCTCTCTCTGCGTGTGCTCAGCGTTTAAACTTGACTCGGAGAAATTAGACTTTGACTTATCTGTGGAAACTCAGTTGGAGAAACTTTCATCACATCCAGCTGTTTATAAATCTTGTTTGATTCAAGTTGGCACCATCACTTTACATTTGACCTTATCTCTTTAAAGATACTTGCTTTTGATGTGATTTTAGGGATTGATTGGTTAACTACTCATCATGCCAAAATTGATTGTTTTAAATGGGTTGTTAGTTTTCAGTTTTCATATTCCTAAACTTGAACTTTTCATGCAATTCAATCAACTAAACCATTAAAATCAATCAACATCATATCTAATCATAAAGCTATTAGTTTATTGAAAAGCGGATGTCAAGCTTTCTTAGCCCATGTTATGGATTTGAATAAAGACACGTCAAAATTGAATAATATTCTGTTGTTATTGACTTTCTGACGTATTTCTGAAGAACTTCCGATCTACCCCCAGGCGTGAAGTTGAATTCTTTATTGATCTTGAACACAGGTACAAAGCCCATTTCTAAAACCCCATGTCGAATGGCTCTATTGAACTTGAGGAGTTAAAGGTCAACTTCTGAGAATTAAATTTTTAAATAAAAGAATTTCCTTTATTTATTATTTTGAAATAGTAAGGGTTGATTTGATTAATGTGGATAGTTATGGGTAAAATCATGAATATTTCAAAATAAGCAGTGGTTATAAAATATTCATTGTTGTCGGGGAATATTAGTTTGGTGGTGGAATATTAAATGCTTTGTCGGGAATATTAAATGCAATGGCCGACCATGTGTAGGCCCATGTGAAAGCGATTGGATGAAAAGCGACAAATATAAGTTGGTTAAAAATAGCGGCGTGGTTATTCTGAGTTAAAATTGGAATACCGAATTGGTTAAAATCTGATGTCTGGCGTGGTTGCCTGATGGCACGCGGTATTACCGCGATATTGTTGAATTATTGATCCTTACGTGAAGGCCTTTACTCGATAATTTTCCACGATGAATTCTTATTCGATATTTTATTTTATTGATTGATAATTCTTTGCGTTGATATTTTATATTATTGTTGTTCGATAATTGTCCTTTGCACATTATCTCCATTATCGGATCGATAATTCATATTATTTAAATAATATTATTAGATAGCATTATTGGCGATGTCTAGAAAGTTACATCGAGGAGAGTTTGGTCACTAATTGCGCGCGATGAAGGAGAAATCCTTATTGGAAGCCCCTCTTTCTGAGGAGCGGCTTTGGTTGTCATAATTGTGATTACGTAATATTATTTGTGAATAATTAATTATTGATTTATATGATAAGAAAATATTTATAAATGATGGATTTATTTGTTTTATGTATGTTATAATTGAATGATTTAATGTTGAGGTGTTTTATCGATATTTTTGTCGGAATGGAGGTATTAAAAATCAAATCGGTATTTTTACGATATATTGTGTGAGTTATAATTTTTAATCAAATAGTTGGATCGTTGTAATTTTGGATATGTTATACATACATAAGTTGAGTATATGTCCACAAATTTTGAGCAGAATTAAAAATGAGCGAATGATTTGTTATGAATTTTAAGAGGTGGTGATTGGAAATTAGGTTTATAATTGATTTTGGTGGAAAATTCTAGAATTGAGTGGGCCCCACTTGTGGTTGGTGAAGAAATGTGCTGAATTTTATTTCAAATGTGGTGGGTGGCAATAGTAGCGAGTAAAAGCCATCGGTGTTGCGAGTTAAATGCTGCTTGGTATCTTAACATTTTCTATAAATAGAGGCTAAGTTAGAATTGAAAATCACACGAAACAAGTTTTCTCTCTTTCTCTCTCTATATTATCGGCGTATTTTGTGAGTATTTTGAGTATACTTTGAGTATTGTTAGGCGGTCTGAAGTTCCTTGACATTATGTCAGGTGTTTTCATTAGAAATCTTGTCTTTTTTGAGGTAAGGGATGTTATTTTCTTCTCGGATGATATTATTTCTTGATATCATTATCTTTGAAATATTGGTTGGAACTTTTATCAAATTTGGAACTTTTTCATGTGGGTTACTATTCATGAGTTCTTATTCACGAGTTCTTATTCATGAGTTCTTATTCACGATTCTTATTCACGAGTCTATTCATTAATTGAAGCGTGAAGATGTTTTTTTGGAATTTCTATCTTTTGGTGTCGAGATTCTTATTCACGTATCGGCCTTTATTCACGTATCTGACCTTTATTCACGAATCTGGCACTATTCATAGAAAAATGAAAATTTTTCTTTTAAATCTAAAATATCTATTACGGATACTAGCTTTGATTGTATCCATGTTTTGATCATTCTTGAATTTTACACCACTATGATTATTTTGAGGTATTTTTGGGCGTGGATAAAACCAAATCTGAATCTTAATCCTTGTCATTTTGTTTCCTTTGGATTCGTTTCTTTAAAAATATTTTCATCATCCTCGGTCTTAAATGATGATATTATTGAATATCTTTGGCACATAGTGCAGATGAATGATTTCTGAAGAATATCTTTGGCTGTAGTGCAAAGATGAGCAGTGTTTAAATGAACATGAGGTGATGAATATCTTTGATGATATCTTTGGCATGGCCAGATGATGAATATCTTTGGCCTTTAGTGCAAAGATGAGCAGTGTTGAGATGAACATGATGGTGGTGAATATCTTTTGGCTTTGTAGTGCAAGATGAATATTTGATTTGAGATGAATATTGATTGATGTTCTGAGGATAAAATATTGATGATGGGTTTATTAAATTCATAGATTATAGTAGATTTCATTCTCTACGTAACTCTTACATGAATTATTATTTCATTTACGAATATTGATCTGAAAAACTTGTTGTACATTGTATTACATCAGATTTTTCTGTTGAAGACTAACGATAATTTGTTACATATTATCTTAGTCATAACATTCTTCTTGGGCTAGTTGAGCTCACCTTTTCCTTTTTGTTCCATTTTTCTTCTCGGGAGGCGAGAATATAGCGAGTCTGAGTCGGGTATGGAATGAAGGTTTTAGAAAGGATTGTTTAGTAGTCCTCACCATTTTTTAAAATAATGTATCGATAAATGTGATGAGGATTTATTTGAGTATAGATATTATCTAGAAGATAATATTTGTATTTAAACTCACGAGTTTCTTGTTGTAATAATAAAGTTGTAGTTGTTTACATACCATGTATTTGGCGACTTCGAATGGGTTGGATGGAATGGACCTATTTTGGGGGCGTCACGGTTAATATCGAGCTTAGGGATATGATCTCTGGCGGAGATCGGGGAATAGAACTAGGAGGGAGAGCGAGTAAATCCTTGTTAGTGTGTCTACTAAGCTTATTTGTTGGTTGGTCGTAATATAGGGATATTATGTGATTTGTTAATTTATTTAATTAACCCTTGTTTTATGATAGTTTTTAAGAATGGGCTGCTGAGAAGCGTTAACATGGAGTGAATGAGATCGTGGAACACCTCTAATACATGACCGAGGATAATGTGATGTCGGTGAAGAAGGAATTAGAGATATCCATGTGGTGAGTGAAGAATTGATAGTTGCACAGAGATAATCGCGGAGATATAACGGTGAGAGTGAGGAAGAAGAGGAAGAAGAATACACGAAGAGAGTTTATTAGAGGTATTTTATGATCAAAATGTAGAATTGCAAAATCGTATTCATGAGTTAGAAGAAGCGAAATTTGAAGAATTGCGAGGCGATCGTGGAAGCAAAAGGATCTGACGATTCAAGCTTGTGTTACCGATATGTGATGCTTGAGCGAAGCACTCTTTGGCGAGTATAAGATGATAAAATTTGGAATCTGAAATTTGAAAGAAGAAATAAGCGAGCAGTGAGAATGAGTGATGCGTGGGTAAAAAGCCGCATGACGCGTTGATATTATGGAAAGAGATGTCGATCTAAAGAAAGATTTAACGATGGCGGGAAGGCGTCGGCGTGACATCGGCACCATCAATGACAAATTCTAGGGGAAGAAACGATCGCCCGGTTAGATCTTCTGAGATGTGGAGAGGAGGGACGTATAAAATCAAGCTGTTGAAAAAGCCTTCAAGGTATGTTTTATAATTGTGGAAAAAGAAGGACATATAAACTCGAGTTTGTCGATATGAAACCAGTCCGGTTGGGAATGGTGACTCGAAAAGGATGTCGAGAAAAATCAAAAGTCAGCGATTCTTGGAAGGCGTTTGTCGTGGCCGGTCAAATCTCGAGGAACGACGAAGTTAGCACGGGTTAGTTAATTATAAATTCTTGCGAAGTTTATACCTTACTGAATCTGGGTTCTACCCATTCTTTTATCTCTCTTGCTTGCGCTCAGCGTTTGAACTTGACTACGGAGAAATTAGACTTTGACTTTATTTATGGAGACTCAGTTAGGAAAACTTTCATTACATCCGTTGTTTAAAAATCTTGTTTGATTCAAGTTGGCACCATCCACATTACACATAACCTTATTTCTTTAGAGATATTTGCTTTTGATGTGATTTTAAGGTTAACTACTCATCATACCAAAATTGATTGCTTTTGTAAGGTTGTTAGTTTTCATATTCTAAGCAACTTTTATTGAATTCAACAATCAAACCATTGTAATCAAACATTTTCATATCAAGCCATGAAGTCGTTCGTTTATTACGGATGTCGAGTTTTCTTAGTCCATGTTATGGATTTGAATAAAGACCGCGTCGATTTGAATAATATTCTTGTTGTTATTGATTTTTCTGATGTATTTCTGAAGAATTTCTTGGCTTACTCCCAAGCGATATTAAATTTTGTATCGACTTTGAACGATACAAAACTCATTTCTAAAATCTCATATCGAATGGCTCTATTGAACTTGAGTTAAAAATTCAACTATAAATTTGGTACACGAGCCTTTATCTTGTGACTTCCTTTGTGGAATGCACTAAGCGAGACTCTCTGTAAGGGGCGTCATATTAGATGCGATAGTAAAGCGATAGGTGTCATTGTAGCGTCTTATCGAGGTTGGGATATGAGTCGCGATTGAGAACAACCTAAATCGATGTCGAAATCGTAGCTTTACAGAAGCTTAGTTGGTTATTATCGGAGATTAGTTGAAGGATATTCTCGAATCGCTATTCCATTAACGTGGTGACTCGTAGAGATACAAAATTCGAATGGAAGCGAGGAATGTGGGAAGAGCTTGAAGAACTTCGAGAGGAGACTCATTTGACATATGTTACGACCATGCCATCTGGGAAAAGCGAGCGTGGTAGGTGGCGTGTTGAGTAGAAGATCGTATCTGAAATCTGATGCGATATTGTCAAAGACTCATTTTATAATTATACAAATAATAGAGATGGAGATGAAAACTCTAGGTACCCGTGAGATATCTGATGCGTGATGATATCTGAGTATAATCGACTTTAATCGATAAAGTTAAAATTTTTGAAGCTACACACGGGTGATGAATTTGAAGAAGGAGGTGCGAAGTTGTTATTTCAAAAGCGAGAATCGGTGAGGTGAGAAAGCTCGAACCTTGATTTATTAATCCGATTTGAAATTCTCGATCGAATAGGAGCGTGGCTATATAGACTTTCGTTTCTGCTTAAGTATGGCGTGTTCATAACGTTTTCACGTATCGATGTTACGTAAATATGTGGACGACCGAACTACGTCATTGAGTTAGAACCGGGACGAGATAGCCAGAAGACTTAGCGTGTGAGGAGGTACTGTCAAGATTTTGGATAGGAAGGAGCATGTCCTACTGTGAAAAAGTCATACCACAAGTTAAAGTTTTGTGGAGGAATCATCTTATAGAGAAATGACACAGGAATTGGAAGCGGAAATGAAAGCGAGGTATCCTCATCTTTTGAAACACACAGTTCGTCGTCGATTTAGAGGCGAAATTTCATAAGGAGGGAGGTTGTAAGACCCGATTTTTTTAAATAAAAAGGAATTTCCTTTATTTATTATTTTGAAATAGTAAGGGTGGATTTGATTAATGTGGATAGTTATGGGTAAAATCATGAATATTTGAATATAAGCAGTGGTTATAAAATATTCATTGTTGTCGGGGAATATTAGTTTGGTGGTGGAATATTAAATGCTTTGTCGGGGAATATTAAATGCGACGGTAGCGACCATGTGTGGGCCCATGTGAAAGCGATTGGATGAAGAAAGCAGCGACAAATATAAGTTGGTTAAAAATAACGGCGTAGTTATTCTGAATTAAAATTTGTTGGAATACCGGTGGTTAAAATCTGATGTCTGGCGTGGTTGCCGCGATGGCACGCGGTATTACGATATTGTTGAATTATTGATCCTTACGTGAAGAGCCTTTACTCGATAATTTTCCGATGAATTCTTTATTCGATATTTTATTTTTATTGATTCGATAATTCTTTGCGTTGATATTTTATATTATTGTTGTTCGATAATTGTCCTTTGCATTATCTCCATTATCGGATCGATAATTCATATTATTTAAATAATATTATTAGATAGCATTATTGGCAATGTCTAGAAAGTTACATAGGAGAGGTTTGGTCACTAATTGCGGCGCCCGATGAGGAGAAATCCTTATTGGAAAGCCCCTCTTTCTGAGGGAGCGGCTGGTTGTCATAATTGTGATTACATAATATTATTTGTGAATAATTAATTATTGATTTATATGATAAGAAAATATTTATAAATGATGGATTTATTTGTTTTATGTGGTTATAATTGAATGATTTAATGTTGAGGTGTTTTATCGGTAATTTTATCCGGAATGGAGGTATTAAAAATCAAATCGGTATTTTTACGATATATTGTGTGAGTTATAATTTTTAATCAAATAGTTGGATCGTTGTAATTTTTGGATATATTATACATACAAAGTTGAGTATATGTCCACAAATTTTGAGCAGATTAAAATGAGCGAATGATTTGTTATGAATTTTAAGAGGTGGTGATTAGGAAATTAGGTTTATAATTGATTTTGGTGGAAAATTCTAGAATTGAGTGGGCCCCACTTGTGGTTGGTGAAGAAATGTGCTGAATTTTATTTCAAATGTGGTGGGTGGCAATAGTAGCGAGTAAAAAGCCATCGGTTGCGAGTTAAATGCCTTGCTTGGTGTCTTAACATTTTCTATAAATAGAGGTTTAAGTTAGAATTGAAAATCACACGGAAACAAAGTTTTCTCTCTTTCTCTCTCTATATTATCGGCGTATTTTGTGAGTATTTTGAGTATACTTTGAGTATTGTTAGGCGGTCTGAAGTTCCTTGACATTATATCAGGTGTTTCATTAGAAATCTTGTCTTTTCGAGGTAAGGGATGTTATTTTCTTCTCGAGATGATATTATTTCTTGATATCATTATCTTTGAAATATTGGTTGGAACTTTTTATCAAATTTGGAACTTTTTCATGTCGGGGTTACTATTCATGAGTTCTTATTCACGAGTTCTTATTCATGAGTTCTTATTCACGAGTTCTTATTCACGAGTACTATTAATGAAGCGTGAAGATGTTTTTGTGGAATTTACATCTTTTGGTGTCGGATTCTTATTCACGTATACGGCCTTATTCACGTATCTGACACTTTATTCACGAATCGGCACTATTCAAAAAAATGAAAATTTTTCTTTTAAATCTAAAATATCTATTACGGATACTAGCTTTGATTGTATCCATGTTTTGATCATTCTTGAATTTTACACCACTATGATTATTTTTGAGGTATTTTTGGGCGTGGATAAAACCAAATCTGAATCCTTAATCCTTAATCCTTGTCATTTTGTTTCCTTTGGATTCGTTTCTTTAAAAATATTTTCATCATCCTCGGTCTTAAATGATGATATTATTGAATATCTTTGGCTTTTGTGGTGCAAAGATGAATGATTTCTGAAGAATATCTTTGGCACATGTGCAAAGATGAGCAGTGTTTAAATGAACATGATTGGCGATGAATATCTTTGGCCTTTAGTGCAAAGATGAGCAGTGTTGAGATGAACATGGCCGGCCCATGAATATCTTTGGCTGTAGTGCAAAGATGAATATTTGATTTGAGATGAATATTGATTGATGTTCTGAGGATAAAATATTGATGATGGGATAAAATTTAAATTCATAGATTATAGTAGATTTCATTCTCTACGTAACTCTTACATGAATTATTATTTCCATTGCGAATATTGATCTGAAACTTGTTGTCTATTGTATTACATCAGTTTTCCTGTTGAAGACTAACGATAATTTGTTGTATATTATCTTAGTCATAACATTCTTTCTTTGGGCTAGTTGAGCTCACCCTTTTCCTTTTTGTTCCATTTTTCTTCTCGGGAGGCGAGAGATATAGCGAGTCTAGTCGGGGTATGGAATGAAGGTTTTAGAAAGTTGTTTAGTAGTCCTCACCATTTTTTAAATAATGTATCGATAAATGTGATGAGGATTTATTTGAGTATAGATATTATCTAGAAGATAATATTTGTATTTAAACTCACGAGTTTTGTATTGTTGTAATAATAAAGTTGTAGTTGTTTACGTACCATGTATTTGGCGACTCGAGAATGGGTTGGATGGAATGGACCTATTTTGGGTAAGACCAAAAATTTTTTAAATAAAAGGAATTTCCTTTATTTATTATTTTGAAATAGTAAGGGTTGATTTGATTAATGTGGATAGTTAAGGGTTAAATCATGAAATATTTCAAAATAAGCAGTGGTTATAAAATATTCATTATTGTCGGGGAATATTAGTTTGGTGGTGGAATATTAAATCTTTGTCGGGAATATTAAATGCACGGCGGTAGCGACCATGTGTGGGCCCCCATATACGTGAAGCGATTGGATGAAGAAAAGCAGCAATATAAGTTGTTTTTAAATAGCGGCGTAGTTATTCTGAATTATCTTGTTGGAATACCGGTGGTTAAAACACACTAATCTGGCGTTGTTGAGCGATAGCACGGTATTGCACCAATTATTGATTCTTACGTGAAAGGCACTTTACTCGATAATGGTTCTGATAATTCTTTATTCGATTTTATTTTATTGAGTTAATAATTCTTTGCGTTGATATTTTATATTCTTTGTTGTTTGATAATTGTCATTACGCGGTATTTTTCATTATCGAAGCAATAATTCATATTATCTGAATAATATTATTAGATAACATTATTGGCAATGTCTAGAAAGTTACATCTAAGGAGAGGTTTGGTCACTAATTGCTGCGCCCGATGAAGAAGAAATTCTTATTGGAAAGCCCTCTTTCTGAGGAGCTGCACGGTTGTCGATATTGTGATTACATAATATTATTTGTGAATAATTAATTATTGATTTATATGATGAGAAAATATTGATTTTATGTGGATATAGATGGAAAAATTTTTAAAATGACAATTGTTGAAAATTAATATTTTATCTTTTTACGATAAAATAATTCGTTTAAATATATTATTTTTTTAATAATATATTAATGGTGATATTTTACAGCGAATGTGGGATATATGAGTATCTGAGGAGGAAGAGTATTTTTGTTGCAATAAATGTTTAAAACATATTAAACATGTCGGTGGACCCCATTTATTATTTGAAATTTGATTATAGCACAATAAAATCGCTTGGTTTGTGGATTTGATCAATTTCTATTTGGAATTTGGAAAAACTTTCTTCTGCAAAGTTGTAGAAATTGAAATTCCTATAAAAACTCATGAGATTCAAATTTTTCTGATGAAAGGGCTATTTATTATGAATTATTGAAGTTAGAAGCTCAAAATAATTGATTTTGGGAGTTTAAAATATTTTTTTAAGAAAAAAAACGTTTTTTGTTTAATTGAGTGGCTCACATGTGTTATAAATGATCTGAAATCAGATTTCTAAGGTGGGCTTGAATATTTTAAGAAATATTATTATATTTTATTAAATTTTACTTTGCTTTGGTGTTACAGCGTTTTCTATAAATAGGGTCTTGGTTAGAATTGAAAATCACACGAAGCTGAAGTTTTCTCTCTCTATATTATCGGCGTATTCTTGTGAGTATTTTGAGTATACTTTGAGTATTGCTAGGCGGTGCTGAGTTCCTTGACCTTATACGGTATTACAATTTAAAAATCTTGATCTTTTTGAGGTAAGGGATATTATTTTTTTTCGTAATGATATTATTTCTTCATATCATTATCTTTGAAATATTGATCTGAAGTTTTTATCAAATTTGGAACTTTTTCATATCGGTTTACTATTCATGGGTTCTTATTCATGAGTTCTTATTCACGAGTTCTATTAAGATTCTTATTCACGATTCTTATTCACGAGTACTATTAATGAAAGCGTGAAGATGTTTTTGTGGAATTTCTATCTTTTGGTGTCGAGATTACTATTCACGTATCTCGGCCTTATTCACGTATCTGACACTATTCACGTATATCTGATCTATTCATAGAAAAATAAAATTTCTTCTTTTAAGTCCAAAACATCTATTACGGATACTAACTTTCGATTGTATCCATGTTTTGATCATTCTTGAATTTTACACCACTATGATTATTTTTGAGGTATTTTTGGGCGTGGATAAAACCAAAATCTGAATCCTTAATCCTTAATCCTTGTCATTTTTTTGTTTCTTTGGATTCGTTTCTTTAAAAAAATATTTTTCATCATCCTCGGTCTTAAATGATGATATTATGGAATATCTTTGGCACATGGTGCAAAAGATGAATGATTTCTTAAGAATATCTTTGGCTTTGTAGTGCAAAGATGAATGATTTCTGAAGAATATCTTTGGCCGTAGTGCAAAAGATGAGCAGTGTTTAAATGAACATGACCAGTGATGAATATCTTTGGCTGTGGTGCAAAGATGAATATTTGATTCGGATGTATATTGATTGATGTTCGAGGATAAAAGATGAGCGATGAACTTTTAAATTCATACATAGAAGATAGTAGTTTGCATTCTCTACTTAACTCTTACAATGAATTATTATTTCATTGCGAATATTGATTTAAAATTTGTTGTCTATTGTATTACATTATATTTTTCCTGTTGAAGACTAACGATAATTTGTTGTATATTATCTTAGTCGTAATATTCTTCTTGAGCTAGTTGAGCTCACCCTTTTCCTTTTTGTTCCATTTTTCTCGGGAGGCGAGAATATAAGCGAAATGCAGTCGGGGTATGGAATGAAGGTTTTAGAAAGGATTGTTTAGTAGTCCTCACCATTTTTGTAAAATAATGTATCGATAAATGTGATGAGGATTTATTTGAGTATAGATATTATCAGAAGATAATATTTGTATTCAAACTCACGATTTCTTGTTGTAATAATAAAGTTGTAGTTGTTTACGTACCATGTATTGACAACTTCGAGAATAGGTGATGTATACCTATTTTGGGGCGTCACGATTAGTATCGAGCTTAGGGATATGATCTCTGGCGGAGATCGGGGAATAGAACTAGGAGGGAGGCAGAGTAAATCCTTAGCTAGTGTGTCTACTAAGCTTATTTGTTAGTTGGTCGATATATATAGGGATATTATGTGATATATTGATTTCCTTAATTAACCCTTGTTTTATGGCGGTGTTTGAGAATGTCGTTGAGAATATTAACAATGGAAATGAGGCCAGTGGAGATGCTGTACTCTCCAGCGAGGAGAGCGTCTGAGCAGGTGGCAATGTTCCTCCACCTGAACAACACCATTGAAGCGAGATGATGAGCGAGGGGATGTTTAGAAGTTTTTGCGATTCATGCAAAAATCGAGACGAGGAGACTTCGTGTTCAAAATCTGAGGAGAAAATGATAGCAATTCACGGGTTATCCTGATTGACGATTCGAAGTTGGGACCACGAATTTAAGGAAAGCGGATCCGATCATGGCGGAAACATGGGTCAAACAAATTACAAGATATTCGATGTCTTGGGATGCGGAGAACGAGAGAAGGTTCCATTCGCCACCTTTATGTTAAAATGGCGAAGCGGACTCTTTGGTGGGAGTGCGTGAAGCGTACCCATCGGCCCTTTTCGGCATGTCTTGGGAGGCGTTTGAAGCTATTTAATGACAAATACTTTCACGAAAGTGTTAAATCGTATGAAGGAAGTGGAGTTCATCAGTTGGAACAAAACAACATGGCGGTGTCTCGATGCGAGGCAAAGTTTGCGAGTTATCGAGTTTGCACCTCATTTGGTGGAGAATGAGGAGCGTATGGCGGATGTTTTCTTAGAGGTTTGAAACCGGCGTCGTCGATATCTCATTTCTCATAAATTTTCTCTTTATTGAGGATGTTGTAAGCAGGGCTCAATTATTAGGCGAGATACTTGAGTGCGGTCATGAGGACCCTGACGAGGATCGTGTCGAGATAGCGATCAGCGAGAATAATGATAACTGCGGAGAAAAGCAGACGGACGAAAATGGTAACCACTCTGGTGGTAATCATAGCCGTGAAAATAGAAGAAGCGAGTCGGGAGGAGATTTTAAAAGAGGAGATTTAACAACGACCGTATGAAGATGGCGGTCTTGGCGTGACGTGCCCGGTTCTAAGGGAGGAGAAACGACCACCGGTCGTATATCTACAAATCTGGAAAAGAGGACATATCGGTCAAGCGCCCCTAGCAGTTCAAGGTATGCTATAATTGTGGAAAGGAAGGACATATCGCTCGAGATTATGCGATGGCGAAACCTAGTTCGTGAGGGACGGTGACTCAAAAACATCCCGAGAAAAGTCAAAGTCAGCGATTAGGGAAGGCGTTTGTTGTGGTTGGTCATAATCGAGGAACCCAAGCGAGGTGATCACGGGTAAGCTATTTATAAATTCTTGCGAAGTTTATACCTTACTCTGGGTGCTACCCATTCATTTATCTCTCTGCATGTGCTCAGCGTTTAAACTTGACTCAGGAGAAATTAGACTTTGACTATCTGTGGAAACTCAGTTAGGAGAAACTTTCATCACATCCACTTGTTTATAAATCTTGTTTGATTCAAGTTGGCACCATTACCTTACACATTGACCTTATCTCTTTAAAGATACTTGCTTTTGATGTGATTTTAGGGATTGATTGGTTAACTACTCATCATACCAAAATTGATTGTTTTAAATAAGGTTGTTAGTTTTCATATTCTAACTTGACACATTATGCAATTCAACTGACTAAACCATTAAAATCGATCAACATCATATCTAATCATAAAGCTATTAGTTTATTAAAAAGCGGATGTCGAGCTTTCTTAGCCCATGTTATGGATTTGAATAAAGACCGTCAAATTTGAATAATATTCTGTTGTTATTGACTTTCTGGCGTATTTCTAGAAGAACTTCGATTCTACCCCGAGCGTGAAGTTGAATTCTTTATTGATCTTGAACTGAGTACAAAGCCCATTTCTAAAACCCCATATCGAATGGCTCTATTGAACTTGAGGAGTTAAAGGTCCACTACTGAGGAATTGTTGGACATCGGTTTCATTAAATCTAGTACATCTCCTTGGGGTGCTCTGTTTTATTTGTAAAGAAGAAAGAAGCGGGAGTATCGACTTTGTATTGACTATCGGGAATTGAACCATGTCACCATCGAGAATAGGTATCCTCTACCTCGTATTGATGACTTGTTTGACCGATTCAAGAGGCACAATTCTTTTCAAAAATCGATCTTAGATTACGGATATCATCGGTGAAGATTAGGCGAGGATATTCAAAGCGCCTTGAGAACTTCGGTATGGGCATTATGAATTCTTAGTCATGTCTTTGGACTAACTAATGCTCCTGCGACTTTCATGGATATGATGAGCCAAGTATTCAAGGAATATTTGGATCGATTCGTTGTTGTCTTTATTGATGACATCCTCGTATATATTCAAAAGCCGTGAAGATCATGAGCACCATTTGAAATTTGGTACTCGAAGGCTTCCGTGAAAACCAACTATATGCCAAATTGAAGAAATCACGAGTTACGGCGAGAGAAGTAGCATTCCTTGAGCGCGTGGTGTCGAAACATGGAGTATCTGTTGATCCGTGAAGATTGAAGCAATCTGAAGTTAGAACAATAAAATCGGTGGTGAAATCGTAGCTTTTGGGCTTAAATTTGGTTATTATCGGAGATTAATTGGAAGGGTTTTCTCGAATCGCTACTCCATTAACTTCGGCTAACTTCGGAAGGATACAAAATTCGTTTGGAAGCGAAGAATGCGAGAAAAGTTTCCAAGAGCTTAAGAGGAGACTTATTTGGCTTTGTTCTAACAATACCATCTGGTTCGGATGGATTTGTTATCTCTGATGATACTTGAGCAAAGGGTTAGGATGTGTTCTCATGCAGCGTGGGAAAGTCATAGCCTATGCCTCGCGACAACTTAAAAAGAGTATGAGAGGAATTATCCTACTCGTGATCTAGAGTTAGCGGCGATCGTTTTCAGCTAAAAATATGGAGCACTATCTATATGGGGAAAGTGGAGATATATTAGGACCGTAAAAAGCCTTAAATATTTCTTCACTCAAAAAGAACTCGACATCGGGCGGCGACGTTGGCTCGAGCTATTGAAGACTACGACCACACTATTGATACCATCACAGTAAAAGCGAGCGTGGTAGTGGCGCGTTGAGTAGAAGATCATATCTTGAGGAGCGAGTGCGATGATGTCAAGTATCTGCGTAGAGCCCGACTTTAATAGAAAAAGTTAAGGTTGCTCGAGCCATGGGCCGGGCGATCGTATGAAGAAGAAAATCTGAAGAAGGAGCTATTAGGGCGAGAATTGATGAAGAAGGAATACTTGAGTCCACTCTGAACTTTGTGTTCTAACGACTACGATTTGAAGTACAAGATTATGATGGAGGCACACAATCGCCATTTGCAATCCATCACGGAAGTACTAAAATGTATCGTGATCTTGACATACATTTTGGTGGAAAAATATGAAGAGAGATTGCAAAGTTTATCTCGATGTGTTTAACTTGCCAGCGTGTAAAAGCGGAGCATCTTGTACCTAAGGGTCCGTTGCAACCACTTGAGATTAGGAATGGAAGTGGGAACACATTACTATGGATTTAGTTCTGGGTCTTCCTACGGTTTCTCAAGGCATCAATGCTATTTGGGTTATTGTTGATAGATTAACCAAATGCTGCTCATTTCTTGCCGTCTGGGAGACTTATTCCTTGAGCGTCTTGCTAGTATATGCGTGAATGAGATTGTGAGGTTGCATGGCATGCTGTATCCATAGTTTGGATCGTGACCCAGATTCACTTCAAGATTTTGGGTTAGCTTGCAAAAAGCTATGGAGCGCAGTTTGCGATTTAGTTGACATACCATCCCCAAGCAGACGGACAATCGAGAGAGGACTATTCAAACTCTTGAAGATCTATTAAGACTACTGTGTCCTAGACTTCAAGGGTAGTTGGGATAAGTATTTTTCCATTGGTGGAATTCTCCTACAACAGATTATCGAGCAAAGTATAGGTGTGGCTCCATTTGAAGCATTATATGGGCCGAAAATGTAGTTCTCGATATGTTGGGATGAGGTGGGTGAAGCAACATTGTTGGGACCCGAGTTTAATCGCGATATGACTACTGAAAAGATCCAAATGATTAAACAAGCGTATACAAAGCGGCACAAGATCGACAAAAAAAAGAGTTATCACGGATCTTCATCGAAAGGGCGTGGAATTTAATGTAGGGGATCATGTATTGTTGCGAGTTGCTCCATGGAAGGGAGTTACAAGATTTGGGAAGAGAGAAAGCTCGATCCACGATTTATTGGTCCATTTCAAATTCTTGGCCAAGAGTAGGAAATGTAGCTATAGACTTGCGTTACCTCAAGTATGTCTACGTGTTCATAATGTGTTTCACATATCACATACTTAAATAAATATGTGAAAGACCGAACCACGTTATTGAGTTAGAAGCCGGACGAGATAGGCAGAAGACTTAACGTGTGAGGAGGTACTGTCAAGATCTTGGATAGGAAGGAGCATGTCCTACTGCAGCGAAAGGTCATACCACAAGTTAAAGTTTTGTGGAGGAATCATCTTTATAGAGAAATGACACAGGAATTGGAAGCGGAAATGAAAGCGAGGTATCCTCACCTTTTGAAACACACCGTGCGTCGTCGATTTAGGGACGAAATTTCATAAGGAGGGAGGTTGTAAGACCCCAAAATTTTTTAATAAAAGGAATTTCCTTTATTTATTATTTTGAAATAGTAAGGGTTGATTTGATTAATGTGGATAGTTAAGGGTTAAATCATGAAATATTTGAAAATAAGCAGTGGTTATAAAATATTCATTATTGTCGGGGAATATTAGTTTGGTGGTGGAATATTAAATGCTTTGTCGGGAATATTAAATGCGACGGTAGCGACCATGTGTGAGCCCATGCTTGAGCGATTGGATGAAAGAAAGCGACAAATATAAGTTGTTTTTAAATAGCAGGCGTAGTTATTCTGGATTAATCTTGTTGGAATACCGGTGGTTAAAACACACTGTCTGCGTTGTTGAGCGATGGCTTTGCGGTATTGCACCAATTATTGATTCTTACGTGAAAGGCACTACTTTCGATAATGGTTCGATAATTCTTTATTCGATTATTTTATTGAGTTAATAATTCTTTGCGTTGATATTTTATATTCTTTGTTGTTTGATAATTGTCATTACGATATTTTTTCATTATCGAAGCAATAATTCATATTATCTGAATAATATTATTAGATAACATTATTGGCAATGTCTAGAAAGTTACATCTAAGGAGAGGTTTGGTCACTAATTGCGGCGCCCGATGAAGAAAATTCTTATTGGAAGCCCCTCTTTCACAGGAGCTGCACAGTTGTCGATATTGTGATTACTGTAATATTATTTGTGAATAATTAATTATTGATTTATATGATGAGGAAAATATTGATTTTATGTGGATATAGATGGAGAAAATTTTTAAAATGACAATTGTTGAAAATTAATATTTTATCTTTTACGATAAAATAATTCGTTTAAATATATTATTTTAATAATATATTAATAATGGTGATATTTTACAAGCGAATGTGGGATATATGAGTATCTGAGGAGGAAGAGTATTTTTTTTTGCAATAAATGTTTAAAACATATTAAACATGTCGGTGGACCCCATTTATTGGTGAAATTTGATTATAGCTTTAAAAAATCGCTTGTTTGTGGATTTGGTCAATTTCTATTTGGAATTTGGAAAAACTTTCTTACTGCAAGTTGTAGAAATTGAAATTCCTATAAAAACTCATGAGATTCAATTTTTCTGATGAAAGGGCTATTTATTATGAATTATTGAAGTTAGAAACTCAAAATAATTGATTTTTGGGAGTTTAAAATATTTTTTTAAAAAAAAACGTTTTTTGTTGTAATTGGTGGCTCACATGTGTTATAAATGATCTGAAATCAGATTTCTAAAGTGGGCTTGAATATTTTTAAAAATATTATTATTTTATTAAATTTTACTAACTTTGGTGTTACTAGCGTTTTCTATAAATAGGGTCTTGGGTTTAGAATTGAAAATCACACGAAGCTGAAGTTTTCTCTCTATATTATCGGCGTATTCTTGTGAGTATTTTGAGTATACTTTGAGTATTGCTAGGCGGTGCAAGTTCCTTGACCTTATATCAGGTTATTCAATTAAATCTTTGATCTTTCGAGGTAAGGGATATTATTTTTTTCTAATGATATATTATTTCTTGATATCATTATCTTTGAAATATTGATCTGAAGTTTTTATCAAATTTGGAACTTTTTCATGTCGGGGTTACTATTCATGGGTTCTTATTCATGAGTTCTTATTCACGAGTTCTTATTAAGCGAGTTCTTATTCACGATTCTTATTCACGAGTACTATTATTCATGAAGCGTGAAGATGTTTTTGTGGAATTTCTATCTTTTGGTGTCGGATTACTATTCACGTATCGGCCTTTATTCACATTATCTGACACTATTCACGTATCTGGTCTATATTCATAGAAAAATAAAATTTCTTCTTTTTTAATCCAAAACATCTATTACGGATACTAACTTTGATTGTATCCATGTTTTGATCATTCTTGAATTTTACACCACTATGATTATTTTTGAGGTATTTTTTGGGCGTGGATAAAACCAAATCTGAATCCTTAATCCTTAATCCTTGTCATTTTGTTTCCTTTGGATTCGTTTCTTTAAAAAAAATATTTTCATCATCCTCGGTCTTAAATGATGATATTATGGAATATCTTTGGCACATAGTGCAAAGATGAATGATTTCTTAAGAATATCTTTGGCTTTTGTAGTGCAAAGATGAATGATTTCTGAAGAATATCTTTGGCGTAGTGCAAAAGATGAGCAGTGTTTAAATGAACATGACCAGATGAATATCTTTGGCTGTAGTGCAAATGAATATTTGATTCGGATGTATATTGATTGATGTTCTGAGGATAAAAGATGAGCGATGAACTTTTAAATTCATACATAGAAGATAGTAGTTTGCATTCTCTACTTAACTCTTCTAATGAATTATTATTTCATTGCGAATATTGATTTAAAATTTGTTGTCTATTGTATTCTATTATATTTTTCCTGTTGAAGACTAACGATAATTTGTTGTATATTATCTTAGTCATAATATTCTTCTTCTTGAGCTAGTTGAGCTCACCCTTTTCCTTTTGTTCCATTTTTCTCGGGGAGGCGAGAATATAGCGAGTGCAGTGGGGTATGGAATGAAGGTTTTAGAAAGGATTGTTTAGTAGTCCTCACCATTTTTGTAAAATAATGTATCGATAAATGTGATGAGGATTTATTTGAGTATAGATATTATCTAGAAGATAATATTTGTATTCAAACTCACGATTTCTTGTTGTAATAATAAAGTTGTAGTTGTTTACATACCATGTATTGACAACTTCGAGAATAGGTGATGTATACCTATTTTGGGTGATGGACCCCATTTTTGATTATTTCTTTGAATTTGGAAAAACTTCCATACGCAAAGATATCATTATATGAATTTGAAATATTATTTTTGGGAGTTTAAAATATTTTTTTTTTTTGTAATTGTTGGAACTTTTATCAAATTTGGAACTTTTATTATCGGTATTTTGTGAGGGGTTCTTATTGACCATGATTCTTATTTTCGAGGTAAGGATGTTCTTATTTATTTCTTCAATATCATTCTTTTGAAATTAACTTTTATCAAATTGGAACTTTTTCATAGGGGTTCTTATTAAGCGATTCTTATTCTTCTATTAAGTTCTTATTATTCGAGAGTTTTATTCATTCACAATACTATTCGTATGCGTGAAGATGTTTTTGTGGAATTTCTATCTTTTGGTGTAAGATTCTTATTCACGTATCGGCCTTATTCACGTATCTGACCTTTATTCACGAATCTGATATTTATTCATCGAAAAAATGAAAATCTTCTTTTTTGTCAAAAACATCTATTACGATACTTAGCTTTGATTGTATCCATGTTTTGATCATTTTTGAATTTTACACCACTATGATTATTTTGAGGTATTTTTGGGCGTGGATAAAACCCAGTCTGAATCCTTAATCATTAATCCTTGTCATTTTGTTTCCTTTGGATTCGTTTCTTTAAAAAAAAAATTTCATCATCCTCGGTCTTAAATGATGATATTATGGAATATCTTTGGCTTTAGTGCAAAGATGAATGATTTCTTAAGAATATCTTTGGCACATAGTGCAAAATGAATGATTTCGAAGAATATCTTTGGCCCGTAGTGCAAAGATGAGCAGTGTTTAAATGAACATGACCCGGTGATGAATATCTTTGGCTGTAGTGCAAAGATGAATATTTGATTCGGATGTATATTGATTGATGTTCTGAGGGATAAAAGATGAGCGATGAACTTTTAAATTCATCATAGAAGATAGTAGTTTGCATTCTCTACTTAACTCTTACAATGAATTATTATTTTCATTGCGAATATTGATTTAAAATTTGTTGTCTATTGTATTACATTAGATTTTTCCTGTTGAAGACTAACGATAATTTGTTGTATATTATCTTAGTCGTAATATTCTTCTTGAGCTAGTTGAGCTCACCACTTTTCCTTTTTGTTCCATTTTTCTCTTTAGGAGGCGAGAATATAAGCGATGCAGTGTGGGTATGGAATGAAGGTTTTAGAAAGGATTGTTTAGTAGTCCTCACCATTTTTGTAAAATATTGTATCGATAAATGTGATGAGGATTTATTTGAGTATAGATATTATACAGAAGATAATATTTGTATTCAAACTCACAGTTTCTTGTTGTAATAATAAAGTTGTAGTTGTTTACATGCCATATATTGTGAACTCGGAATAGGTGATGTATACTATTTTGGGGGTCACCTTGTCGGTGTGAATTTCACGACTGGTTCCGTTATTTATTATTACATTGGAATAACACATTTATGTGATCTATCGCGTGCATGGTGATTTCTTTTGTTATTCCATTCTTTATTATACCCGGTTGGTTAAAACTTTGACTTATACTCCATGAAATTAGTGGAATATCCTTGATATTTGCGTTTCATCCGATATCTTTTCATGAAAATATTCTTGATCATTCTTGAATTTTACTCTGAAAAATAGTATCGTATTGATAATTTGGGCGTTAATAATTCTGGATAAAATAATTCTTGAACTTGTTTTATTGAATTCTTATATCATTGTCATCATCCTCATGTTTATATTTTTTAAAAGTAATACATGGCTTTTGTAGTGCGTAGATGGACTTGGTATGATTATGACCGAGAGATTATTGATTGTAATCATGGTAGTAATGTTACAAATGATGTGGTAAAAATTCCTCGATGAGTAGTAGTGCATTGATGGACAATTGTTGGCATGATCATGACCATTAATGAATACACAAATATTCTTGGCAGTAGTGATGCGTGAATAATTGTGGTTATGATCTTAAAGAATATCCTTGGCCGTAGTGTGCGGGGTGATTCGATGATGTGGAATATTTATTAAAAGTTGAGTCTAATTTATATGATGATGAAAAACCTTTTAAAACCTAAAAGATAGTAGACTTTATTTTCTACTTGACTCTTTTAATGGATTGCATATTCATTGCGATTAAAGCTGGTTTATCTATTATATTTTATCGGTTTAACATTGTTGAAGACTATTGATAATTTATTACGCATTATCTTAGTCGTAATATTTCTTCTTGGGCTAGTTGAGCTCACCTTTTCTTTCCTTTATTCTCTTGAGGAAATGAGAATATAAATTTGGACGAGTCGGGGAAGCAGTGATGGTCTGAAGATAGCATTAGTAGTCCTCATTTATTACGTGAAATAGTGTGATAATAATTATAATGAGGACTCCTTTTTGAGTTTGTATAATATCTAGTAGGCGATATTTGTATTTAAACTCACGGTTTATATGCGTATTATTACCACAGATTATGTTAGTAAGTTGTATTTAAATTACATACCATGTAAGTGGCGACCCAAGATGGGTGATGTATCCCTAATTTTGGGCGTCGCGGTTTAATATCGAGCTTAGGGATATGATCCACAGCTAAGATGTGAGAATAGTCTAGGAGGGAGGCAGGGAATACCTTATTTAGTATGACCTACTAAGTTTATGTCTTTATTTTATTGGTTGGTCGGAAGATAGGGATAATTTGTTACATGTCGATTAACTTTTTTTTTTGTGGCGATGTCTGAAAATGACATCGAGAATGTTGAGAATAGCAATGGAAGCGAGCGATCGTTGATTCTACATGTCGATAATCGAGGATAATGTGCATCGGAGGCGACAATCCTCATACAAACAATAACTTAGCGATCAAATGATGAATGATCGAATGTTGGAGGCTTTATGCGATTTATCTGACAATGATGAGCGACTCTGTCCAAAACATAGGTGAAAACAAGGAAAACTCTCGGTGATCGGCATTAAACAATTCAAGGCTGGGACCACCGGAGTTTAAGGAGGCAAAACCACTTACGGCGGAAGCATGGATAAGCAGATTACCAAGATATTTGATGTCTTGGGATGCTCAGAAGCAAAAGGTTCCACTTCATGCTTTATGTTCTTGGAGGAGGCGGATTCTTGGTGGAAATCGGTAAAAGCGTACTCGACTTCTTTGTCTTGAAGATATCTTGGGAGAAGTTCGAGGCTTTGTTCAGCGACAAATACTTTCTGAAAGTATTACGCCACATGAAGGAGGTGGAATTTATCAAGTTGGAACAAAACAATATGGCCAGTATCGCGATCTGAGGCAAAATTTGCGGAGTTATCACGGTTCGTCCCAACTTGGTGGATAATGAAGAAGAATGGCGAATGTTTTTAAGAGGTTTGAAGCGGGAGATCGTCGACATCTTATTTCTCATAAAGCGTGTTTGTATTGAGATGTTGTAAATAGGGCTCGATTAGTGGAGCAGCGATAATGAGTCAACCTGACTAAAAAAGAAGCGGTAAGCAAAATTATAATACCGGCGAGAGTAGTCGTCGAGCGGTGACAACAAGCGTGGAGGGAATCAGCGGGCGGATATGGTAACCACTTGGTGGTAATCGGGGCCCAACAATAGAATGGACATTTTAAAAGCGGAGATTGACAATGGTGGAAAGGCGTCGGCAATTTGACACCCCGTTGTTAAGGAAGGAGAAAGACCACTATCGTATGCTTCAAATGCGGAGGAGAGGACACATCGATCAAAGCTGCGTCGTGCGAGTCAAAGCGTGTTATAATTGTGGAAGAAAGGTCAACTTAGCTCGATTTTGTGTCGTTTCTAGAAGACAAATTCAGGTAGGATGGAGAACACCAAGGCCGTCCCGAAAAATTCAAAAGCCGTAGTCTGAGGAGGCGTTTGTTGTGACCTCCCGAAAGCGAGAATCGAATGAGGGTCATCACGGGTAAGCTTATCATAAACTCTAATGAAATCTATACTTTATTTGATCTGGGTTCTACCCGTTCTTTTATTTCTCTACTTGCGCTCATCGATTAAATTTGACTCAGGAGAAATTAGACTTTGACTTATCTGTGGAAACTCCGTTGGGAGAAACCTTCATTACATCCATTGTTTATAAGTCTTGTTTGGTTCAAATCGGTACCCTCGCATTACACATCGATCTTATTTCATTAAAAATACTTGCATTTGGCGTGATTACAGGGATTGATTGGTTAACTACTTATCATGCAAAAATTGATTGTTTTCATAAGGTTGTTAGCTTTCATATTCTAATCAACCTATTATCTTGAATTCAACGACCAAACCATTAAAATCAATCACGGTCGTCTCGAAGCCGTAAAAGGCTATTCGTTTATTGAAAAAGCGGATGTCGAAACTTTCTTAGCTCATATCCTGATTTAAATAAAAATAAATGGTTTTAAGCGATATTCCTATTGTTAATAAATTTCTGGCGTATTCCCGAAGAACTTCTGGCCTACCCCGGGCGTGAAATTGAATTTTGTATCGACCTTGAACACGATGTACAAAACCTATTTCAAAGCCCATGTCGAATAGCTCTATTGAACTTGAGGAGTTAAAGACCCAATGCGAATTGTTAGACATTGGCTTTATTAGTCCTAGTACTTCTCCTTGGGGTGCTCTGTTTACATTACGTGAAGAAGAAAGATGGGAGTATCACGATTTTGTATTGATTATCGGGGAGTTGAATCATGTCACCATCAAAAATAGGTATCCGTTACCCGCGTATTGATGACTGTTTGACCCGGTTATGAGAGCAAATTCTTTTCAAAGATTGATCTTAGTTAGGATATCACCGATTGAAGATTAGAACCGTGACATTCAAAAGCGGCTTTCGAACTTCGATGCGGGCATTATGAATTCTAGTCGTATCCTTTGGATTGACTAATGCTCTCTTTGCCTTCATGGATATGATGAGCCAGAGTATTCGAGGAATATTTAGATCACTTTGTGGTCGTCTTTATTGATGACATCCTTATTTATTCAAAAGCGAAGTGAAGATCATAAAGCAACACTTGAAATTTGACACTCCAAAAGCTTCGTGAATATAAGCTTTATGCTAAGTTGAAGAAATCACGAGTTACGGCTTGAAGAAGTAGCATTCCATGAGCCGCGTGGTATCAAGTCGTGGAATATCTGTTGACCCGGCAAATATTGAAGCTATTAAAGTAGGAATAACCTAAATCGATGGCCATAAAATCGTAGCTTTCTCGGTTTAGTTGGTTATTATCGGAGATTAAGTGGAAGGATTTTCTCGAATCGCTATTCCATTGACTTCAGTTGACTCGGAAAGATCTGAAAGTTCGGTTGGAAGCGAAGAATGTGAGAAGAGTTTTCAAGAACTTCGAGAGGAGACTTATTTATTTATTTTTGTTACGTGAATACCATCGGCTCGGAGGATTTGTCATCTCTGATGATCTTGAGCAAAGGGTTGGGATGTGTTCTTATGCGATATGGAAAAGTTATAGCTTTATGCCTCGCGACAATCAAAGAATATGAGAGGAATTATCCTACTCATGATCTAGAGTTAGCGGTCTTGTCTTTACACTTAAAATTTGGAGGCATTACTTGTATGGGGAGAAAGTGGAGATCTTCTACGGATTATAAAAGCCTCGAATATTTCTTCACTCAAAAGGAACTCAACGTCGACAACGACGTTGGCTTGAACTATTGAAAGATTATGATCGTACCATCGATACCATCTGGAAAGCGAGCGTGGTAGGCGGCGCGTTGAGTAGAAAATCATATATCTGATCGCTGAGTGCGATATTGTCGTATGAGCCCATTTTGTGTGACTTGCAAGGATGGAGATAGAGTTAAAGACTCGAGGGGCGCGTGTGATGATAGCGAGTATCTGAGTAGAGCCGAACTTTAATCGATAAAGTTAAAGGCTGCTTTCGAGCTACTCTGGACACTGGAGGTGCGTCGTATGAGGAAGAAAGTGCAAGAAGGTGCTATCTTAGGAAGCAAGAATCGATGAAGAAGGAATATTTGAGTCGACTCCGGACTTTGTGTTCTAACGACCACGATTTAAATCATGTATAATATCAAGATTTGCAATCCATCACAGGAGTACCAAAATGTATCATGATATTAAATCATACATTTTGGTGGAAGCGATATGAAAGAGAGATATCATTTTGTTTATCTCAAGGTGTCTAACTTGTCGGCGAGTTAAGCGGAGCATCAAGTACCAAAAGGTCCATTGCAACCACTTGAAATTCGAGAATGGAAGTGGGAGCACATTACCATGGATTTAGTTTCTGGGTCTTCTAAGGTTTCTCGGGCGTTGATGCGATTTGGGTCATTGTTGATAGATTGACCAAGTCTGCTCATTTCTTCTGTCTGAGAAAACTTATACACTTGAGCGTCTTGCTTTCGTATGTACATAAGCGAGATTGTAAAATTGCGTGGTATCTTGCGGTATCCATAGTTTACGATCGAGACCCAAGATTCACTTCACGATTTTGGGTTAGTTTGCAAAAACTATGAGCGCGGACTTACGATTTAGCTTCGGCGTATCATCCTCGAGACGGACGGACGATCGGAGAGGACTATTCGAAACTCTTGAAGATCTATTAAGACTACGTGTCCTTGATTTCAAGGGAGTTGGGACAAGTTCTTACCATTGGTGGAGTTTTCTACAACAAGCGATTATCAAGCAAGTATTGGCATGGCTCCGTTCGAGCGTTGTATGGAAGAAAGTGTCGTTCTCGATTATCTTTGGGATGAGGTGGGTGAAACAGCGTTGTTGGGGCCGGAGTTGATGCGTATGACTACGGAAAAAGATTGACGATCCGAAACAGACGTATAAAAACCTCACAAAATCGACAAAAGAGTTATCTTTGATCTTCGTGAAAGGGCGTGGAATTACATATAGGAGATCGTGTGTTGTTAAGAGTTGCTCCATGGAAAGGAGTTACAAGATTTGGAAGAGAGAGAAAACTTAATCCTCGATTCATCGGTCCATTTTAATCCTCGATCGGTAGGCCGTGGCTATAGACTAAACTTTCTGCTTGAATATGTCTAAATGTTCATAGCGTTTTTCACATATCTATATTACGTAAATATGTGAAAGACCCGAACCATATTATTGAGTTAGAGCCAGGACGAAATAGCGGAAGATTTGGCGTATAAAGAGGTTCTGTTCAAATTTTGGATAAGAAGGAACATATTCTGCGCTCGAGGTTATACCTCAATCGAAGTTTTTGTGGAGGAACCACGATGTTGAGAAATGACTTGGGAGTTAGAATCTGAAATGAAATCAAGGTATCCTTACCTCTTGACATACCAGTGCGTACCCTAATTTGAGGCGAAATTTCATAAGAAGGGAGGTTGTAAGACCCACTTTTATAAATAAAGATGAATTTTCTATAAATATTATTTTTGAATATTATGGAATAAATTTGATATAATGTTATAGTTGTGGGTAATATTTATAAATTTTGCAAGTAATGTATGAGTTGTTATAAAATATTAGTTTGGTGGGGGAATATTCTTTTTGTTAGGGAATATTAAATCAATGACTCAATCATTGGTGGACCCCATGGCAAATTATTGTCGGATTGAAAAAGCGACAAAATATTTTATAAAAATAACGGCGGAGGTATTCTGAGTTAAAGCTGTTGAACTACCCGGTGGTAAAAAAATGCGATGTCTGGCGTAGTTGCGTAGTAGCGCTTGCGGTATTGATTATTGATCTTTACGTGAAAGTCACTTTCGGTATGCTCGATTATTACTTTCTGATAATTCTTTGCATCATATCTCTTATATTATTGATTCGATTATTGTCCGCGATATCATCATATAATATGTTATAGTATTAAATCGATAATTGAGGCGACAAGTTATAAATGATTAATAATTGTTGAAAGATTAAATATGTGTTGATGAAAAAAAAATGATTTGTGGTAAGTTTGATTATTTTATGGGGGCTCGTATGTCATCATCTAAGAATCTCTTACGTCGATAGTAATTACCTTAAATCGATAGTAATTACCCTTGTGAATAGTATTTACCTTCGTCGATAGTAATTACCTTCGTCGATAGTAATTACCCTTGTGAATAGTATTTACCTTAAATCGATAGTAATTACCTTAAATCGATAGTAATTACCCTTGTGAATAGTATTTACCTTCGTCGATAGTATTTACCTTAAATTCTTAGTAATTACCTTTACAGGCGATCGAACCACTTGTGGTTTCACATTCGGTGATCGAACCACTTGTCGTTTCACATTCTGAGGCGTCGAACTAGTCGTCAAAGCCACTTGCCTTTTCACTTGACGGCGGTCTTAAGCTAGAAATCTTCTATAAATAGAGGCCTAGGGCTTCATTATTTTCACAATTCATTGAGCTATAGAGAGAAAGTATAGAGAAATAAGAGAAAGAAGAAGAGTATTTTATTCTTACTTCTTTGCGCGGTATTTAATCTCTACCAAATGTAAGGGGTGTTATTCTTTCTTATTCATGAAGAAGAAGCATTGTTATTCCATTGCTTATTATTACATTGGAATAACTTTTGTATCTGTGGTTTACCTATCTTGGTGACATTCTTCTATTATTACATTTGGAACATCACATGCATGTGTTTTACAGGACTGGTTAAAATCTTTATTATTATACATTTGGAACATCACATGCATGTGTTTTTACCTAGGACACAGTTAAAATCTTTATTATTACATTTGGAACATCACATGCATGTGTTTTACAGGACTGGTTAAATTTTTATTATTACATTGGAATATCCTATACATGTGTTTTACAGGATGCAGTTCCATCTTTATTATTACATTGGAACATCACATCGGTTGTGAATTTCACGACACAGGTTCCGATTATTTATTATTACATTGGAATAACACATGCATGCGATCTATCGCGTGCGTGGTGATTTCTTTTGTTATTCCATTCTTTATTATACCTAGTTGGTTAAAACTTTGACTTACATACTCCATGAAATTAGTGGAATATCCTTGATATTTGCGTTTCATCCGATATCTTTTCATGAAAATATTCTTGATCATTCTTGAATTTTACTCTACAAAAGCGATGTCGTATTGATAATTTGGGCGTTAATAATTCTGGATAAAATAATTCTTGAACTTGTTTTATTGAATTCTTATATCATTGTCATCATCCTCGTGTTTATATTTTTTAAAGTAATCAGCTTGTAGTGCGTAGATGGACTTGGTATGATTATGACCGAGAGACTATTGATTGTAATCATGGTAGTAATATTACAAATGATGTGGTAAAAATCCTCGATGGTAGTAGTGCATTGATGGGCGATTGTTGGCATGATCGTGACCATTAATGAATACCTGAAATATTCTTGGCGTAGTGCGTGAATAATTGTGGTTAGTGATCTTAAAGAATATCCTTGGCCGTAGTGCGAGGGGTGATTCGATGATGTGGAATATTTATTAAAAGTGAGTCTCGGCTATACTTGATGATGAAAAACCTTTTAAAACCTAAAAGATAGTAGACTTTATTTTCTCTTGACTCTTTTAATGGATTGCGTATTCATTGCTGTGATTAAAGCGGTTTATCTATTGTATTTTATCGGTTTAACATTATTGAAGACTATTGATAATTTATTACGCATTATCTTAGTCGTAATATTTCTTCTTTGGGCTAGTTGAGCTCACCCTTTCTTTCCTTTGTTATCTTGGAAATGAGAATATAAATTGGGGACGAGTCGGAAGCAGTGATGGTCTGAAGATAGCATTAGTAGTCCTCACTATTACGTGAAATAGTGTGATAATAATTATAATGAGGACTCCTTTTTGAGTTTGTATAATATCTAGTAGGCGATATTTGTATTTAAACTCACGATTTATGTAAATATTATACCACAGCAGTTATGTTAGTAAGTTGTATTTAAATTACATACCATGTAAGTGGCGACCCAAGATGGGTGATGTATCCCTAATTTTGAGGCGTCCACAATTATCTTTAGTAGTAGTGCATGGATAATTTGTGGTCGTGATACTAATGAATACCACGATTATCTTTGGTAGTAGTCATGGATAATTAAATGGTGGTTATCTTAATGAATATCCTTGGCACCTTAGTGCGGGGGATGATTCGATGATATGGATTAATTATTGAAATGAGAGTCTCGTGATGAAATATTAATTCATGGATGTGGTAAAAAGTCGTCTTTAGGTAGTAGTGCATTGATAGACTTGGTATAATTATGACGAGAAGTTATTAAATATAATCATGGCCAGTAATTGAAAACACGAATATCCTTGGCGATTAGTGCGTGGATAATTAGTAGTAATTGATCTCTATTAAATTTGCGTCTCGGCATTATTAGTTTCTGATTTGTATATTTTTAGCTTTATAGTGCAAAGATGAATTGTTAATAAATATCTTTGGCACATAGTGCGAAAGATGAATTGTTAATGAATATCTTTGGTAGGATTGCAAAGATGAATTTAATGTTTTCAGCGATAAAAAGGTATTCAAGGTATCCTCACCTCTTTATCATACAGTCGTACCCTAAATTTAGGGAAAAATTCCATAGAAGGGAGATTGTGAGACCCCAGTTTTATCGATAAAGATTTAAATTTTGTCGAAATAATTTTTAATATTATGGTGTGAATTTGAGATAATATTATAGTTGTGGGTAGTATTTATAAATTTTGCAAAGTATCTGCAGTGGTTATATTATATTAGATTGGTAAAGGGAATATTAGGTTTAGCGAGGAATATTAAATACAATGGCTCGATCATTGGTGGACCCTGACGAAATTATTAGCGGGATTGAAAGCGACAAAAATATTTTATTGAAATAACGGCGGAAGTTTTCTGGTTGATCTTTGTTGAACTACTTTCGGTAGTAAAAGAAATGCGATGTCGTGTGGTTGCGTAGTAGCGCGCGGTATTGATTATTGATCTTTATGTGAAAGTCACTCGGTTTGATTCCATTATTGTCGATTAATAATATGAATTATTATAGCGATAATGACGTTTTGTTTTATTAATTATTATTAGCGTAATAAAAGCGAAACATCTTTTATATAAAGCGAATCTTTATTAAAGTTATTACATAAATAGAATATATTATATTTTATTATGCATAGTGTTGCATAGTGTTTTGTATAGTGTTTTGCATAGTGTTGCATAGTGTTTGCATAGTAAAATGTTTTATATAGATAGAATATATGATATTTTATTTAAAAGATTTTGCTTTAAATATGAATAGTCAGATTAAAATAAATCAATGCAGATAGTTCATGGATTAATTACTATGCGTTCTATTTTCCTATAAATAGAAGCTCGTTCCTTCGTTATTTTCTTACGAATTCTTTGAAACTACTAGAGAAAATTATAGAGAAAGTATAGAGAAAAATCATAGAGAGAAAGAAGAAGAGTATTACGGTACTTCTTGCTTTTGATATCCGGTGTCTTTTACGGTAAGGGATATTATTTGTTGTACCGTGAAAGTGTTATTCTTTCTTATTCATGAAGAGAACTTACATTATTCCATTCATTATTATTACATTGGAATAACTTTGTAAAAGTGGCATACTACTATCATATAACTTTATATCTGTGGCGTACCTATACTTGGTGAAATCCTTATATTATTCCATTCTTATTTATTACATTGGAATAACTTTGTATCTGTGGAATCCCCTATCTTGGTGATCTTCTTACATTATTCCATTCTTTATTATTACTATTGGAATATCACATGCGTGTGTTTTACGGGACACAGTTCCATTGTTTATTATTAGCATTTATTATTACATTTGGAATATCACATGCATGTGTTTTACAGGACTGGTTCCATTATTTTATTATTCGGCATTTATTATTACATTTGGATCATCACATGGATTGTGAATTTCACGACTGGTTAGATTATTATTATTACATTGGAATAACACATACATCTGCAATCTGCGTGCGTGGTGATTTTTTTTGTTATTCCATTCTTTATTATACCCGGTTGGTTAAAACTTTGACTTATACTCCATGAAATTAGTAGAATATCCTTGATATTTGCGTTTCATCGATATCTTTTATGGAAATATTCTTACGATCGTTCTTGAATTTTACTCTACAAAGCGGTATCTTGTTGACAATTTGGGCGTTACTAATTCTGGATAAAATAATTCTTGAACTTGTTTTATTGAATTATTATGTCGTTGTCATCATCCTCATGATATATTATGTTATCTTTGGCTTTACGTGCGTAGATGAACTTAGTATGATTATGACGAGGATCATTCGGTATAATCGTGGCTTGTTATAAATGATGTGATAAAAGTCCTCGATGGCTTTATGTAAGACCGAAATTTTTTAAATAAAAGGAATTTCCTTTATTTATTATTTTGAAATAGTAAGGTTGATTTGATTAATGTGGATAGTTAAGGGTTAAATCATAAATATTTCAAAATAAGCAAGTGGTTATAAAATATTCATTGTTGTGGGGAATATTAGTTTGGTAAATGGAATATTAAATGCTTTGTCGGGGAATATTAAATGCGGCAATGGTAGCGACCATGTGTGGAGCCCATGTGAAGCGATTTGATGAGAAAGCAATGAAATATAAGTTGGTTAAAAATAACGGCATAGTTATTCTGGAAATAAAGGCATTTGGAATACCCGGTGGTTAAAATCTGATGTCTGGCGTGGTTGCCTGATGTACACGGTATTACCGATATTGTTGAATTATTGATCCTTACGTGAAGGCCTTTACTCGATAATTTTCCACGGTGAATTCTTGTTCGATATTTTATTTTATTGATTGATAATTGCTTGCGTTGATATTTTATATTATTGTTGTTCGATAATTGTCACTTGCACATTATCTCCATTATCGGATCAATAATTCATATTATTTGAATAATATTATTAGATAACATTATTGGCAATGTCTAGAAAGTTACATCTAAGGAGAGGTTTGGTCACCTAATTGCGCGCCCGATGAGGAGATCCTTATTGGAAAGCCCCTCTTTCTGAGGAGCGGCACGGTTGTCATAATTGTGATTACGTAATATTATTTGTGAATAATTAATTATTGATTCATATGATAAAAAATATTTATTTTATGTGGATATAAATGATGGATTTATTTATGTGGTTATAAATGAAGAAATTAGTGTTGAGGTGTTTTATCGGTATTTTATCGGATTGGAGGTATTAAAAATCAAATCGGGGTTTTGAGATATATTGCGGGGTTATAATTTTTAATCAAATGCCAGTTGGATTGTGGTAATTTTGGGTATGTTATACATACATAAGTTGAGTATATGTCCTGAAAATTTTGAGCAGATTAAAAATGCACGAATGATTTGTTGTGAATTTTAAGAGGTGTCGGATTAGGAAGTTAGGTTTATAATTGATTTTGGTGAAAAATTCTAGAATTGAGTGGGCCCCACTTGTGGTTGGTGAAAAATATGCTGAATTTTATTTCAAATGTGGTGGGTGGCAATAGTAGCGAGTAAAAGCCATCGGTGTAGTTGGTCGAGTCTGCTTGGTAATTAACATTTTCCTATAAATGAAATTTAAGTTAAATTGAAAATCACACGAAACAAAGTTTTCTCTCTTTTTCTCTCTATATTATTGAGCGTATTTTGTGAGTATTTAGATACTTTGAGAGTTGTTGTTAGGTCTGAGTTTCATTCGACATCACTTGAGCCTTTCCTTGAAATCTTGATTCTTTGAGGTAAAGGATATTTTTTTCGTAATGATATTATTTCTTGATATCATTATCTTTGAAATATTGGTTGGTACTTTTTATCAAATTTGGAACTTTTTCATATGGGGTTACTATTCATGAGTTCTTATTCACGAGTTCTTATTCATGAGTTCTTATTCACGATTCTTATTCACAATCTTATTAAGCGGAGGCGTGAAAATGTTTTTGTGGAATTTCTATCTTTTGGTGTCGGATTCTTATTCACGTATCGGCCTTTATTCACATATCTGACCTTATTCACGTATCTGGCACTATTCATAGAAAAATAAAATTTCTTCTTTTAAGTCCAAAACATCTATTACGGATCTTAGCTACGATTGTATCCATGTTTTGATCATTCTTGAATTTTACACCACTATGATTATTTTGAGGTATTTTTGAACATGGATAAAACAAAGTATGAATTCTTAATCCTTAATCCTTGTCATTTTGTTTCCTTTGGATTAGTTCTTTAAAAATATTTTCATCATCCTCGGTCTTAAATGATGATATTATTGAATATCTTTGGCACATGTAGTGCAAAGATGAATGATTCTGAAGAATATCTTTGGCACGTAGTGCAAAGATGAGCAGTGTTTAAATGAACATGTGGGCCGATGAATATCTTTGGCCTTTAGTGCAAAGATGAGCAGTGTTGAGATGAACATGTGGAGATTGATGAATATCTTTGGCACATAGTGAAAAGATGAATATTTGATTTGAGATGAATATTGATTGATATTCTGAGGATAAAATATTGATGATGGTATTAAATTCATAGATTATAGTAGATTTCATTCTACGTAACTCTTACATGAATTATTATTTCATTGCGAATATTGATGCAAAACTTGTTATCTATTGTATTACATTAAATTTTTCCTGTTGAAGACTAACGATAATTTGTTGTATATTATCTTAGTCGCAATATTCTTCTTTGAGCTAGTTGAGCTCACCACTTTTCTTTTTGTTCCATTCTTCTCGGGAGGCGAGAATATAAGCGAGTCTGAGTCGGGTATGGAATGAAGGTTTTAGAAAAGGATTGTTTAGTAGTCCTCACCATTTTTGTAAAATAATGTATCGATAAATGTGATGAGGATTTATTTGAGTATAAATATTATGCAGAAGATAATATTTGTATTAAAACTCAGCGATTTCTTGTTGTAATAATAAAGTTGTAGTTGTTTACGTACCGTGTATTGTGACTTCGAATGGGTGATGTATACCTATTTTGGGGCGTCGCCTTTGTAATCTCGATGATGGATAGTTTTGGTATGATTATGACCGGGGGTGATTCGGTATAGTCATGAGCATTGATAATTTGATGAAAATCCTTGGCCAAGTAGTGCGAGGGATGATTAGATGTGGTGGTTTATTTATTAAAATTTGAGTCTCGTGATAAAAAAAAATTGATGAAAACCTTTTAAAACCTAAAAGATAGTAGATTTTATTCTCTTGACTCTTTTAATGGATTGCATATTAAATTGCGATTAAAGCTGGTTGTCTATTGTATTTTATCGGTTTAACATTTGTTGAAGGCTAATGATAATTTATTACGCATTATCTTAGTCGTAATATTTCTTCTTGGGCTAGTTGAGCTCACCCTTTCTTTCCTTTATTCTCTTTGAAATGAGAGCATATTTGAGACGATCGAGGGCAGTAATAGTGCAGAGGATAGCATTAGTAGTCCTCCTTTATTACGTGAAATAGTGTGATAATAGTTGTAATGAGGACTCCTTTTGAGTTTGTATAATATCTAGTAGACAATATTTGTATTATTTCACGATTTATATGTATTGTACCACGACGATTAGGTTAGTAAGTTGTATTTGAATTTATGTCTGCCAGTATAAGTGGCGACCCAAGATGGGTGGCGTATCACTAAATTTTGAGGCGTCGCGATAAACATCTAAATTTTGACATATACTTAAGAAAATTTAACATATAAAAATCATAATATAAAACTAAAATTCAATTAATATTCTTTTTATTATTAAATACCAAAAACTAAACTATCAACATACTTAATCACTTTAAATAGAAAACCTCCATTAATAATTTAATTTAAAATTCTTAATATTTGTATCACTTATCCAAAAATATGTGTAAATTAAATTATTTAAATGAGATAATCTTAATTATAAATAAAATTATAATTAAAATGTATTGTATTAAAAAGGATAATGAAACATATATATATATATATATATATATATTTCAAAAATTAAAATTTAATAACAAACAAATGTAAATATATAATTTTATTATTTAGTCAATCCTAAAAATTAGAGAATTGGTGAGTGGTTATCTAGAGGGGTATCATAATTTGCAAGATACACAAAATTTAAAATTATTGTGATTTATATAAATTTAAAAAACAATAAATATTGCAGTAATTTTGGATGAATAAACAAAAAAAACATTTCAATTCATTTTAACCGCGAAAATAATTTGAGAGACATCCTCCAGATTTCGAAATGAGCCCTAATAAATCTAAGAAAGAATCATAAAATAAAAACTTGACAGCAATGGCGTTCTCGTTTACGCCCCAGCAGCAACAACCGTCACTGTTCCAGCCTCAACAACAGCAACAGCCACCATTTCAGCAGAGCTCCCCGTTCCTTCAACCCCAACAACAGCGGCAACAATTACAGCAACAACGATTTCAGCATCAACAACAACAAAATCAACTTTATCTCTTTACCAACGAAAAGGCTCCCGCTAGTTATGGAACTAAATGGGCCGACCTCACCCTGATTCTCAGAAATTTCTCCTCAAGATTGAGTACGTTTTAAATTAGGGCTCATTTGGTTGTTTAAGTGTTAAGTGTGAGTAGCTAAATGTTAAATTTACTAAAAATTATGATTTTTTGGGAGTATATTAATTTGCAAAGAGTTGAATTACCTAAAAATATGATTTTTTTGATGAAGTTTATTAATTTGTTAAGATGTTGATATGTGTGGATAGGAGAAATCTTGGAGTACAGAGACGAGAGCCAACAGGTTGGATCAGTGTAGTCGGCTTTATGATTCTTTGGTCTCTAATGATGGATTCGAGCTCGATGCCAGTCTCATTGTTCAGGTATTCATTCCTTGATTAATTAGTTCCATATATATTTGGCTGTATATAGCCCAAAGGCTCCAATAGCCACACTTTACTGAGAACTTGATTGGATTGGCATCACAAGGTGAGATGAAGAAGAACTGTAGGTTCCTTTAACTAAATTATTAGTGGTTTATCTGTGTGCAGGAGTAACAGCACATAAGGAAGGATTTGCTGTGCTAATTGCCAATTATGTGGATAGCATTGCACAATGCAAAAATTCCAGAGCTAGAATCCAAGTACTGTTATAGATGTTAAAAATTTAGTAACCTGATAATCATTGAAACACAATGATCATGGTATAGATGTATGTTGTTCAAATGAGTATTCATATAAAAGCACTGGGAAGGCAACAACAGGTAGAGAAAAAAAGAATTCATTGCAAAGCAACTCATTTTCATTAGCAAGGTCATATAACTCACAGAGCCTGACCAGAATTTTATTTATAATTGGTTGAAACTTGATAGTATAAGGTAGGAAAAGTATAATATTTACCAGAGAGTTGTATTCTAGCATGTTTAGAGCTGCTTCAAGCATCCCTTTATTTGAGCTAACGTCACCTACTGGCGATTGCTATGTGTGTGTTTGCGTGGCGTCCAGACAGATCGATCTGGGTTTGGACTCTTTTTCGACTTTTTGCCCAAGTGTTGTTGAGTTTGCAAAAGCTGGGGCGATAACTTCGGTCTCCGTATATGTGAATCGAGTTCCGTGTAAGTTCTAAATGTGTCTAATACCTACGCGGTGCTATGTGTGTGTTTGTGTGGCGTCCGGACGGTCGATGCGGGTTTTGGGCTCTTTTTGGCTTTTTGCCCAAGTGTTGTTCGGTTTGCAAAGCGGCGATAACTTTCGGTCTCCGTATGTCGAAATCGAGTCCGTAAGTTCTAGCGCATGTCTAATACCTACAGCGGTGCTATGTGTGTGTTTGCGTGGCTTAGGACGGTCGATCACGGTTTTTGGGTTCTTTTTGACTTTTTGCCCAGTGTTGTTCATTTTTGCAAGCCCGGGTGATAACTTCGGTCTCCGTATGTCGGTATCGAGTCCGTAAGTTCTAATGCGCGTGTCTAATACCTCTACAGCGGTGTTATGTGTGTGTGTTCGTGGCTTCCGGACGGTCGATCTGAGGTTTGGGCTCTTTTTGGCTTTTTGCTCGAATGTTGTTGATTTTACAAGCGGGCGATAACTTCGATCTCCGTATGTGAATCGAGTCCGTAAGTTCTAAGCGTGTATAAATACCTATCTTGGTGTTATGTGTGTGTGCTTGCGTGGCTTAGGACGGTCGTCGCGGATTTTGGGCTCTTTTTTGACTTTTTGCCCAGTGTTGTTCGATTTTGCAAAAGCTGGCGATAACTTTCGATCTCAAGTATGTTGAAATCGAGTCCCACGTAAGTTCTAATGTGTGTCCAATACCTACAGCGGTGCTATGTGTGTGTTTGCGTGGCGTCCGGACGATCGATCACGGGATATCTTAGTCTTTTTGGCTTTTTGCTCGAAGTGTTGTTCGATTTTACCGCTGGGCGATAACTTCGATCTCCGTATGTCGAATCGAGTCCGTAAGTTCTAAGCGTGTCTAATACCTATGCGATGTTATTATGTGTGTGTTTAAGTGGCTTAGGACGTCGATCTTGATTTTGGGCTCTTTTGACTTTTGCCCAGTGTTGTTGATTTTGCAAAGCTGGCGATAACTTTCGATCTCCGTATGTTGAAATCGAGTCCGTAAGTTCTAAGCGGCGTGTCTAATACCTCTGGCGGTGCTATGTGTGTGTTTGCGTGGCGTTCGGACGGTCGATGCGGGTTTTGGGCTCTTTTTGACTTTTTGCCCAAGTGTTGTTGAGTTTTGCAAACTGGGCGATAACTCGGTCTCCGTATGTAATCGAGTCCGTAAGTTCTAGCGCGTATGTCTAATACCTACAGCGGTGCTATGTGTGTGTTTGCGTTAACTTCGGACGGTCGATCGGATTTTGGGCTCTTTTTGACTTTTTGCCCAGTGTTGTTCGATTTTGCAAAGCTGGCGATAACTTTCGGTCTCCGTATGTCGGAATCGAGTCCGTAAGTTCTAAGCGGCGTGTCTAATTCCTCTAGCGGTGTTATGTGTGTTTTCGTGGCTTAGGACGATCGATCGAGGTTTGGGCTTTTTTTGGTTTTGCCCAGTGTTGTTCGATTTTGCAAATTGTGCGATAACTTTCGGTCTCCGTATGTAGAATCGAGTCTACGTAAGTTCTAGCGTGTCTAATACCTACAGCGGTGTTATGTGTGTTGCGTGGCTTAGGACGGATCGATCACGAGTTTTGGGCTCTTTTGACTTTTTGTCAGTGTTGTTGATTTGCAAGCTGGCGATAACTTTCGGTCTTCTTATATGAATCGAGTCCGTGAAAGTTCTAGCGTGTCCAATACCTCTGCAGCGGTTGCTATGTGTGTGTTTACAATTACAAATTACGTAAGTTAGGGTTTTATCTTAAGTTTATCTAAGCGTCTGATTATAAATTATATAAATTAAATAAAAGAAATCTGAAATTTAATTATTTTTACATCGAATATGTGGTGGGAAGATGTTGGCCCAAAACAAGCCTGCACAGCGGATAACCTCTCGTCTTACTCCGTAGGTGCGTCGGCGGTTTGTGGGATCGATAGAGCCGTGGAATGACCTCTTGAGCCGGTGATAGATCCGCTCGGCGTGATGGTGCTTTATTTGCCTGACCAGCTACGCCATGCACCCTCATGATCCATGGGAAGAAGTGGTCGGATAATGAAGAGGGCGCCCGATCTCTCGCACCACTACCTCCGGTGGGTGGGCGTCGTAGAGATCTCCACGGCGGAACTAGGGTGTAAAAAAGGCAGGACGTGGGGAATGCCTGACTACCCTTCTTGGTCCCCACATAACACAAGCGGCCAGGTCCTCTGTCTCCTCGTCCCCGCGTGGGCTTCAAATCTCTTTGGAGTGTCACCTCTCTGGTACTCTCAGGGCGGCTGAAGATCCTTGAACCGTCGTGAAAAAAAACACATTAGTAGATGATCATGAAGTATAAAATGAAATAATAAAAAAATATCCAATTTGAAATACATCTTAAATAAGATAATTAAATAACTTACAACAATGCGTTACGCCTCGGGTGAGATAAAACCACAATCACCTTTCTTTTGGTGGGCGTGCCACCAAAACTCAAGCAGGGAGGTGCGTGCTTTAAACTCACCTCAGAGTACATCCACGTCTGAAAGTCGTGCAGCTGAGACCCAGTCACAGGTGTGGGAGGCGACTTCTGCTGTCAGGCGGTGAGCCTTATCTGCACATCTTCTTGAAGGCCTCCAAGTCCCCGAATCTTTTGTCCTGGTCCCCTGCTGGCGAGATATGAAATCTGTTGGACATCCTTAAGTGTTTGTCCATCATTTATCTTCGTCTGGGCCTTCTTCTTCCGATTCGTGAGACCCACTTATACCCGATTTCATCTCTCTAGGTATCTATCTTGGAGCAGTCGTACCGTGGGCTTCCTACATCCTCAAAGCGATAATATCTACTTGCACCTGATGTTACTAAAAATCGGCTGGCGCGTTGCTTTGGTGGCGCTTTAAGCCATTGGCGAGGAACTGGCCTAGCGCTGAACAATCGTCGGTGGGAAAAGCTAGGCGGCGCTGAGGCGGGAAAAGCGGAAAAGCGGCCCGAGGCGGGGAAAAGAAGAACTGCCCGGGCGCGGGATTTTTTTTTAATTACTATTTACTACAAAATTAGATTTTGATGTATTTATTTTCTAATAATTTATGATATTCTTAATGCGAGGTTGTAGCTTATCAAATCCGACAAAAGTGAAACGAGATCAATCGAAATGAATAATTTTATTATATTTATAATTTGTTGAACTTGTACCAACTTCAATTATATAAATTATGATCATTTGTAATATTTAGTTTAATTCGATATAATTCTTAAATTTATGTTTAGTTTCTTAAGTTTTAATATTGATTGAATTCTTAAATTTTAAATTTTATTATTTAATATCAATTGTGTTTATGAATAAAACTATTAAACTAAATACTAATACGTTAAAGATATATAATTATATATAAAGATAATACTTACTAACACTAATTCTATAATTGAATTATTTGACGATGGATATATATATATATATATATATATATATTCTTAAATTTATGTTTAAGTTCTTAAGTTTTAATATTAAATTGAATTCTTAAAATTTAAATTTTATTATTTAATAACAATCTTGTTTATGAATATTGAATAGAAGTACAAAACTAATAGCCTAATATATTAAAGATATATTAACCATACTTAGCATATGGTATTTGTTATTTCCTTTTTGTCCTCGATTTTGAAGATTACACAAATAAAATAATTTCATAATAAATAAGATCGAAATCGAAATGAATAATTTTATTATATTTATAATTTGTTGAACTTGTACCACTTCAAATTATATAAATTATGATACATTGTATTATTTTTGTTTAATTGATATAATTCTTAAATTTATGTTTAGTTTCTTAAGTTTTAATATTGATTGAATTCTTAAAATTTTAAATTTTATTATTTAATATCAATTGTGTTTATGAATAAAACTATTAAACTAAATACTAATACGTTAAAGATATATAATTATATATAAAAGATAATACTTACTAACACTAATTCTATAATTGAATTATTTTAAGCAATGGATATATATATATATATTCTTAAATTTATGTTTAAGTTCTTAAGTTTTAATATTAAATTGAATTCTTAAAATTTAAATTTTATTATTTAATAACAATCTTGTTTATGAATATTGAATAGAAGTACAAAACTAATAGCCTAATATGTTAAAGATATATTAACCATACTTAGCGTATGGTATTTATTATTTCCTTTTGTCCTCAATTTTGAAGATTACACAAATAAAATAATTTCATAATGAATAAGATCAATCGAAATGAATAATTTTATTATATTTATAATTTGTTGAACTTGTACTGACTTCAAATTATATAAATTATGATACATTTGTAATATTTAGTTTAATTCAATATAATTCTTAAATTTATGTTTAGTTTCTTAAGTTTTAATATTCAATTGAATTCTTAAAATTTTAAATTTTATTATTTAATATCAATTGTGTTTATGAATAAAACTATTAAACTAAATACTATCGTTAAAGATATATAATTATATATAAAGATAATAATTCTTACTAACACTAATTACATAATTGAATTATTTATATATATATATATATATATATATATATATATATATATATATATATATATTCTTAAATTTATGTTTAAGTTCTTAAGTTTTAATATTAAATTAAATTCTTAAAATTTAAATTTTATTATTTAATAACAATCTTGTTTATGAATATTGAAGTACAAAACTAATAGCCTAATATGTTAAAGATATATTAACCATACTTAGCATATAATTTTATTATTTCCTTTTGTCCTCAATTTTGAAGATTACACAAATAAAATAATTTCATAATGAATAAGATCAGTCAAAAATGAATAATTTTATTATATTTATAATTTGTTGAACTTGTACTGACTTCAAATTATATAAATTATGATACATTTATAATATTTAGTTTAATTCAATATAATTCTTAAATTTATGTTTAGTTTCTTTAGTTTTAATATTGATTGAATTCTTAAAATTTTAAATTTTATTATTTAATATCAATTGTGTTTATGAATAAAACTATTAAACTAAATACTAATACGTTAAAGATATATAATTATATATAAAGATAATACTTACTAACACTAATTCTATAATTGAATTATTTCAAGATGGATATATATATATATATATATATCTTAAATTTATATTTAAGTTCTTAAGTTTTAATATTAAATTAAATTCTTAAAATTTAAATTTTATTATTTAATAACAATCTTGTTTATGAATATTGAATAAAGTACAAAACTAATAGTCTAATATGTTAAAGATATATTAACCATACTTAGCGTATATAGTATTTGTTATTTCCTTTTGTCCTCGATTTTGAAGATTACACAAATAAAAATAATTTCATAATGAATAAGATCAAATCGAAATGAATAATTTTATTATATTTATAATTTGTTGAACTTGTACTGACTTCAAATTATATAAATTATGATACATTTGTAATATTTAGTTTAATTCAATATAATTCTTAAATTTATGTTTAGTTTCTTTAGTTTTAATATTCAATTGAATTCTTAAAATTTTAAATTTTATTATTTAATATCAATTGTGTTTATGAATAAAACTATTAAACTAAATACTAATACGTTAAAGATATATAATTATATATAAAGATAATACTTCTATAATTCTATAATTGAATTATTTCAAGCATATAGATATATATATATATATATATATATATATATATATATATATTCTTAAATTTATGTTTTAAGTTCTTAAGTTTTAATATTAAATTAAATTCTTAAAATTTAAATTTTATTATTTAATAACAATCTTGTTTATGAATAATAGAAGTACAAAACTAATAGTCTAATATGTTAAAGATATATTAACCATACTTAGCGTATGGTATTTGTTATTTCCTTTTTGTCCTCGATTTTGAAGATTACACAAATAAAAATAATTTCATAATGAATAAGATCAAATCAAAATGAATAATTTTATTATATTTATAATTTGTTGAACTTGTACTGACTTAAATTATATAAATTATGATACATTTGTAATATTTAGTTTAATTGATATAATTCTTAAATTTATGTTTAGTTTCTTAAGTTTTAATATTCAATTGAATTCTTAAAATTTAAATTTTATTATTTAATAACAATCTTGTTTATGAATAGAAGTACAAAACTAATAGCTTTATAGCCTAATATGTTAAAAGATGTTTTAATATGTTAATAAGTTTTAATATATTAAATTTTTATAATGAGAAAGAAATAAGTATATAATTATATATAAAGATAATACTTACTAACACTAATTCTCTAATTGAATTATTTCAAAGCAATGGATATATATATATATATATATATATATATATATATATATATATATATATATTCTTAAATATATTTTAAGTTCTTAAGTTTTAATATTAAATTGAATTCTTAAAATTTAAATTTTATTATTTAATAACAATCTTGTTTATGAATAGAAGTACAAAACTAATAGCCTAATATGTTAAAGATATATTAACCATACTTAGCATATGGTATTTATTATTTCCTTTTTGTCCTCAATTTTGAAGATTACCTGAAATAAAATAATTTCATAATTAATAATATCAAATGTCTCATTGATAAACTTCACACTAATTTTTAAAAATAATATTTATTTAAGTAGTAACACTAATTCTTAAAATTAAATAACAATCTTATATTTTTATTTATCATTTTCTTTAAGTTCTTAATTTTAAAATTACACAAATAAAGAAAGAAGAACCGTAACATTTCTTTAAGTCCTTAATTTTAATTAAGTCGGCCAGATCTCTTTCTTCCTTTCTCGGTTTCTCTAAAAGCGAAGAAGACCACGATCATACTTGACCCATACTCCATCGAATCATGTACATGTGACGGCCGTACTCTAAAGCGAAGAAGAAGAACACGTGGCACCGAGCACGACCTACGACAGGTCTCCATCGTCGCCATGCCCATACGGCCACCACTCCATACCATCGTACCGCACGATATTACATCGGTCGGTGAGAGTTCATCAACAAACTTGTGATATAAAATTTAAAAGCTGAACAATCTCTAGAAATTCTTGTGACCACGGATGTTAAAGAATATAAAAGCAGAGAATATGAAATATAAAGCAGAGAAAAAACTATAACAAAATTTATTAATTATAAAATTTATTTCATTCAAAATTTTATGAGTTATACTAATTTTAAAATTTAATATATCATTATTTGATTTTAAAAAATAAATTATATCTCTAATTTTAAAATAAATATATTATTTAATTTGTACTAAATGCGAGTGAAATTGTTTGACCATGTGTGACATATAGATAAACTTGTGATATCTGACAAACCTTCTTTGTATCTTTGTATACAAACAGAGAATATAAAATATAAAATATAAGTTCTAGCAATAAGCATGACATTTGTGCGTTTGTTTTGCCTCACATTTATTCTTTAGCGACTTACTTATTTGGCATGAATTATTCTTTCTTGCCTTACATGAATTGTGACATTTGTAGGTTTGTATTAATGGCACAAATTCCTTCTTGAGAACATCTAATTACATCGGCAACATGCACGAATCACAATTGAAGCGTGCATCGAATGGCGTTGGATGGGAGTATGGGATGTTGATTAATCCTAAAAATCTTGATAAGGTGAAATCTGACAAGTTGTGTGGACATTACATTAGCGGAGGGTTTATAAAATTAAACAACACATTCTTGGCGTATTACGAAATACTAGACCGTGCCCAAAGGCTACAGAGTGAAGATAAAGCAAAGTGTAAAGCGCATTAGAAGAAGTAAAAAGGAAGAAGCGAAAATGAAAAGAGGTTGAAGAAGTTAGAAAGAGGTTAATTTAATTGATGAAGAGGAGAAGAAGAAATTGAAGTAGCGAGGATCGAAAAAAAGACCACAATTGATTGGGGCTATGGATAAATTTGCATCGACCGTAAATCCAGATTCTTGATGAGTGCAAGTAAAAGCTACGACAACAAAATATCAATGATGCACTTTGGAAGGAAAGGGCGCGTAGTGTGCATCGATACATGGCTCGATGGGTGTATGGCCGGTATTGCTTTTAATCTTATCATTTGTGATGACTTCAAAGGTTTTGTGGGCGGTTGGTCGATATGGCGGGTTACCAACCTCGAGTCGATACCAACTAAAGGGCCCATTATTGAAAGAGGAGGTAGAGAGGACTAAAGTCGCTCGAAGCGAAGAGAATGGTCTTTACGATGGTTGTTCTATCATGGCCAGATGCTTGGGCCAGATAGAAAAGAAGAAGTATCGTGAATTTGTGTGTGAATTGCAAAGAGGCCTGACTTTCCTTTCTTCTAAAGAAGATTACGAGGAAGCACACCTTTGGAGAATATATTTTTTAAATATGTAGATGATTTCATTGAACAAGTTGGGCCACAAAATGTAGTCTGAGTTATTCTTGACAATACTTCAACAACATATTGGCATGGCGGACTTATTAATGATAAAGAGGCCACATATGTTTTGGACTTCTTGTACCACTCACACTTTGAACCTCATGCTTGAAGGAATTGTGCAAGCTACGAAGTTTAAGGGAGTGATTGAAAGCGAAGCCTTTACTTATCTTTATTTATGCACATCGTAAGAGCATTGGCATTGATGAGGAAGCATACAAAAAGAGAGACATAGTGAGGCTGGCTATTTCTAGATTTACACTTCTTTCTTGACTTTGCAAAGTTTGATAGAAAAGAAAGAGAGTTGAGGTATATGTTTACTAATCTTGAATGGGATCAATCTGAATGGTGAAAAAATACTAAGGGAAAAAGGCAGTATCTTCTTGTCTTGAGTTTGAGTTTTTGGAATGGAGTAACCTTATGCTTGAAAGTGTTTGCTCCATTAGTAAAGAATGTTCGCCTTGTTGATGGAGGCAAAAGCCATCAATGGGTTTTTATATGGAGAACTCAAAAAGCAAAGGAAGAGATCGAAGAGGCATTCAAAATAATGAGACTAACTATCGTCCGTTCTCGCGATTATCGATGCTAAAGCGAAAGGCAAACGATAGTCCTTTGCATTTAACGGACTACTATTGAACCCTTATTACTTCTTTAAAGATCTAGCATCTGAAAGTGATCCACTTGTCATGGATCACGATGTTTACTTGTGTTGAAAGTTCTTTCCGAAGACTTGATATCTGAAAATCTTGTCGTAAATCTGAGTTATTGAAGTATAAGAAAAAGAGGTGGGGTTTGGAAGACTTTTAGCGGTAACGGGATGTGCAACGAATGATGATAATTATGATCCGGGTATAAATATTTATTGTTTAATCTTTCTTTTTACTATTTAATACTTGTTTAAATATTTGTTTAATAATTTACAATCTTTAATGACTAGTTGGATGGTGGTCGATTATGGCAATAGTACACTGACTTACAAAAGGATGGCAGCAAAGGATTCTTTCGTTGACTCTTAGTTCATCAAGATTGTGAGAGAAATTGGAGTACTTTTGAGGGGTAAGTATGAACTATATAGTATATAGTAACTAGTAAGTAGTAAGTGGTTGTGGTTTATTAAGTAAAATCTAATATAAATATATAATTTTTGATTTTTTTTTTAATTTTTATTTTATTTTTGTAGATTAAATACAAAGAAGAGGAATAGACTAGATCTGTGAGGTTGAACAATCTAGTCTATGTCGATTAATCTGAACTTAACAAAAAAAGCGGGAGAAAGATAGGAAAGTAGATGTCTTCTTTAGCAAGTGATGCTTAAAAGCGAGGATGGATTGTTGAAGGTGGTGATGATGAAGTTGAGGGTTATGCAGGCCTTACTTGGGAGGCGATTGGTGAAGCGTCAGGAGGCGGATAGCGTCTTTGAAACCTAGGAAGTAGTAGAAATGTTGGAGTAAGAGAACTTCATGAAGAAGATTTTTGTCGATGATGACCACGGAGGAAGAGGAGATGAGGGAGTATGAGTGTGAGTCAGATGGAATATTATCTTGGAGGGATATGGAGAAGAAGAGTTAGAGATATAGAGGGATATGGGGATGAAAGACTATTAGTTTGTATTTTTGATTATTTGTTTGTGTTTGAATTTTGAACAATTGTGTGTTTGTTTAAACTTTGAAATTAGCTATATGTATGTCGTATGTGTTTAAACTTTAAACAAATGTCTTTATTATCTGTATTATTGATTGTTTTGCTTTATATTATTGTTTTGTTAGAATAATGTAAGATAAAATATTAAAATTGACTTACAAAAAAAATTCTTACTTTAACGCTAGCCTTTTAGAACCTTGTCTGCACATTACACGTTAAGAAGCTTACGTAGGCAACATGATAAATCGAAGATAACATCGATCGAAGAGGTAGCAGTATATTGAATGAAATATAAAACTAGCGTATGAATGATTAACATCTACCTTAAACTTCGGCAATAATCGGTAGCGTGTGCGATGCGTCACATCCCATCCCACCTCATCCCACGGGCTTGAGAATCGATTGCGAGACGATCCCGAAACAAGCGTGTTCATGGCGATGGCGTCGAGATACCAATTGAAATTAATGCATTACAAATTACAAATAATATATAAAGAACTAAATACTTATATTATAATGTCTATAGAGGATTATGAAATTACCTATGAGTCCCTAACCACGACGTATAAGTGGGCGCTGGGGATTCCTAGCAAAGCAGCGTCTTTGAATCCCCATGAGCTGCGTCGATCACTATGTAGTGAAATACATGATATTTATATAAGCGAATATAATGTATCATCTGATATAAAATTAAAAATAATAAGATGTATCGATAAAAAATATGTAATTATACACAGCGATCGCTTTGATCGTAAAGTAGAATGCATACATTTACGACTGCTGCCCACCCACGATCGTAGTGTGGTGTCTTGGCGCCGTATCATATGTATCTTGTCGACTCTGAGGAATCCGACATACGATGAAGGGATAACGTAGAAGATAACATGTCGAATCTGGATAAAGAGGATCACATATATTGCCCACCTCGTATGTATGTATAAATACGTAAATACTATATTTGTGAGCGGTAACAAGGGATAACATCTGATCTGATTAAAAGAATCACAACATAAATAGTAACCTAAAAGGATCTGACATAAATAGTAACTTAAAACAACTAACACCTTATTTAGTAGATTAATATAAGTTGAAGATAATGATTGCCTTATTACAAACTATTACATTTGAATACATATAAAAGGACACAAAAGAGTGCATGCTCTAATCATTTATATCGTCAAGCTTCTCGATATCGAGATCGTCTTCTTGACGATAGATCTTCTTATCGTTGTCATCACCATCTTACGTTAGTCTCCAGCGATTTCTTGATTATATCTACCTCCTCAACAACGCCGTCTTCACTTTCGGCTGACACAACATCATCTTCTTCTTCACTGAGACTCACTAAATAATTGTCCATCAGCGGTGTGACACTAAGTAGATACAGAGCACTTGTAAAGGTTCGTCTTACGGACGAGGTTGTGCCTTGAAAACCCACGGGCTTTGGTGGTTATAACAACATGCCGTGGACTTGCGAGAGTCTTAACACTTTCCGTAGTAATAGTACACACAATGTATCTTGACTTGCTAAAATAAAGGTTAAATCCATACCACTCATTCAGTCTTAGTTTTGACTTACGTTAACGGTCTAAAGTCTGATTTTTTATCTACTTTAACTCAGTTCTCAACATCAAACCCGATGACAATTGAAGCCGAACTAATTCTTTATGACCCCAATATTTGAAACGTGAACTTCTAGCAATCGTCCGTACAGATCGTCCCAAATATTATACGTGGCGACTACCTTTCACCTGACACGAGGAATCGTGAAGCAACTTCCCCGACTCGCCAACACTTAAATATATAACAGTTGACAATGCAGCATGTATAAGTATCTACTAGATCTTCGGGGCCATAAATACATAAGCTTTAAGCGATTGTCGATAACTTCATCATGAGGACCTAATGTACATTGACCATGACATATTCTAAAGTTAATTATGCCATAGAATAAATCTATGATGGTAGATTCATTGAACTTGTAAAGGTTAGACTTACATGATCTTTAAACCGTTACACAAATTCTTCATTTCTCAAAATTTGCAAATCCCGTCCGGAAATATACTCGGATTAAACTTCGTGCTTCAACATCATATTATTGCGGCCACGATTATATACCGAATGTGTTTATAAAGAAACTTGACACAATTACACAGGACATATATAGTTATGACTACTTACTTAATGTATGGCGCTAGTTCATTCATATTAACAAGTGCATACAATGTGGCATTTACATACTCACTATAAATTCGAAATGCGCCTTTTTTTTACCACCCAAGATGGGCGTGCTGGGATGACTAAAGGCCGTTAATTCTCCATTTTTTCTTAAATGCGCAACAGCTTGATTCCCTGCGTAGCGATTGTGCTTCGTCTGAAAAAGTGGGAGTTAGATCACGTGGTAACAGTTGCAGTTGGGGATCTGGTTTCTAATATATGGTTATAACTCGAACAATTACATCTCCTTAATTAAGAACATAAACCTATAAGACTAGGCTGTCTACTGTACTGTTCTAAATTGATACTATGGCTGAGGGAAAGCGAATCTTATTGCCTTGGCATTTTGCTAACCTAACTATATGATATACTTTTCTTTGATGTGAAATAATAAGGATGAACTGCTGAAGTTTCTACAATAACTTTTCATCAATCTTAATAAGCAATGTGATTTAGATATCACTTCATAATTAATAGGAATCTTCACCCTTGGTTTTCCTAGGGTCCAGTGCTGCAGTTGTTATAGATTTTGTAAATGCTTCATTTTCTTGTGAATTCTAAAATTTGTTGTCACGGTGATGAATATTGCTAATAATTGCTTCAGGAACTTGTTGGAATGAGTACATCAATGGAGCGGCAAAAGCTGTTCTTCAAGTGCTAATGATTGTTGTGAAAGAAATGTTACGCAAACACGGAGGTTGCTATCACGTTCTTTCATGATGTTACATCGAGGGTTCTTCATCCTAATGCAGGTGCTGCTTTGAATCGACATCATTATCTCAAGCTTCAGGAACAACATATCGACTCAATTGCAAGTAGTCAATCAGTAGTGACAGGCATCGTGCCAGTTTTTGATTTCTATAGTGGGCTTCCCAGAAACCCTCTCCATTTTGCAACAAACTATTGCAACATTTGAAAAGTATATTGGTGAGTCTCGTCAGTGGATTCAAGAGTTAGAGCAGGTGCTTTGCTTAGATTCTTACACAAACTCTTTCAGCTCAGCTCCTCGTTATTGCTGTCACTTCCCAAAGTTATATCAAATGTACCACGACTTTTTTTGTTCATCGGCAGCAAAAGGTATGAAATTACCAACATTTCACATTACTTTGAGGTGTTATTCAATTTAATTTTCTTATCCTTCCTCCTCTCTAGTAATTTGTGATTCAGGGCTATATATGATTAATTAGCGGTAATAGAAAGCTTGACTGACCTGTTTGCATTGCTACAGACTTTTTATCATTTTAGAGTTATTGTCTCCATCTACCTTACAGATTTCCAGTAAAATTCATTTTGAGACTAGCACATATGTCAATATCATCATTATACATAAAAAAACTACTCATAGACTATGCTGTACTTGATGCATTGCTACTTCTTTTGTGCAACCTATTTTAGTTTTATAGGAATGTGCTGTTTTTATGCCTGGCATAAATTATTAGATTGTAGGTTGAGAGCATTCATCAGTATATGGGTCCATGAAAACTGCATATCTTGCTGATCAGCGACGTCGAGGGATGTAAGCGATCCATTTCTTGAGGCTGATAGAGGAAACAGCCAAACAAGAAGCTGCTGCTACTTGAGGGTGCATCCAACTCTGCATTTGCCTGCAAATTCACAACAATCAATGCAAGTTAATGGATTAATTGCCAGCTCAGCAGCACCTGGGACTACTGCTGTCCCTCAGACATCCACAACTGTTTCATCTGCACCATCTGGAGTGGGTCCTCACTTTTTAGTACTCCATCTGCCTCACGCCATCATCTTCTCTGTTCTCAACTCCTGTCACATCTGCCCCAGTGTCCTTATTTGCATCATCTGTTGCCTCCCCAAGTATCACTTTTCAGCTCATTCTCTACTTGGCTCCCTCTTTTACTAATACTGCTCCGTTATTTGGTTCAACACCTACTGTTGGTGTCTTCTTTTACAACACCATTACGCTACAGGTATCTTTATTTATTTTTAATTTTAGTTTTCTAGTTAGCATCAGTTTTCTGTTTCTATCCAAGTTATGTTAGAACCATTAATTCTTCTTTTTATTAATATAAGTTTAACAGAACCGTAAAAAAACTTGGGGTTACCTTTGGAGCCTGCCACGTGAAGTATGTAGCAGAACCTGCTTAAATGACTTAGAAACACCAAAAGAATTTATATAATTTTGGCATGACTTGATACATAATAATAAGAATAAAAGACTTGTTAGCATGACTATTTATCCCTAAAGTGATGTTCTCTGAGTACAAATTCAAGCATTAGGTTTGGTACTTTGAAGTTAATCTGAATTGAAACTACATAGTGTGTGTTCAGTTGTATTTCTATCTTTAATGTCTATGCACATTTTCACCATTTCTATAAAACATGCTTATTAATCATTATGATTTCTGGTTGGGGATGAGGGCTGAATTAATTTGAGTTTCTGTGTCCTCTATTTAAATGAACACACAAGTAGGCGTTGTTCATTTTGGGGTTGATAATACCATACATCAGAAGTCTATAGTGCCAATATTAGTTGACATCAGATGAGGAAATGTTTGAAATATTATCAAAATAAGTGGAGCAGGGTTTGGTTTTAATTAGTTGTTATGAATTATACCAAGTGGTTATTAGAATGTTTCTGAGGGCACAATTC